>PVKZ01000920.1:0-554544 GCA_004027375.1 Macroglossus sobrinus | reverse complement strand
GAATGTCATCTCATCGAATACTCATGAACACCACGGGGCAGGCGACGTGTTCCTGCTATCCAGGCAAAGGTTCAAGGTCATTCACTCACTCAAGGTTGCCCAGGGGCCGAGTCTCAGAACCAAGGTGGAACCACGTGATGCTCCCAAAAGTGCCAGAGATGACGTGAAGAAGACCTTGACCCCGGCAGAGCGAATCAGGGCGGCTTGGAGAGGGACGACCGTCCTGGACCTTGACAACAGGGAAGGAGTTTTTCAGGACAAGCTGGGGTGAGGGGAGGGGAGAAAATGGAGAGAAAAGGACATCGTAGGGGACACTCGTGGCGTGCAGGAGGGCACAGTAGGGTTTGCAACTCACGCAGGGGACAGAGAATGGACTTGTTCGGAGCCCATGGTGTCAGGAGAATGTGGTTCTCGCCCTGGGCTCTGAGGCCCTTCGCTGTCGCCAGAGGTGGCCTCGAGGTGGGGAAGGAACAGTGAGGGCGGGAAGCTCTCCCTGGCCACGCCAGCAAAGAAGGCTCAGCGTGTGCGATGTCGGGGTCCCAGGAAAGGTTTAAGTGAAACGGAAGCCGGCTGGCACAGTGGCATGTCCCAGAGGAGGCTAAGGCGTGAGAACAGGCCCTTCGGCCCGTGCTGAGGGCATCTGAGCCTTGCCCTGCAGTGCACGCTACGGAGGCCAGCCAGCGACTTCCCGAGGGAGACGCCTGGGAAACCTGTTTATTTATTTATTTTGAAACTACCTAGAAGGTTGAATTAGTTGCAGCCTGACAGGAGGGGAAGAGTATTTCATGGACTGTATAACACTCATCCACTGCGGGAGTGTACATTGGTGCATCTGTTGGATTTCTGGTATGGGTACTATTTGGGGTTCTCAGGAGAAATAGAACCAAGAAGATGTGCAGGTGAAGAGAAAGACATTTCTTCTGAGGAACCAGCTCATGGGATTATGGAGACTGGAGGTGCAAATCTTCAGCGTGGGCCCGCGTGCTCGTGCACGCACACACGCGCACACACACACGCACACACACACGTGCACGCACGCACACACACACACACACACGGAATTAAGAAGGGCTCTGTGAGATGTTACATTTCAGCAGTCTTTTATTTAATGGAAAAAGTATTAAATAGTACCTATAAGAAAGAGTCAACTGATGAAACAAGCATTTTAAAGGCTCAGAAAGCTCACTCCTTAATGGAATAAAACAGCCCATAGAGGAGGTGGATGGTCAAGAGCGTTTTAAGACTTGTGGAGAGCAAGGTGATGGTTCCTGCCCGTCTCAGGGGTGAGATGAACCGGAGTCTGAGTGTGGAGCCGCTGGCAGGGGCCACGGCGGTTGTTATGGGCTCGCTCTCCGTTCACGAAGACTGGGAGCCGTTTGCTGGAAAGCACGGAGCACCCTGAGAGTTGACACCCTGACTCTCAGGCTGTGCGAGAAAACTCTGGAATTAGTTAAAGGCGAGGAATACGAGAAAAACACCTCCAAGACAAGACAAAGCTCGGTTTCTATCCATAATGAAGTCCAGGAACTGGATGGCTGGCAACGTTTAATGCACAAGCACAAGCACAAGAACACGTTTGGGTTTTAGGTGCGTGGTGTCCTTTCTATCCACCCCAGCGTGCACGCCAGCCCCCGCCCCCCACCCACCGCCACCACGCTGCTCCCCCTGCACCCTGCGAGGCCCCCCCCCCATCTTCTACACTCACGGCCATAGAACCATTCGGAAAGGAACGTCTGCTTTAGACTCGTCTGAAAATGCGCCCCGTCCATCCAGAGCAGGGGGTGGGAGTGGCTGCGATCTTTGCCTGCGATTGTTGTTGGTACGTACACAGACCCTACCTTTCACTGGGTGGCTATTTCTTAAAAAATTTATTCATTTAAATTAGTTTTGAGTATACAGTCCATTGGTTAGACATCTGTATAGTTCATAAAATGATCCCCTTAATTGCTCCCTCCCTCCCCTGGCCCTCCACCTAGCCATCATGTTAATGCTAAGTGCATTCCCTCTGCCCTGCTCCCCATCCCTGTGACCATCCACTAGCTACTAATGTGCTCTTCTTTAACCCTTGACCCCATTCTCCCAGCCCCCCAACACCCCTCCCCTCCCCTCTGTCCAGCGCCACATTGTCCGCTATATTTGCGAGTCTGTTTTTGATGAGTTTGTATTTTTTTTTTGTTCCTTAGATTCTGCACACAAGTGAAATCACATGGTATTTGTCTTTCTCTGTCTGACTTACTTCACTCAGCATAATAACCTCTAGATCCATCCATGTCGTTGCAAATGGTAGGAGTTCGTTTTTTCAATGGCTGAGTAATATTCCATTGTATATATGAACCATAACTTCTTTATCGAATCGTCTGTTGATGGGCGTTTAGGTTGCTTCCATAGCTTGGCTATTGTAATTGTGCTGCCATGAATATTGGGGTGCATAGATCTTTACGAATGATCGTTTTGGTGTTCTTTGGATAAATACCCAGAAGTGCAGTTGCTGGGTCAAAAGGCAGATCCATTTTTGATTTTTTGAGAGCCCTCCAGACTGTTTTCCATAGCGGTTGGACCAATTTGCAGTCCCACCAACAGTGTACGAGGGTTCCCTTTTCTCCACATCCTCGCCAACGCTTGTTGCTTTCTGATTTATTGGTGACAGCCATTCTGACAGGTACGAGGTGATCTCTCATTGTGGTTTTCATTTGCATTTCTCTGATGATTAGTGACCTTGAGCATCTTTTCATACATCTATTGGCCATCCGTATTTCCTCTGTAGAAGTATCTGTTCAGATCTTCTGCCCAAGTGTTAATTGCATCGTTTATTTTGTTGTTGTTGAGTTGTATAAGTTCTTTATATATTCTGATATTAACCCCTTATCAGATGTATCGTTAGCAAACATCTTCTCCCAAACTGTCGGTTGTCTTTTTGTTTTGTCGATGGTTTCCTTTGCTGTACAAAACCTTTTTAGCTCAACGTAGTCCCATTTGTTTATTTTTTTCTTTGCTTTCCCTCACCCAAGGAGATATATCTGAAAAGAAGTTCCTGTTAGTGATATCAGAGAGTTTCCTGCCTACGTTTTCTTTGAGAAGTTTTAGGGTTTCGGGTCTTATAGTTACGTCTTTAATGAGTGGCTGTTTTTATTTCTGAGCCAACCCTAGGGCAGGGGCATTTTTTATGTTTTTTGTTTGTTTGTTTGTTTTTGGCTGAATTGCTAGAGAACGGGCGACAGCTGATGCTTGGGAATGTTTTCCTGTGGCCCCTGAGGTTTCCTTCGCGGAGCTGGAGACCATCCAGCCCTTGGTGTCTGCGCCTCCATCTTTCGGGGACCAGCCCACTCACACCTCTTCTGTCACCCTTCACCACAAACGCTGTCACCCCAGCCCTTGAGGACGGCTATCAGTGACGGGATCTGGACTGCCGTTTCCTCTTCTGAGTGGGTGCTGGCAGCATGTGGGTGCAAGGGTGGTGTGGGGAGTGCGGCTTCATGTGTGAGGAAGAGCCCATCCCAGGGCCTAGAACGCACGCAGCCCACACACGCCACACAGTGCGCCCTGGACCTTCTCGGGGCTGCATCTTCGCTTAAAACTCCTCCCATCAAAGGCCAGCAGCTTCGCCGGTGACACTTCCTCTCTCGTAAATGTCTCTGCGGGATTAGGGGGTGGGTGTCAGGGGCCTTCAAAGACAGGAATTTTCCCATTGGCCGATCACAGTATGATTCACCGAGAGCACAATTACAGATTTTATTGTATCGTATAAGATAGAAATGCTGGATGTCGGCAGCTTGGAAACAAACGAACAGAATGGAAAGTAAGCCGCTGGGGAAAGGGGGAAAAAGCTGAGCCCCCGCCCACCAGCAGCCCCGGGGGGCCCCTCAGTTCCAGTCCCCTCTGAGCCCGTGTGTCCTGGGCCTGTTTAGCTGGTGCGGTAAACAGGGCTCGGATGCTAAACGGTGCTGCTGGTGGCCGGCTCTGGTTTCCGTTCGGTTTTTACAGAGAGTGGAGATTATAAGTGGGATGGGATGGCTTTTCCTCTCGTTCCAAAAAGCTTCTAAAGCCATTTAAGATGTTGACACGGTTCAGCATTTTTAAGACTCTCAAGTCAGTCCTTCAGGGATCCACGTAAAAATTATCCCCGCAGGTGCCATCGCTCCTACTTCCTCCACAGTCGTTTTAATTAAATAACAGGGCTGATGGGGCTTCTGGCACTTTCCCTGGGGAGATGATGACTCACAATCCAATCCATCTCAGTGGGAGGAAACTTTCCCTGGCATCCGCTCTTTGTCCAACTCACATTTATTTATTGTTGTTAAAGGCCTTCTTCATACTCTGTCCAGAGAGAGAGGCCCGTGCTCCATCGAGGGTGGAGATAAGCAGTTTTCAAAGGATGGGGATGGGACACGCAGTATCCGCATTTGACAGCGCTGTCACTAGCTGACACAGGCCTTACCTGCTGACTTAGCGGAGCGGTGAGCGCGGCTCGTAAGAATGAAGACGGGGCGTGAATTCTGTGAGAATTTCAGTGTGCCGTTTACTTCGCAGGATGGTTAAGAAAATGAACATTCTCACTTCAGCAGACTAGCTCTTAAGGACAAATTTGTCCCATTTCTTGGCAGGCTACGTGAAATGCTGTCGGCTCCCCACCTTGGCACCTCCGGATTAGCTTAGCGAAGGGGTGCGGGCGTGTATTCCCTGAGTGTGTAGGACAATGTCCTTCTTGACACCTCAGAGAGGATGAGATCATCCTCCTGATGCATGCATGCCCCTTGTGGCCGAGCACACTTATTTTTCTCTGCACCCTGGATGCTGCAGTGGGAGGCACAGCCACTCCCCGATGTGGGTGTCTGCCTTCCCCGGCCTCGGTCACCTGCAGTCAACTGTGCTCAGAAAATCTCAGGTGGAAAATTCAGACAGAAACAATACACGATGCTGAAGGGCACAGCGTCCTCAGTGGCGTGAGGACATCTCTCCGCGCCTTGCCCTGGCCGGCCGGGGACATGCATCGTCCCCGTGTCCCCCGTCACCACGGGGAGCACGGCCACCCTCGTGCTGGTCACTCAGCGGCCGTCTCGGTCGTCAGCGCGACTCTGCTGTCATCTCAGCGCTCGTGGTCAGGTGATGTGTCGTGGGGCCGCACGTGAGGTCACCATGCCCAGGTTGGTCACCTCGCCTTGTGCCACTTCACGTCATCACGAGGAGGGTGGGCACGGTGTGACACGGCACCTTCGGGAAGAGAGAGACCATGTTCACACGACTTTTACTCCAGCGAGCGGTCACAATCGTTCCCTGTTATCGTTAGTTATAGTTAATCTCTCACTTTGCCTAGTTCACGGATGAGACGTCATCACAGGTATGTGCGTATAAGAAATGACAGAGAACGTATGGGGTCCGGTAATCCACTGGGGGTCTTGGAACAAATCCCCCTATTTTTCCTCCTATTTTTAAATTTTTAATTTTTTAAAATTTTTTTTAAGCATGGCAACCCTTGGTTGACCTCACAGATGGTAAGAACCTTGTCATCTTACAATCCCTTATTTTTTAATTTTTACACCTACAGCACCTGGTCTTCCTAGGTGGCCTCCCATCCAAGTATTAACCAGTCCCAACCCTGCTTAGCTTCTGAGATCAGACGGGATTGGGCTCGCTCAGGATGGCATGGCCGTAGACTCCTATTTCTCTTAACTCCTAGAAAAACTTCCTAAATGAATGAACATTGACTAAGACGGCAATATTTCCAATTATTGGCATTGTGTTGCTTTGAGTCGACGCAGTGTTTGAATTTTCATTCTTAACACGGGCTATTATGTTTCCGGTGAAAATAACAGAATTGAACCAAAAGACCAATTGTTAAACATTGTGGCTCAGATGACACGCTGAGGTATTCAGGTCTGCTTTGTGGGATCGATGTTGATAATAGTAATTTTTAAAGCTGTGTACATCCTTTCCGAATCCATTGACTAGACACTTACTGTTTGCGGTGAGGAGGAGAAACAGTGAGGAAGACGGTCTTTGTTTCTACACAGAGACATTTTCATCTGACAGGGCACGCGTGGACTGTGCGTTATGTAACCGTCACGTGGGCCAAGCCCCCGTGACGCGCTATAGACACTGTTCGGTGGCACCGACATGGCGAGGCCAGTTCGAGGGGGTGTGGGACGGTGTCCACACCGGGCTGGAAGCCCGGGCACGATTCTAGAAGAGAGCCGCATTGTGAAACCCATCACGTACAAGGGAAACGCTCTTTCCACTTGGGATGAATGGATGAAGGACACTTCTGGTGACAGGCTCAGGGGGAGGCCAGCGGGTGGCGGGTCTGGGTTTGGGGCTTTCTTTGGTGACGAGCAGTTTTTGAATAGCGGAAGGCGCACGCTGGGCGTGTCATGTGGAGCTGTTACTCCTGCAACTGCATGCAGGATGATTTGGTGACATTGGGAAGGAAAAAAACTCAGAAGGAGAGACTGGGAGACAGGCAAGGGACAGGGACGCCTGCAGCCCTGAAACGCACGGCCAGCCCGGGCCAACGTTTATTACAGACAAATTACAGACAAATACAGCTCAGCACCTCTCACGTTCTTCCTCCTCCTTCCTTCCCCTCTTTCCTTCAATACATGCGATGTCGCCTGCCCTCCTTTGAGGGGTGAGGGAGCGGGGGGCGGACAGTGAAGACACCAGCTTGGCGACCACCAGGCGGAACGCAAGGACATGACTGACAAATCTTCGAGTCAGAGGGAGCCACAGAACATGACCTCGGAGGGAGCAGAGGAGGAGACACGTTCTCTCCTCTGAGAAGTGGGGCAGGGTTTCTCAGGCGTCCCTTGGGGGACGCGTATCGTAGGGAGCGGCAGAGTATTTAGGGAGAGAGAAGTCGCACGCGGAGACACCGATGCTGTCTCTGCCAGCCCACCCCTGAAGGGCACAGCGCTTGGCACTTAGAAATTTTGATAGGCGTTCGCTCTTAGGTGTTAGCTCAGTAAAACAGCAAAAGGATGGAGGAGAAGCAGGAGAAGTGAGGCCTCCATAGAAAATCACCAGCGCCCACCCCGAATCAGTACATAGGGAAGCTGCTAACTCCAGACACGATGAAGGGGACCAGAGTGGCCTCTTACGAGTCATTTCCACGAAGTGTAAAGCACTTTCCTGGATGCTAATGGATTGATTGCTTATACTGTGTAAAACACAGTTCAAAATATTTTGGGGTATATATTAATTTCCCTAAATGGTTTAATTATTTATACCCAACTTCCTTCTAAAAAAAAATAAGTAGAGGAGATTTTTCCCCCCTAAATATATTCTTTCCAAGGGGCCTGGATTGAAATGTAGCCATAACTTTTGTGCATATTTGTTTCATAGCTCACTGAGATAGCTTGGTCATTCAACCAGCTGGTTATTTCAACGCCCAGAATGCTTTAGGGCCATTTGCAAGGTCTTGCTATGGTCATTTACTAGCAAATTACTTGTAAATATATTAAATTCAATACATCTGTGTTTCTAGAAGAATTATTCACAGTGGCCGAAAGTCGGGAGCGGCCCAGGTTTTTATCAAGGAAAGAATGGACAAACAATGCCGTGTGCACACAAAATGGAGTATTGATTCCTCAACCTCAAAAAGGAAGAAAATCCCGACACAGGCTACAGCCTGGACGAGCCTGGAGGACACGATTCTAAGTGAAGTCAGCCAGTCGCGAAGGAACAAACAAACACTGCACGACTTTCTTACAGGAGGGCCCTAGAGGGGTCAAGGTCACGGGAACAGGAAGTAGAATCCGGTCGTCAGCGGGCAGAGCACGGGGAGCGGGATGTTGATGAGTAGTTTCAGTTTTGCAAGATGAAAGGGGTTTCGGAGATTGGTTTACAACAGTGGAACTGCGCTTAACACCACCGAACTGGACACGGAAATGGGTAAGGTCGAGAATTTGTGTTAGGTCTATTTTACCACAATTAAAATTTATATATATATATTATATATAAATATATATAATTATATATAAACATATAAAATATATATTATAAATATATATAATATATAAAAATATATATAATATATAAATATATATTTATATATATTATAAATATATATATTATATATTATATTATAATTATATATATAAATATATATAAATATATATTATATATTATATATATTATAATTATATATATTATAAATATACATATTTATATATTATATATATTTATATATATTATATATAATATATATAAATAAATTATATATAATATATAAAAATATATTATATATATATATTTATATATATTATATATAAATTTTAATTTATATATTAATGTTATATATATTTTTAATTTATATATATGTTATATCTATAATATTACATAGATATAAAACATTATAATGTTATAACATTTTATATATTATATATATATATATATATATACATACATATATAAATGGTGAGTTCAGTTACAGGGTTCACTTACGGGAGATTTCATGGTCGACGGGTTTGTTTTTAGAGACATTCCCGCTGCCCGTCGTTCTGCTGTTCGTCTTCACGACGGTAAGCGCGAGATGGATCTCTTCTAACTCGTCCGGTGACGTTTGGAAAGTCGCTCTGCTTGCTTGTTTATTTTTGCGCTTCGGCATCTTCATCCGTAGAATGAGAATGAGACAGTGTGCCTTGCGGGGGGGGGTGGGGCTGGGAACTCGTGGGGGCACATGTGTGAGGCCCCCCGACAGCGCCTGGCCTGTGGCAGGCATGGCCCCGCACACGGCCCTTCCTTTGAGCTCCTCTCCGTGTTCCCCGGGGAACTGTTCCGTTAAATCTTCCTCGAAAGGGGCCCTAGAGCCCGCATGACCGTCGTCTGACTCGAGGGTAGCGTCTGACAAGTGACGGAGCGGGGCAGGTGTGTCCTCTGCAGGGGGAACAGCACGTGCAAAGGCCCAGGGAAGGGAGAGAGAGCGGGCAGCGACCCCATCATCCTGAAATGTGAAGTGTGAGCTGGAGCAGGGGACAGGGACCAGCGGAGAGGCAAGCCGGGTGCAGTCCTAAGTGCTGCTATGTGCCGGGGACCGAGGGCCCACGGAAGGGCCTCGCATAGGGGAGAGAGAGCGAGCAGGTGGCATCGTGGACAGCAGCTGGCACGGGCGCGTGAGCTGAGGAGGGAGGCTGAAGGCGAGGCTGCTGTCAGAGATGCTGGCGGGACAGGAGTGTTAGGGACCATGGGGCCAGAGAACAGGACGCGTTTGAGAGATGCTGGGAAGGTAGGACGGACGGGGTCCATCCAGCAGCCAGCCCGCTGGATGAGCGGGTAAGGGTGAAAACTTAAGGATGACACCCCATTTCTGAGCGGAGGTGAGAATGGGGAGGAGTCAGTGTGGAGAGGGGCTGCAGCTTTGCGGGATCTGTGAACGGAATGGGGAGACACAGCGCTGACAGTGTAAGTGGGCTGCGTCCCTGGGTGCTCCTTGGTTCTCCGCCCCGTGGGTCACCCACTCGGGAGATTCTGGGAGGCGCGTTAGTGTTCCTTCTTGGTGCGGAGACCGTGTCGCAGCCCCCATCCTGGTTCAGATCTGTCTACAGACTCAGTGCTCATTCCGGAATGTTCTCCTAGTTTCCTAGACGGGAACCTCAGGGAGCGTTCATTTCTTGAGCTACCTAGAGTTCCGTGCTGGCTGGGGTCCCCCGGAAAGTCACGGATCCGAGGCATGGCAGCCTTTTGTCGAACACGTTGGCTTCCGGCACCCGCACAGCCACTCGGGTGGAGGGTCCCAACTTCTGCCGACGTTATTTTTGTCCTGTCCCAGGTCAAGTGCTCATCATTTTTTTTTTTAAAGTCACATGTTACCTATCTCTTCTCATGGGAAAATTGGGACATTTCCTAATAGCGTGCTTTTTAAAAATGGAGCCCAATGATCCCTTTAGGTGTCCTTGTCCTTGTCGCTTTATTCCCTGAAGAACTTTGGTCGTGATGCGATAAGCTTCTCTCACTCACTTTTTCTCCTGGATGCCTTTAAAAACTTGTCAGCATGTAGTTTAGAGTCTTTTGCGAGATGTTTTTCAGAAGCTCTTTTGGCCTAATTGCTTGCTTGTCCCTCTGGGTCCCCTGGCTGTCCCCGTGGAACGGTCTTTGTGCTTTGGCAACACCTTCATCTAGGACCTTGGCAGTATCGCCATCAGGGGTTTAACTCAGGCACCTGGCCCTTCAGATCTGCAGCGTGCACTTTCAAAAAGGTGCATTTTCAGTAGTCTCGGCAGTTCTCTTGGGGTGTTTACCTTTTCAGCTGTTCTCTTCTATTTTCTTTGAAACCAGGACATGCGCATTTTTATCATTTCCATGAGTAATTACGGAAAATTTCCAATGGCTTTTTTTTCTTTTTACTTTGTTTTTCTAGTTAGAATGACCTTTGGTCATTCTGATCACAGCAGGTGATTCTGAGGGCATAAAGTATGTATCTATTCTATTCCACAGTGCGGTATAAATTTCAATGTTTTTTTTTTTGGGGGGGGGAGGGATTCAGGGACCAGTTACGTGCAGTCAGGATGTGGTGGGTCCATAGCTTTTTCAGAGGGGGAATTTAAGATGGAGTGCAGCTAAATTTAAGGAAACCACCAGGTTATTTTTTCAGTGAGCTTATTTGGCATAATATTTTCCTCTTCGTGTTATAGCACCGGCTAGAAGGTCTGGAGATCAACCCGAGAAGCTAGTAGTGTTCCCCTTGTAAAAATTTGAAGCTTCTGCAGCAGTTGTCGATTTGGACAGGGTTTCTGTGTGTGCTGTCCTTTACGAACACTGCTGTAGCTGTCTCCTAGAAACTCTCTTTCATTTTTTTTTCCAGTCCGAGGGCATAATACTCCATTGATTTTTATTGACTTACCTCTTTCCACCCTGAATCCTATGTGTCACTCATCTCAAGCTTGTCGCTTTTTTGCAAGTGTCCCATTAATCTAGTTAACGTTTTAGAGCTCCAGGATCTGTGGAGATAAAGTTGTGGATTTCTCTTGGTCAGTTCTCAGATAAGGAGGGGGCTTCACGAGGGAACAGCGCAGTTTTAAAATTGCTGCAGCTGAAGGAGGGGTAAAGAAGAACTTTTTAGTAGTTGCCGCGAAGAGTCTCGAACCATCGCGTGGTCCGTGGGGTTCTTCTAATCAATGAAAACTCGTCTCTCGTGCCCACCAGCCCTCCACCCTTCGGCTGTCTTCCTGCAGGCCCTTCTCCGATGCTGTGACACATTTTACTGTCGTGTTACCTTGTCTCCCCTTTTAAACTGCTCTTGGCGCCTGCCACCACTGTTGTCACTTTTAACTGTTTGGGGCTGGAATGTGGGGGGGACTGTGAGGGGCCCCAGACTTTTGTTTCCAGCGCTGCGTGTCCTCGAGGAGGCCTAGGTCAGCTTCCTGACTTTACGAGACGCCGTTGAAGGCGCCATTTCCAGATGAGGCCTGTGGCTCTTCCAACCTGGTCTGTGTTTAGTGTAAAACATCTCAGTGTAAGACACGCAGCACACACTCAAGGCCCTGCCTTCTGACAACGAAATTAGTTCTCATTCCGTATTAGTCCTCTGTTATACCTGAAAAATAATGTTTCTCCTTCTTATAAGAACTAAAAGTTTTGCAATATATTTGCCACACCTTCAGTGCTATTACGAAAAGCTTCTGAACGCTTATTTTTCAAGCTTTGTACACACGTTAGTGTTCCATTTAATAAGTGATCGCTGGTGATTTGTCATGGAGAATTTCTTGCGTTTGATGTAACCGGTAATAAAGGGTAATAAAAAGAGTGAGGATTCTTAAAACTCCCTTAAGTGTAATTATCCAAAGACAGAAATAGGATTTTGTTTTTAATTTCTATGCACACATACACTCACCACTCAAATCAAGCCTCTTCCCCACCCCCCCCCAAAAAAAAAGCCAGAAGAAAGAAGTTTCTAAGATAAGAATACAGAATATCGTAGAGGCACATTATCCAATTATCCAAACAGTATTGGATAAAATTTAGAGTTCGTAGGCCATGTGATGTTTGAGGCCTTCACTTTGATTTACAGTTACTTACACTGGTTAAGGAGCAGACAAGTCAGGTGAGGTCACATTTACTGGACAAGATAAAGCCACAGGGGCCTCACGAGTCTTCCCACTGGGCACTCGTTACGTCTAAGAGTCAGCTTGAGGATGGGGTGCCTGGTGGATCAGAGTGGGAGCCTGGCAAACCGAGGCCAACTCTCCTAGGCCCTGTAACATGTGCGTGCTAAGGAGTCTGAATTCTACTGTGAAGGCTGTGGGGATGCCTTCGAAAAATGTTAAGCCGTGGACTCACAGGGCCAGACCTGTGTCTTACGAAGATCGCTCTGGCTCTGATGGGCGGGATGGGCGAGAAGTGGGCATGAGCAGGGAGAGTAACGAGCAGGTCATTGTTACCACCGAGGAGAGGTGATGCTAAGTAAGAGCCTGGAAGAGTGGAATGCAGAGAAGGGGGCCTGTCTGGGGGTTTGGGGGAGGGAGAGTGACAGAGCGTGGAGGGGAGTTAGAAGCAGGGGGTGGGAGAGCAAAGGAGAAGGGGAGGCTGGCTCCTAATCGGAGTTACCGGCACGTGGAGACGCATCTACCGAGACAGAGATAATCGGGAGAGTACCACGCCACAGAGGTTCAGAATTTACCCGCAGAATGGTGTACTGTTATTTCAGCATCTCTTGAAGGAAAATGGATGAGGCTATAATGAATGCTTTCTGGGTTCACATAGCGAGTATACATCTCTCGTTTTCTCTTACACAGAAAAGGCATTACAAATATGGTCCATGCCCTTAGTAGCTTATGCTTTAGTTGGTGAACCGTTTATTCATTAAAGAAGACGAAGCTAGATCTCTCGTTCACTAGGAATGACTCATTAGCAACTATTTTAAGGTTGGCCTCGTCTAAAAAACAAGAAGATAAACTTCTTGGGTTACTCTCTGATTCGAATGGATCACTGTTTCTAGTTGAGATGATACGTGTTCTGAGTCTCTGTTTTCTGGAAAACATTTTATTTCATATCGGTTAGTCTGACAACCTATTTTTTACCTTTTATTTTTAAATTTTTAAGAAGATATATTTTATTTTCAGAATTGAAATACTATTTGGAAGAGGGAAAGTAGGGATGAGTGGATAGTCAACGTTATTCTAAATTACTCCCTAGGGCTAGAGTATTCTTAAATTCTATGATTTAAAATTTATTTTATTTTATCTATGTTACAAGATTTGAAAAGTAACCATGCACCAAATTATCCTTTCCTGAAGTATGCAGTGAGGTTTTTGGTTTTATTTGTGCTGTGTCACAAACAACTCACAAATCACCATCTCGGTGGTTACCTCTGGTTGCTTAAGCCACCAGTGATTTATTTCTTTATTCCTATGCATCACTTAGATGCCTATTTTAGGCCCATGGGTAAATGATGTTTGCTGTTGAGTACAATTCAACCTCTTGACAGGCAAAAAAAAAAAAAAAAAAAAAAAAAGATGCTTTATTCTCCTGTTACTCTACACTCTGTACCTCTGAAGTAAAACAGCACGGCTGTGACAAAGCTCACCTTGATCGACCCCCATTACCATGAGTTCGTAGCTGCCACCAGGGGCTCAGACGCCTCCTGTGATTGGCTCCAGATCTCCCAATTTTCTGGCATTTTGTTTTGTTTTGCTTCTAAAAGGCAAACCCGTAAACGTGATCAGTGTAATTCCAAGATAATGGAGATAGGAAGCCATTCCCGAAGGCAATTGCAGAGGAGGATGGAGCATGTACAATGATGACTTTAAAATTTTTAAAATCACGGAGGTGGGAATGAAATGGTACACTTCAGAGGAAGTATGTGCCGTGCGGGCGAGCTGAAAGGCATCCCTCACGTAGAGAGTTTACATCAGGATGGAGAAGACGGGGAGATGGCAGGCGTGGAGGTGCAATTTTTCACAAGTAACCATCTAATTAGCTTCTGCATTTACAAGCTGATGCGTCAATGAGACATACAAACCTGTAAGAGGCACATTTCATCTAAGCTTCTTCCGACCTCACTTCCAACAGTGTGTTGAACTGTAATCTGAAAAAGAATTCAGGTTTTTTTGTTTTGTGTTGTTTAGTTTCATCTTTGTTTCCAGTATTTACAAGTGTAATGTGACTTTTAGATCAATCCTCGCCCACGGAGAGGCATAGCACGGTCGAGGGCACTAGCATCCAGTGAGGTATATTAACACTGGGTTCATGATTTAGATTAAAAGTGCATCGTACAGGCTCTGAGGTATTTACTAAGATGCCTCTCCATCCATGGCTGCATATGCCCGCGTATTCTACGACTCATAAATTAAAGCAAGTAGCAGTCATTCTGAACCCCGTCAGCTCCTCTTCTGTAACGAACCCCTTTATAAATAATCCCTTTACCTGTGCTGAAATCAGTCATAGATAATGAAAAGTACCTACATGTGTAATTTCAAACAAATAAATGCTCTAAGCGTGAGAAAAAGAAGAAATAAAAAAGCAATTTATAATAAGGTAGTCAGTATGTTAACACATAAACGTCGGACACTCTTCCAGGAGAAGACTCAACAAAGTTGGTTAAATGTGTCCCCTCCATTCAGAGTCACTGTGAGCCACGGTCACACGCACCGCCACAGACTGCCTTACCCTGAGAGGCACTGTCACCAATGGTGCCAGGTCCAGAATGAAAAGCTGGTGAAGTTCTAACCCTTCAAAGAGAAATTTCCCCCTGATTCAAGTTAAACAGAAATAGAATTCCTAAAAAAAAAAAAAAAAAGTCAGCGTAAGCTAAGCCAGTCAGAAGTATTCTGTGGACATTTTCTCGTACCGATTTGCTTTTGGATGAGTCGGAATCTCTTGTGTTACTAAGGCTTGAAGGTCGCTAGGTTCTGGCCCAGGACGGAGAAGGTCGTCTTACCCAGAGCAGTTCCCCGTTGGGTCGTTATTTGTGTGTTAGTGACTTTAGCAGGTGAACCTCATTCTATTTTATTGATAGTAACAGACTAACAATTGAATGCACCTGAAATGGTTTGGGCTGTCATTTTCAGTGAGGAGAAGGATCAAATGACTGGTCTGTCTTGTCCTTCCTTCTCTTTCCTCTCTCTTTTGGTAGAAATGCTTTTCTAAAGGGGCACTATGTAAGACCTGGCACGAATACCGAACTCTGGGGACTGAAAGAGCCATCGCAAGGAATTGCCAGCCAAGGTTTGAGTCGAAATCAGGAAAGACATGTTTTGTCCTGGTCCATGAACGAGACGAATGTGTTGATATAGGGTGTGCACTGTGAGTTTCATTTCTTATAGTGGTAATGAACTTGAACTAAACTGCCCTGGTTTGTCCTCTCATCGCCGATGGCACTCAGGTGAGGTGGGTGGCTGGAGGCAATCAAAGAAAAGCTCACCGAGGTCCGAGGATTGGCTGGGGAATTCTTAAGGTTTCTTGGCAGGTGTTCACATAATATACTAAGATCCACAACGCTGTTTTGCATGTGGCCTGTAGAATATTGCTGTAGAAAGCTTGGATTTCAGAACCAGGAGACCCCTCCCGCCTGATCTAAGATTGACAAACCAAACTCTCGGACGGCACTATAAATAATAGCCACTTTCACTTATTGCGCTGAAATAATGCTAAGAAAATACGATCGCAACGAGACAGCTTTCCAAATTTTGGAAGAGTCTCTAACAACAGTGCTGTAGTTCCCCCACTCACTTTGTTTCTAGAAGCTTCTTTAAGAGCCATGAGAATCATAGAGAATGCATATTTGTCTTTTTTCTCCTCCCCTTTCCTCCCTGGAAGGTGGTCTTCACCCCTCTGCTTCTCTTCGCCCGTCTGAGGTTCCTCCCGTCTGCCTTGGGCCAATCCCTTGTTGAATGACGTGTGGACTGAGCATTTGACGAGGACCCCTGAGTCCTAGGAGCAGCTCTCTGTATCCGCAGCAGCTACTTCTGCCTGTGATGTCTACACTGCAAAGGACCCAGTGCTGTCTCCTACTTCACTGCTGGCACTTAATCACACCCAGAATTTAACAGCTAGTGACAGAGGTTGCCGAGATGCGTGGTTTACCAATTGGGCCCTAAGACATCCACTTAAGATAGACCATTTACATATTAATGCACAAACTAGATTAATGTAGTTTTGGAGTTGCTTGCGGCAGCTTTCCACGTAGATAAAAGCACATGCTTGTGAAATAAATGTTTCTTTTGTTTTCTGGTTGTGGCCAACCCGGTCCTTTTTTCCACGGTGAGAAATTAGAAACTGAAATAGCGAAATAATTCCATTTGTGACCTGTGACAACAACAAATCCTCTGAGCTTATTTATTGCCTTAATTAAGGGTTGGCTTCGTTTTCAAAGCTCTGGCATTCTATTTTCTAAAATGCTCCCTTGTTCCTTTTTCTTCGAGAGTCTCGATATTCTTGACGCGGTAACCTCGGTATTCTCAGAGGGCTCTCTCTCTCTTCCTCTCCTGCTTCTGAGAAGGTCATGGTGGGAGGCAGGGAAGAGGCCCCAGCAGATCCAGGTAGGGTGTTACTGGTGGGGGCTGGGCAGCCACTATGGCGTCTCTCCAGGGACAGCACGTACCACCTGCTGGTGTCCGAGTTCTTTGCCCGTCAGATGTGATTCCTTCTACTGCGTCTCCTCTTCATAAACCAATTGTCAGTTAGGTCTGCGTGTACTTTCTTGTAGTTATAAGCAACCAGTGGATTTCACAGTTTGTCGAGCTTGCTTTTCGAGAAGTTCCCCAGCTGCTAACTGCTGTGCTGTTCTTTTATCTACAGCTGCGGTGACTCAGAAACATATCGTGTTTGTTGTGGGCGATTAAGGTCCAGTGCTAGCTCTTGTCCTTACTGCTCTGGCCTTGGTCACATCATATAAAAGAGGAGGCTCGTAACACACACATTATTGGATTGTTGTAAACGCTAAAATGAAGTAACGCTGGCATAGCATGGTGGCAAGCAGACATGAAGGACTCCAGAAAGTGTGGCTACTATTATTATTAGCTCAGACCCACAGATGAGAGTATTATCCTTCTTAACAGGGCCCAGGAATGCAGCCCAAATGCTCAGCACATCAGGGGTGGGAGTTTCTGTAGACCCTCAGTGGGGAGGACTTTTTGTCCAAAAACATCAGAATTTTATGATCTAGACATCTCAGGCTCAAAATATATGGTTTTACTTACTTTTTCTTAGCACTAAGGGAAAAGAAGTCATGTGGATAAAAACAAACAAACAAACAAACAAATAGCGAACCAGCAGATAACGCATTATATCCTGACTGCCAAGTGACACTGCAAATTAATTTTTTGTTTGAAGAATATCCATCGACTTCTCCACGGCAGGCCAAGCCCGGTTCTGGGCGCTAAGGATGAAGCGGGATGCGAGAGTCTCCACTGAGGTCTGGGCTCATGGAGCTTGTAGCCAAAGGCGCAGGGCTTAGTGACGCTGGCGAGGGATGATGCAGAGCCGTTGACCTTGAGGACGATGGAGGGGGATGGGTTAGCCCTCGGGGGTGCGATGGGCAGTGACATGGGGTACAGGTGTACCCAGCAGTGTCTGGGGTCCCCGGGGACTGAGTGGTGCTTGAAAAAGGGGATGAAACACTGAAATAATTATCAGAAGCGACCTATCATCATGCCGGAAAAGTCACATACGTAGTACAGAGGAGCTCGTCGTGTCATTCTGCAATAAAAATCATGTGAAAACGACACACGGAGAAACCTGTCAGAATGGCCAAATCCAGAACACGGACGACCCAGGATGCTGGTGACAGTGTGGGCCTCCCAGCCCCTGCTGATGGGGACGCAAACGGTGCAGCCACTAGTGGAGACACTTTGTCCGTTTCTTACCCAACTGAACATATTCTTATTACGCAAATCAGTAATCAAGCTCTTTCATATTTCCCCAAAGAATCGAAAACTTATGTCTACTCAAACACCTGTGCAAGGTTGCTTACAGCCACTTGATTCATAATTGCCCAAATCTGAAAGCAACCGAGATACCTCAGGAGGTGTGGAATATTATTTAGTGCTAAAAAGAAAACAAACAAAAAAAAAAACTGTCAAATCAGGAAGAGACATGGAGGAAACCGGAATGCGTGTTGTTACGAAAGAGAAGCCAGTTGTGACAAAGCTACACACTATGTGATTCCAACTGTGTGACATTCTGGACATGGCAAAACTGCAGGGCACAGTGAGAAGGTCGGCGGTGGCCAAGGGCTGGGGGGAGGGGGGACGAAGACGTGGCACCCAGAGGACTCTTCAGGCCGTGGAAATACTCCTCATGACATTAGAATGATGTAGACACGTCACTGTCCATTTGTCTAAACCCGCAGAATGCCCAACACCATGAGTGCACTCTGAGGTGTGAATGTAACTGGTTTCCATTATTTTCATTTATGTTTTTAGGATTAAAATAGAATCAAATCTTTTTCTCTCCTCTTCACGCCAATGTTGTGATCCATTATCTTAAGTAGAATCGCTTTCCGAGGGTAAGCCCGTTGGGACACCAGGATCCTCCCATGCGTGTTGGTCTCCCCGGTTGTTTGTGGGGTCATTCTGGATGGCTTTGCACATGCAAAGCCAGAAGTTTGGGTGACCTGAGCAGCAGCGAGCGACCTGTGAGGTGAGGCGGCTCCTGCAGGCCTCGTTCGGGACCAGACTCCCGTCCGATGCCTGCCAGCCATTCTGCTCCAGACAAGAGGCTGATGGGGCCCCTCTGTACCCCCAGACCTGCCGGTGGATCTGGGTCCTTCCATGAGCCCGTGCTGTGACACCCACCTGCATTGGGCTCCTGCAGGGACAGCCCACCTGAGACCCCCCAGGCCCGGCCGCTCTCGTGGATTTGTCCTTGGTGCGAATGCAGACACCTCTGAGAGAGAGCCTGCGTGCCCGGGTCGCAGCTCGTGGCTCGCTCCCTGAGGTGACAGGTAAAGGAGGTTCCTGAGATTGGAGGCGGGCAGCCCCCACCACAGAGAGAAACAAAACACAGCAAAACACAGCAGAGCACGACACAGGTGTGTCAGCAGGGAGCCCGGCCACAGAGCGGCAGCCTGGCTGGCCTCGTCTCTCCAGGGGCTCACCGCAGCACACGCGAAAGTTTGTTTCTCTTTCTTTTTGTCACTTTCCTTATGTTCTTTCATTTTCCCAACACAGCGTGCTGTTACCCGATTTCACCTTTTACTGAGACTGTCCCTCGTTTTGTTCTCGTTGGCCGTGTCTTCTTTTTCCTGTCCCAATTTTATTCCAATGTCTCAGTGTTCGTGTCCTTGAAGCTTTTATGTTCTCATTTTTCCCATTTCTTATGATTTTATTTCCCCTTTCCTTCTATGTTTTCCCCTCTGTTCTTGTGTCGTTGGCTTGTAACGTGGAGATGAAGCGTTTCCTGCGTGCTTGTCATGTGGGTAAGGTGTTAACTCCGGTACATGGCTCTATGGTCACACGCTGAACAATGGGAGTGCTGTGGTTTTTCTCTTTCCAACAATGTCTTGACGCATGGAGCCACTTGCTGAAGAGAAGAAGCTAGTTTTTTGGTGGAGACGAAACTCGCTGAATATAGGTGGCGAGTCATGCTGTGTTTCAGAATTCGTCTCTCTCTCTTTTTTCCAGTGTGGCTTCTCTCCTCTCCTTTCCCCTCCTCTCCTGGTCTCCTTTTCACTCTTCTTTTCTTTGTTATTGGAAATCAAGAAAGTGGCTCCCAGGCCGGCCCTGAGCAAATCTGTGACACAGGGACAGGCTGGGACAGATGCGCTCTTCCGTTCCTGCGTTTCCTGTCTGGTGCCCGTGTCCTTTGTGACACTGTCACCATCCTTCCTCCTTCAGTGGTGGGTCAGAGTCCCTTAGCAGCAGCAGCAGTAAGGCTGTCGGACTCAAAAGGTGGCAATGACTACTGAACAGACTGGCGTGTTCCCACTCCGAGCTCTCGCAATTTCGAGAAGCAATTCCTGAAGTTTATTTCTCTAGATCAGGTTCTTAAATAGTTTGGTCTCAGGATCCCTTTATACGATTTTTAAAAATTGATCAAAGTAAGAACTTTTAACATGAGCTCTCAGCTCTCAGCAGACCTTGAAGGATACAAGCAGCGTTACCATCGGCAGGCGCCGTGCTGGATGGCAGGTCCTTAGAACTTACTCATCTGTCATAACTGGAATCATGCAGTGATTGTCCTTCTGTGTCAGGCTCATTTCACTTGGCATACTGTCCCCTAGGGTCATTCATGTTGTCATACACAATAGGATTCCTTACTTTTTAAGGCTGAATAATATTCCATTGTGATCTACGCCGTGTTTTCTTTATCCGTCCTCCACTGATGGATGCTGAGGTTGCTACCACATCTTGGCTCTTGTGAGTAGTGCAGTGGTGAACACAAGAGTGCTAGTATCTCTTCGAGATCCTGGCTGCAGTTCTATCAGATGAATACCCAGGAGTGGGGGTGTTGGGTCAGACGGTCGTGTTTGAGGAACTGCCAGGCTGTTTGCCGTAGTGGTATCTTACACTCCCGTCTGCAGGGTACAAGGGCTCTGATTTCTCCACATCCTCGCTAACAACTGTCTTTTTTTTTTTGGTAATAGTCATCCTAACAGGTGTGAGGTGACATCTCACTGTGGTTTTGATTTGCATTTTTCTGATGATTAATGACATTGAGTATCTTTTTCATGTATCTGTTGGCCATTCGTATATCTTTAGAGAAATGTCTATTTAAATCTTTAGCCCATCTTTTAAACCGAGTAATTAGGTTTTTTTTTTTAATTGAGTTATAGGAATTCCTTATATATTTTAGAAATGAACCCTTATCAGGTATATATGGTTTTCTAACATTTTCTACCATTCTATAAATTGCCTCTTCTTCCTCTTGATCATTTACTTTGCTTATATAGAGGCATTTTGGTTTAATGTAATTCTACTTGTTTACATTTTTCTGTTGTTTCCTGTGCCTTTGGTGTCATGTCCAATGTATTAATTATGGCCAAAGCCACTGTCGTGACACTTTCTGTTATGTTTTCTTAGGGGAGTTTTACAGGTTCAGGTCTTACCTTTAAGTCTTTAATTCATTTTGAGTTGATTTTTATATACGGTATAACGTAAGGGTCCAGTTTCATTCTTTGCAATGTCTATTTCCAGTTTTTCCAACATTTGCTGAGAAGACTGTCCTTTTCTTGTTGTGTATTCTCGGCACTGTTGTTGAAGATCAGTTGACCATATACATGCGAATTTATTTCTGAGCTTTCTATTCTCTCCCCTTAGTCTATATTTCTGTCTTTTTGCCAGTACCATAATGTTTTAATTATTGTAGCTTCGTAGTATAGTGAAATCAGGATGAGTAATGCCTCCAGCCCTGTTCTTATTTTTCAAGATCGTTTTGGCTTTTTGTGGTCCTTTGTGGTTTTATTGAATTTTAAAATTACTATTTTCCTTCATTCTTCTAAAAATGACTGAGGACCCTAAAGAGTTTTTGTTTATCTGGGTTATAGCTATCAATATTTACCATATTAGACATCAAAACTGAGCAAAATTAAAAGACCAGAATTTACAAGCACATATCTTATTAGCCATCAGGGGCCCTGCAAATGTCTACTATATATTCTTATGGGATAAGAGTGAATTTCTAAGACTATATCTATTCTGTAGAAAAAGAGTTAAAAAGGCAAATTACATCTTAGTATAAATTAAATATAAGTAATATAAATAAAATTGGTTTGATCTTGCAGATCTAAGAGAGAGACACGGGATCTCCTGGGGTCCTTAGCCCACGCTATAAGAACTGCCCATTTAGATATCTGGTGACCGTGTCCTGAGTGCTGTGTGCTGGGTACTCCAGCTAGGGTGGTGGGAAGGTAGGAAAATATTGGAGGACTTTCTTGGTACCCAGATATTCCCAGAACACATGAATTCCCACTTTATCTATGCGTAAGACAACCCAACCCATACATCTGAAAGATGAGTTTATGTGCGTATTCAATGAAAAGGATTTCGTGTCTCTTTTCAGACCATTAGAATCATGGTCGGTGTGGTGGCGGTGTTTGACACTCAGTGTGTGAGTCACCAGCCAGCATTACTGCAGAGAGGACTTGTGACACCCTCTTAATATGATCACTACCGAGAAAAGCGATTATGATTCTTATTCTATGGTTAACCCAGGAAAACTTAAGAGAAAACGTGTGAACAGATTCTCTTAAAAGCCTTTTTCTTACAAGAATATGGCATAAAGGTATCATTTACGATCACACGGAACTGTGTTAAATAACATCACCCATCCCTTCGGGTAGTAGCGTTGTCTGGGTAGCTTCCGCCTTCGCGTCGAACACCGTGAGGACAGACGCGTAATAGTGCGTTGTGTCTCATTTTCAGAGAGTTTTGAGGGAGCTGTCACAGCGGATAGCCACGTGGTCTCAGCGTCGGGAGAGAACGTCACCCTGACGTGTGAGCTTCAAACGAAGCGGCCGCTGCAGCAAGTGACATGGGAAAAGGTCCAGCCCCATCAGATCGACCACTTGACCAGCTGCAACCTGTCGCACAGACGGGGCTACACCTCGCGGTACCGAAGACCCATCCTGACCAACTGCAGCTGGGGGGCGCCGAGGGCCTTCCTCACGCTGCCACGCGTCACCGCCGGGGACGCGGGGCTGTACCGCTGCTCCTCCAGGGACAGCGCGGGAGCGAACGGGACTTTCGTCGTCAGGTTGGCCGTGACCGACGGTGAGTAGGTGACGGGCGTCCAGGCGTCAAAAACGGGAGAAGCCGACTGCTGTGGGTTGTTGGTTCCTTTTGTCTTTTTCCTGATTCTATGGTCCAAAAATATGTTTTTTTATGCCTAGATTCAGTTCTCGAATGTAAGTCTTTAATATTTCTTTATCTTATTAATCCATGGATCACGGAGTTAAAAATAGTAGATCTTCCCCACTTTCATGATCTGCCACATTTTCTTAAAAAAATTCAGCGAGTCTGAAAAAGACATGCCGTCAACAGCCTGTTTGTTTCCTCTGCGTGACTCCTATTTTTCCAATGACATGAAAACTTTTGATGGTGGTGACCAGGTTTGATCATCTTCTCGGGTCCTTGGCCATAACAGGATGGCACTATTTGCTGAATCACTGTCTAATTCTGTATTAGTGGCTCGTGTCCTGTGTCACGATGAAGCCCTAGACTGCTTGAGATGCTGGGCCCGCAAAACCCGTGTGAGCGTAAGAAAAAGTGATTTTTCACTTAGGAAGTACGAATGCAGAGAGGCCTGCACGGGAGAGGGTGCAGGGGCCAGCGGTATGGGTGAGTGATTCTGCCTCCAGCTGTTCCCTCACTGCAGGAGGCCATGCCAGGGGAAACAGTTATTCTTGCTGGAGACAGAAATCTCACTTGCCCCTCCTACCTCCCTCCCTTCCTCTTCCGTTCCCTCTCCTTTTCACACGCTTCCAGCCAGCTCGTGAGCCTTGGCTTGTGTGGCTGTAGAACCAACCCTTCCTCAGATTCGTCTGTCCCTTCGTGGACCACGTGGGCTGTAGACTGGTGTTTCTTCCTGTACATGAAGGAAGAAGAAAAGCTTTGTCTTCTGTGCAACAGCCTCCTCTCCACGGCTGCTGTAGCTGTGTGCTCAGGGGGTGTTTGCTGGAGCATGCTTGTTTCCTGTGCCGTCACCGTGGACCACACTGAGCCTTTTGCTTCTCTTAGTGACAGTGGCAGCTGTGGGCGAGACATACTCAGAACTTGATAAAAAAAAAAAAAGGGTCGATGGGTTCTTTGGGGAGAAGAACAAACAGAGATTCTTTATTTCAAACGTTGACTCCATTCCTTCAGACATGTATAGACTATATTTCTTACCTAAAAATAACCTTACATTACAGAAGTTTTCAAAGCTGGCCAGGAGACAGAAAGAATAAAAATAGTCACCAGTCTTCTCTGAGAAACCGAGGCAAGAACAAGTTCCGTTCAGAAAAATGTCATAAAGAACCATTTCCAAACATATATGAAGTAAGAGCTTGTTCATTATATGTTGAGGAAGTGATTATAAACCCCTTACATCCTAGAGAAAGGGAGATAACAGAGTTTTAGGAGGTGTAGCTATTTAGTTCTTACTCATAAAAGTGTCTTTTTCTTGTCCAAACAGGCCTGAGTTTCCCACACAGAACTATTTATTTTCTTTGTACTTAAGCTGCAGTGTGAAAATGAAAGTGACTGATGTAATGGTCAGGAGTATTAGTGTCCAGATGTTCTGAACACCCACAAAATGTCTCTTTGACATTCACATTGACGGGGGGGCAAAACATTGACTGGGCCCCTTAGTGATACTTTATAACTGACAGATGACAGCCATTCGCTGTATGTTTTGCTTTAATTCCTTTTTTAAAAAACTATAAGTAAAGATTGAATATTAAAAAAAAAAAATCTGACGGAAAGCAAAAATAGATTAGTTGCATTTTCTCTGGTGTTATCTGATTCTTTCGGGTCTTAAGGCTGTTTGGTCAAAATCGATGTAGAGATTAAAGCCGAGAGACAGCTGTAAGATGGGGAGCAGATTTAATTTATTTCAGCTGTCAAGGGAAAGGTGATTGTGACACCACTTTTATAAACTGTCACGCATCCTTTTGTTAGTGCCCATCAACTTCTTTAGTGGTATCTGAAGGAGAGGTTTGCAGTATTCTCCTGTTCTACACACACACACACACACACACACACACACACACACACACACACACACAGGTCCTTCCTCTGACATTTGTCTGCCTGCGTTCATCTTCAGACAAGTACCGGCTACTCAGAGGTCCCCCAAAAGGTGACACAATGTCAACCAACATGTCACATAGACAGGCCTTGATGTATTTTGAACAGAGAGAGAAAGTGGCAGAAGCTTGAGTTGGACCCAAATTTACTCTTGACTTTCCTTGCTGAATGAAAAGAAATACTTGTCTCCCAATTTTTTGCACTCAGGAATGGGACAGGACGAAATAGTTCCAGGCTGACTTTTCTGAATTTGAAACTCGTCTAGGCTACTAGACAAGGCACAGGGGAAAGAGTGTGTGTGGGGACAGTGACCAGAATTATTCTTGGCCTTTAACGTCGTTAATCGCGAGAAAGGTATTTTAGCTTCCTCCAAAGAGTTCGCGAAGTCCTTTAACATTAACAAAAGGATGTTCAAACTACTCTCGTTTCAAACGACTTCATTGATTGATTATTAAAAAGAGCCCGCTCCAGACGGACGATTTTTAAACGGCGGCCCCTCTGGGCAGACAAATTAGAGAAAGGTGCACTTTGCTCTGAGCCACTGCAGACCCTCGCTGGCCCCCAGGCCTGCTGATGGACGGGGCCCCCACCCACCTTGGGGGCGCAAGGGCAGCCTGGACGAGGGGAGAGAGTCGTAGTTAGTGCTTGCCACACTTTGACAGGCACTCACACGTTCCTGATTTCTCTTTTCCTCACCAGCCTGCTAATTTTCATTGGCTGGCTCCGGGAACATTTTTTTAGACTCTCTGTGCCTTATGTTTTCCTGTTAAGTCTGAATACTTTCATTCGGAGGACGGTTCGTTATTAGCTATTCACTCAGAAGAAATATTAGAGGTTGATGTCACGGTCCTTTAATCCTCTGACAATAATTTCTTCCCTGGGACCTTCTTGCTATAAAACAGGGAAAGGTTTCTGAAATACAAAGCATGTAAAATGGATTTGCACAAAGGAAGTTGACCTTTGGAATACTATTACCATACCAATATCCACTTGCTGAATATTTCAGGCATACAAGAAAATTCAACCTGCTTCAGGCTCCTGTTATCCCCAGTGGTCCTCCAAAGCTACACTTATTTTATACGTGTTTATCAACACTACCCCTGGCTTCCTCTTGGAGGAGAGCAGGCATTCGGGACGAGCACCCTCTGTGGGGCGTGACTGGTTCAACGTGAAATTTCAACGTGAAAAGAACAGAAATGCGCCATTCATTTGACCCTACTTTTGACTGTATGCATACAGGCTATAAGTAGACTGTTATAATGTGTAGGTCACATGGTGCTTAAACACACTAAACATCGCTCTATGTTTCACCCAAGGCCCACAGCTACCCTCGGGGTTGATTTGATCACCATTTTTCAGATTCTGAAAAAGAAGCGTCTGGGAGAACAAGTATCTTATGATAAGAGCTTCCAGGGGAGAGGAATTAGAAGACAGAACCAGGCCCTAAGAACTCTCTCTTCACTCTCAGTTTTTCTGCCCCCAGTAAATCAACATCTAATGGGGAATGAAGGTTAGACATTTGCGTTGTATATATAGTGAGTCAAAAGTTGAAATCTACCGGACAACGCTGGATCTGTCAGCTCACACGTGTCTGCCCTGTGGGGGATCACACACCGTGTATGTTCTGTGTATACGCAGGATGAGATTCAACGTTCCTGCTTCTCTTTCTAAGGAGGTGAAAAGTAGGAATGACTGTAGCTGGTATCTGCCATGACCTACCCAGGGCTGGCTAGCGGACTGGCTCTGTGAGTTTTTCTTAGTGTATTTTTTCGTCCAGATATATAGGTTCTGAGTGACAGCACTCATTAACCCAACCCCACTGTTCCTTCACTCCGTGACCCCACCCCAAACACTAATAAAAGGTAAGCAACAGACACTGATGCCTGCTTTTGCCCGGCTGGGTCTGACAGAAGGATCTAGCAGTGTTTCCGTCACAAGCATTTCTCAGGGTTTATAACTCAGCCACACATACTTGTCACCGGCAGAAGCATAGCCCGGACGGTCGCAATCCTGGAGTCAATGATCCACTTATATATCTCCCCGACAAAGAGTTTTAATGTATTTATCTTCTTTGATGGGAGGGAAAATAATGGCTCTATGGTTCAAGGCACGTTTGTCCTCTTATGAATCAACAGAGTGTTGGGCTCTAAGTGAAAGAAAAAAAATCAGCAAAAACGTGGCTGCTGAGAATAGACGATAATTCTTCCTTTAAGAGAGGGGCTTGGGGACCTACATCACGCACCCTACGACCTGTTAGCAGAACGTAGGAAAAAGTGAGTGTTGTGAGTATTGATTTGCTCTCCCTGGGCATCGGTACCCATTTGCTTTTCCCTTCTCCTGTTGGGCATCCAGCGTGGTGTGCTGCTAAGCACTGCTGGTTTGTGTTAATGCAGAGCCAGCCGGAGATGGGCTGGCTGCCGAATGTTCTAGGCTGGTCCATCTCTGGAGTGCGGTTGACTCTCAACCGGACGCCAATGCTTTGACCCTGATGTCTTCTGGAAAACGCTTGTTCCAGGCGTGGTTTAAAGCGCCTGGGAACGCTCAAAACAATGTCAACTCCTTAAATCAGGTATCATGACAGAAAGAAGAAATTATCTGTTTGGTCTCGGTCCCCAGCGCCTGTCATGGTGCTTCTATGCGCCCTTGTCACTTCCTGAGGGATGGGACACGAGGAGCAACTTTTAATGTACTGTTTGGTCTTAGTCCCTAGTTCCTGACACACATGCTTCTAAGACCCTTCAAGCTACTCCAGAGTCTGGTGTCTTTCCGTATGTTAACGAGGTGACTGGTGGCAGAGAGCTTCAGGATGGGGGCCGGTTGCCAGAGTTTGCAAGTGCTAAGTGGTTAAGGGTTTGGAACTTTCAGCCCCGTCCCCTGACTTGTAGGGGGTGGGAAGGGACGGGGCCTGGGTTTAAACTAATCCCCAACGGCAAATAACGTAACCAATTGTGCCTATGTAATGGAACCCCCATAAAGCCCCTAAATGATGGGGTTCAGAGAACTGCCAGGTTGGTGGCCACAGTGGGTGTTGGGAGGGTGGCACACCCACAGAGGACCCCCCCACACTCACACACACACACTCACACACTCACACACTCACACACTCACACACTCACTTGCCTTATGTATCTCTCCCATTTGGCTGATCCTGAGCTGAACTGTTGTAATAAACCAGTCACAGCACAGTTCCCCGAATTCCGTGAGCTGTGATAGCAGATTATTGGACCTGGGGCCGGGTTGTGGGGACCCCTGATTTATATCGGGTTGGTCAGAAGCCTGGGAGCCCTGGACCTGTGACTGGAGTCTGTTTGGAGGGGCAGGGTGCTGGGACGCAGGCCTTCACCTGGGCGCCTGGGCCCAGCGCGGGGACATTAGTGTCAGCAGTATGCTGAGGAGAGGGACAATTGTCCTGTAGCTGGGTTTTTCATGTGAGGTGCCATGGTTGTTTCCACTCACCACTCCGTAAAAGGTGGATGAAGAGACAGATCTGACCTCAACGGGTCAGACGTTACGAGAAGGGGTTTAAAAGAGGCACCACAGTTCACAGCAAAGCAAGCACCGGAGAATTGGATTCATGGCTGAGCAGTGTGCGACGAATGCTCATACCGTTTAGCGGTCTCTACTCCTTAACTCGTGTAATCGAGAGCTTGATGAAGACCGTCATCGTGAGGATTCTGGGTAGCTCTCGACACCCCCCTGCCCTTTAAAAATAACCACTAAAATCTGGCAGATTCTCCCGTTTAAAGCCTGTCAACCTTCGGATTTTCGTCCTATCTTTTCCTTTTTCTTTTTAATAAAAGCAATACATCATTTAGACAGATTGGAAAATGCCAAAAAAAAAAAAAAAACGCCTAAAGAAAGAGTTGCTTTTAATTCTGCTCCCTCCAGAGCATCGCTTTATAATTCTGGCACGCCCCCTCGCAGGCTCCTCCCCCGCCCCCTGCAGGGTCTGAACTCGATTAAGATATTACAGCACATGCAATCGCGAATCCTGGTTTTGAAATTTTCCTTACCTTCTGATCGACGGCCGGCAGCTTTTCATTTCGTTGGGATTGTTTAGACACACATTCTTGATGTCTGTCTCTGTGAGTTTCAAAGCGTGCACCGCAGACCACCATGAGATGCATCACGTGAGGGCTGCAAATTCTGGGGCCCTCCGGAGGAGAAATTCTGGGGGCAGGCTCAGTGATCTGTGCTATCAGCAAGCCCCCAGGTGATGGTGGTGCACATTCAGTGTGACAGCCCCAGCGGCTGCAAACTGCTAGTTAGTCTACTGCTGGGAAAATAAGGATTTCTTTTTTGTGCTGTTATAAATGTTATACGTTTCCGAGTATTTCTTTAGAATAAAGTAATTAATCAAACGTGCCAACACCTAGTGAAAGAGTATGACACACACATGATTTCTTTCCTCCTTATAGATTGTAGCAGTTTTTTCTCTTCTAATAAAGCTTGAGAGCATCTCTCTCACTGGTCTTCCTTTTACTTAAGCTTGTTCCTTAAGTGCTTTTGTTAATAAGTTGTTTGTATCTCTCTTACTGTCCCATGTAGCTTCTCTTTAATAGCAAGGATATGTCCAAGCTACTCAGCAACTTTTTGTTTGTCTCTGGGTCGTTTGTAATCATTTGGCCTGAAGTTACTTTTCATTTTGATCTGGTCAGTCTTGTATATTTATTTACTTTTATAAATTGGAGAGTCGTTTCCCATTTCAGAGATTAAATAATATTTATTTATATTTTTTCTAACGTTTACATAAAAAAATTTAGATTTCTAGTCCACCCCGATTTTACTGTTACTGAAATAAAGATCTAAGTAGCGTTTTAAAAAGAAGTGAAAGTTGTCTCAGAATACTCTCAATGAATTTTTTTATCATCATGTTTGTTTTCTCATGATGATTGCCTGTTTGATGTAATCTTAGCATCTACTATATTCATATTATGTCAATATAGTGAGTACGCTCCTTTACCGTCCTGTGTTAAAATGCAAAAATAATTTCAAGTATTTTGTTTATTTATATGTTATAATGTGCCAAGGACTTTAAAAAGTTAATTTCTCATTTGATGAAGAGACATTTCATTGTTCCTTTTGTCACAGTGACTCAGTATATTTTGGTTCTGAATAAATTTCACGTTCCCTCTTCCCGTCTTATTTGACAAAATCCGTTCTTAGATTCTGTGTACAAAGTCTTAAAGCACTGATCTATTTTTCTGCTTTTATTCACCTTGTAGGCTGAACATGTTTGAAAAACGTTTGTTATTTGGCTTAGTTTCTCTTTGCAGTTTCTCATGCTTACAGAAGAGTGAGCGGGGGTAACTTTTGAGCTCTTATCGTAAAAAAAAAATACAGCTAAGTAGTGCATTAGGAAGGAAGTCATAATCTATAAAATCGATAACAATCCAGTGGCAAGTGTGATCTCTGAGTTGCCTGGGAATCGTGGACAAGGTGGCACTTTCATCTCACGAGGGAGGAAGGTGGTGCTGGTCTCTGTCGTGGCCTGTTCCCTTGGGGGAAGGCTGGTATGTTTTTCTGTGCTGAGGACAGATGGCAGGAAAGATAGCTCCTGGGTTTCAAGTTCAATCCCATTCCCGTGGACAGCACGTATCGACGGAGTCCCTCCCGGAGAGGGGCAGCTCTGTGGGTGGTGGCGCTGGGTGAGGCATGCCAGGCGCAGGGGGCACTTTGAAGATGAAACGGCCTCTGACCTCTTTGGGGTCCCACTTCAGGGGTGACGTTGCTCTAGCAGGTCATTGCTCTTTTGAATGTCACCTCGTTACATCCTTACCACAGTCCCGTGACGTAACCGGAACTGGTGGTGTTGTCACCAGTTGACAGGTGACAGTGAAGGCCAGCATGCAGAGCAGGTCAAGGAATTTGCTGAAGGCCAGACATCTAGGTAATGAATGAGAACTTCAGATTCCTGGACTCAATTTCTTTCCAAGCAAGTTGGAGGAACATATATTTCCTGATTGATTTTTATCATTTACCCCAATCGAGTGGGAACTATTTCTTAAACACCAATTGCATGCTGTCGTGTGTTGAATGTACTCGCTATATCCTCATTTATTTATATACTATTTTGGTCTTTTTTTTTTTTTTTTACGCAAGGTTTTAATGCATGTGATCTGGAGCTCATTGGAATGAAGTGACATCTGTCTCGAAGATACATTCCTTCTGCTCTTCCTCTTAAAGTGTCGAACCCAATCACAGGGATCGAGGACCTAACACAAACCTGTGAGGCGTCAGAAACATTTAGGAGATGCTGAAAGAAAAATGACCTTTTTCCTTTGTCTCGTCCCATTTTTTATTGGGTTCATTGTGTGTTTGAAAGCGTTCCTCTATGATGACAGATGTACACTGTTCTCATCCTCCGCCTTCCTTTTTTATCTGGTGTTAGCTGAATACCTAATTCCTGCTGTAATTTCTTTTTTCTCCTAGGCAAAACCGATAACCAATACATCTACTTCGTAGCCGGAGGGGCAGCGTCACTGATGCTGTTTGTTATCATAATGGCCAGCATCATCATTCTTTGTAACAGGTGAGCACTGCATCTCCTTCTGAACCTTGTTTACCCTGAGTGATTCTGATGTGAGAGGTTCTCTATTATTAATGAGGCAGTCGTTGGTCAAGCTGTCTTGGCACTCACATACATTTTTTTGAGTGCTGTTCTCACACAAAGGAGAAGTAGTCCAGGAATATTGGAGGCGAAAGCTAGAGGAGTTCGTGTAAGAGTTCGTGGGAGCTGGCTGGCGGCAGTCCTGTGAACAGAGTGTTTATACTCCAGACAGTCAAGTGTCCGATGCCTCTGCTGTCTCTCCTGCCCCACCAATCTTCCTTTTCCTTTAGGGAAAAAGGCTGTTGGGTGAGGGGGCGGTGTGTGTGTGTGTGTGTGTGTGTGAGAGAGAGAGAGAGAGAGAGAGAGAGAGACAGAGACAGAGAGAGAGACAGACAGACAGAGAGAGAGAGAGAGAGACAGACAGACAGACAGACAGAGAGACAGAGAGAGAGGCAGAGAGAGAGAGAGGCAGAGACAGAGAGACAGAGACAGAGACAGACAGAGACAGAGACAGAGACAGACAAAGACAGAGAGAGACAGAGAGAGACAGAGAGAGACAGACAGAGAGACAGACAGAGAGAGACAGAGAGAGAGGCAGAGAGACAGACAGAGAAAGAGACAGACAGAGACACACACACACACACACAGAGGCAGAGAGAATCTGAAAAGGAGAACAGGACTGAACAGAAAGAATGTCTGCATTTATTCATCCATTAAATATTTATTGTGACAGTGGTGAATGAGATGTAATGAAGCACACATTCTAATAAGCAAACAACATGATTTTAAATAACTGAATAGTCTCTGAAACAAGCAATCTAGCTGCTATTGTTAAAAATTATTGAGGAGGAAAGGGGCCGGGCGGGGCTGTCTTAGGGAGAGCAGGTGGCCGTGTGGCCCCTTGGCTCCCTACCTTGTGCTGTCTTGTGGCACACATGGGAGTTTCTGGGATATTCTGGCCAGTTCTTTCTAACCTTTCTAGCTCTGCCGTGCTCATCAACTTGCTTGTCTAGGTACTCGTTGCAACCTCAGCTGTGAGTATCTTGGGTTGGAATGACTCTTCACATTATGTTCCAACCGAGGTGTTATCATCTTAAGGAGGAGACCCGACGTTTGATGTCTACATCTGGCATGTCTAGTGTGTTGTAGTCACTTCGACACGTGTTTGTTGAGTGAATGAAGACATCCATCTCTACTCTTCTCCTTTCCCCCAGGAATACGACCACACACGCTCACGCATGCACACACGCACACGGCTTGACAATGGGCTCCCCGTGGGTTTCTGCATCTCACCCTGTCCTCCCCCATCTCCATCCCTTCAGAGGCTCTTAGCACTCCCCTGAGCTGAGTGACAGTCTCCACTCTGCCTCCTGCTCCCAGGTGTCTCCTCTCTTTCTAACCCACCTGTTTTTTCCGGGTCCTCTTCTAAAAGCTAAGACCGGCCGTGTTGTCCTCCTGTTGAAAACCTTGTATGACCTTCCTAATGCCCCCCAAATAATGGTAGAACTCGTTAACCCTGTCATCCGAGGTCCCCTTCGATCTGATGCTAGCCTCATTTCCATTCAAATTTTCTACTTCGGTTATCCTCCCAATGCTGAAAATTTCGTTAAAACAGCAACGTTTGTTCCGTGAACACACCCAACTCGCTTCTCATTCTCATGCCACCAAAATACTGTTTTTCCCATCTTTAGCCTTAATCCTGTGGACCATTCAAGGTAGGGGGGCCATGTCTCCCCTGGAAGTCCATCTTTCTCCCTCCCGGATGTCAGGGAATTCGCATGGGGTGGAGAGAACCAGAGGGACATGCAGATAACTCGTAAGTTGCCTTGTCCAAGTTCAACATACATCGTCTACTCTGAGCTTCATGCTCTCTTTTCTGCACCACTGTCTACTCCTGGTTTATGTAAAAATAGTGTTTATTCATTTTACGTATATATTTGGACCTATTAGAGAGTGTTCATTCTGCATTATGATATAGAAAGGCTCGTGAGCCATGATTTCACAAAAGATCAAAGGTCATAGTAGGTCTGTGTCTTGGTTTCCTCGTTTGTAAGGAGGATGATAACGTTGATGTGACAGGTTTCTCTCTTGGAGCAAATAATTTATATAAAATACCTAGAAATGCGACTTGCACATAGTAAAGTCACACACAAAATAAGTCAATATGTTAAGCCACTGTTTAGATGATACTTAGGTAAATAAATCAAAGCATATAGAATTAGAAAATTTGTGATTAAGTTGACGTAATAGGATGATTTTATAGCAATGAGAAGAGACTGTTAGAATCAACCTTCCATGTGTGAATAACATTTTCTTGAAGAGAGACTCTCACGCTCGGTTTTCAAAATTTCCATGAAGAAATTCTGCCCTCGTCTTTTAAAAAACTCCACTGTTTTTCTTCTGACGCACCTCCTCTGTTATTTAATAAGAATCTTTTTTTTAAGGAGATGAAAGAGAAAGTCACCATCGCCCCATAATAACCGTTTTTAGACACTGGGATAAAGTTATTTGATGTTTTGTGTTCAGTTACAAAAGCTTCTTTTCTTCTTCTCTTGTATTTTCTTTTCAAAGATCCCTCCCGAAGTTAGGTTTCTGTGGGTTTAATTGGAGAGTTTATTGAATAGTCTGGCTTCAGATTGCCCATTCAACAGCAGCAACATACACCTAGAATTAGGAGAGCCTAGTTTTCATGGGTAGGGAGGGCTGTGCTTCCGATTCTCATATTATCACCAACCGGCCGTGAGATTTTGGACAGGTTACCCGCCTCAGTTCTTCAATATGTTAAATAAAGAGTTTTTGAAGACATCTCAATAAAATAACCCTTTCAGGTGGTTTAGTAAAATACCTGGAAGATTTTATAAAGCTTCATTATATTATCCTTGACATCCAAGAAGTTACACCGTTGACATTTAAAAGGAAGCTTTAATGGTGAGTAATCTCTAAGTCTGAGATTATCTGACGAAGGTCATAAGCCATTTATATAATAATGAGCTGAGATTACTCAGGTACACTGACTGGTTATCCATTTAGTTCCCTCCACCATCTGTGAGCCCATCAGAGAAGGTAGGGAAATGAAAAAAATATTAGGTTGATGGAATTTGGGGTAAGTGTGTACAAAAAAACCATGGACAACTCTTTCGACAAACTCAGTAAGAGCATGTGAGCTGGGATACAGGCAAGGTAGCCAGCATTTGAAGTAATCCTAGTTCTGGAGCGTCATTCTTAACACCTCTGTTGAATGTGTATTTCAGGAGGAGGAGACAGAAAAGAGCCCAGTTTAAAGAGTCCTGGGAGACACAGAACAAGGTGAGTTTGCTCAGAGTTGTCATTTCCCCACTTTTGTGTGTCATAAATGTCTTGTAAAGTCGGCCCGTTTTGCAGTTGGCAGTTTTCTTGTTTATTCTTCTGGCTGACGTGAACAAAAGCACCATGAAGTCAGGGATTTAAAACAACAGAACTCTATTCTCTCGCAGTTCTAAGAGAGCTAGAGTCCAAATCAGGGTCTCAGCAGGAACACTTTCTTCCTGGAAGGAGACTCCGTCCCATGCTTCTCTCCGGGCTTCTGGGGGTGGTTGGCAATCCTTGGCTGGCAGCTGCATCCCTCTCACCTCTGCCTGTGTCTTCACATGGTATTCTTCCCTGTGTGTGTGCACATGTGTACATGTGTGTGCACACATGCACGTGAGCACGCAACAACCCTATTTCCAAATCAAATCACATTATGAAGGTCTCGGAAGGACATAAGTTTTGTGGGGATACCATCTGACCCAGTAGAGGCCGTAATAATATTTTTGTCTTAAGGTTATTGTGAGGCTTAAATTAAATTAAACTACTTAAAAGATCCGAAGCATAATGAGCATGCGTGAAGTAAGAAAGGCACGATGCATGACATTCATTAGCATCGTTACGTTGAGATTAATTTATTAATTTATTAATTAATGGATGCTCAGATTATAAAGCTGAAGAGTTTTTGGATGGGCCACAGGAGTCTGATGAGCTGTGATATTTTCCTCCTCAGTCTACCTTATCTTGCCTCTTATTGTTTACTTAAAAGAGTAGAAAATTCCTTCTGCGTTTGCAGATAACGAGGATGCTTATTTTCATGCTTTTTGTTTCTACTATAGGTCACAGATTCTCTTTCACAGATATCATTCTGTTTACAAAATCTTTAAGCGTTATCTACAATTATATTCATTTCTCTTCAGTTGAATTATTTACAATTGAATCCTACTCGGCCATAATGCCAAGTCTTAAAAAGTTGCTGACCATTCAATATGTGTGCTTCAGATTTCTTAATAATCTAGCTGTTTAACTTTTTTTTTTCTATTAAGTAGTTACTCTTTGCAAAACAATTTTATTTTCCTGAAGAATACATGGCTTATTTTCTGGCACCAACTGTAAAGACTCAAGAAGTCTTGTTTTCTCATCCGCCATCCGGTATGGATGAATAATGCTTCATCAGAGGGAATTTTTGGATCCCTCATTGTCCTCAGCTATTGTCCACTCAAACCGATCCCAAGCCAGCTTTGTTGCCGTGAATGTCAGAGGCGGAAATTGCCTTTTCAACTTCCCCCATTAGGTATTCAACTCTTTCAGGCTTTTGTAGAATAAAGATATCTTGAGTGATGATTAGAAAGTTAGATATTAAGTTGGACCGTGAAAGCTAAAGAAGTTATTCGAGCCTCTTGTTTTTTGACAGGCCATGTCAACAACGATGACAGTTGAATTTTCTTTTTGCTTTGCCCTGGCAAACGCCAAAACCACTCGGATGATCACATCATCTCGAAAGTGAATGTCAGTTTATCTTCTTCATTTCTTTTCTTGCGTTCAGTTGCTTATTTTTAGTGCAGGGCACCACATAATTTTAAACGTATTGTTTATTAAGACATTCATTCAACAAGAATTCAATGGTACCCACTATGGGAAAATACTATACGAACTCCCCATATAAAAACACGAATAATTATTCTCACCAAACAGCAGGCCATTGGGAGAGGCATTCCATAAACCCAGTAGAGCAAGCGATGACCTTGACTTGGCTTCTGTTGTGTGTCACTCGGACCCCGGCCAGCTAAGAATGTGATTTCTCACAGAAGTTCAATACTTTATGAAATTAATTGTAATAGGAATTTGACAGTATTGTGATCGAATTGAAGAGAGCTTTGTTTGACTGTCTTCATCAGCTGCTGAGATGCCGTGAATTATTGACACCTTCTCTTTCTAGGTAACCAGCAACGACAGGAGTCCCATCTCCGTCAGCCAACCATCGGAGGGAGCAGGAGAGGATATTTATGTCAACTACCCAACCTTCTCTCGCAGGCCAATGACCAGAATCTAAGCTTGTCCCTCGATCTGAGCTCATTTGTGAGGACGATTACATACATGGATCCTTCCCACTACGCAGCGTCAACCCTGAACACCGGTTCGCTGAATATAATTTATTTGATAAGAAAAAATACTACATGACTTAGAGGACATTCTTAACAGAAATGTTTCAGAAACATCTGACTCTAACTAGCTCGTACACAAAAGGACACTTAACTGAATCACGTAACAGCGCAATCAAGGGCAGATCAAGCTTCAGCCTGGAGTTGGGTACCAGGCTTGAATGATGTGTCTGAAATTCAACACGGGCATAAACCAGTTTCTGGATCCCCTTCCACGTGCTGGATCCACTTTTTTGCTGGTAGCCTAACGCTCATTCAGACTTTCTCTTGTGTTTCCTAGATGGCTGCCAACAACTCCAGACAATTCATTAACCCTTGTGTCTGTCTAGTAGAGAGTTCACTAGTTTGGCAGAGCAAACAAATTTGGTTATTTGTCTATCATTCAACAGGTATCATGTCCAGTAAGGATGAAATGGCTTCAGTCAATGAACTGTTCACCTACAGGGCGAGGAGCGGGGCCAAAACGCATTGCTGAGACATTCAGAGTCTCATCAGAGAAAATGACAGCTGGGAGACTGGAAATGGTGCAACCACATGGTGCCTTTTACTCAGAGTTTTAGGGATGCGTTTTGGAGCAAACGACTTATGTGCTGCAAGTCTCCAGAACATTTGAAACCTATCTATTTTTCCATGTTTTAACTTTTCAAAAATCTCTCACTCAAAATATGTAAGAGACAATTAACTCTACCCTTCTTCGTTGCTGTATGTTCTTTCTCTACAGAGCTTGGGATATTTTTCAGGGGTTTGGAACTCTCCTCAATCTTGCATCAATGTCTCTGAGAAACACCCCCTGCCCCAAACCCCGCTGTCCTGTTACACTCTCAGCTGTTACACTGATGGAATTCTGTTAATTCATATTTTTACGGATATCTTAATAAAGCACTTTCATTGTAGTCTCTTTGATACTATACTTAATTTGCCAGAGCTTGGAAATTCTACATATACATATATAATATGCTATATATAATATGGTGTGTATGTTGTGTGTGTGTTTGTGTGTGTGTGTGTGTGTGTGTGTGTGTGTGTGTGTGTGTATACTCTTTACCCCAATCTGGTTGTTACTATTCTGGTTGTTACTAAGAAAAGATATCAAAACAGATCATTAAAATAAAAAGTCAGAATTGAACGAAATTATGTTTAAATCTTTTTGTAGCTGCTACTTAGGAAGCAAGATGCTTTCTTAGATTCGTTTATATATATATATATATATATATATATATATATATATAATTTATATTGATATGTAATACATTAAATAAGAATCTGTGTTTCCTTTGAATGCCATTATTTTAATATTTACATTGAAGTAATCAATTAAAGAGAATGGCTGTTTGATGACAAGGTAAGTAAGTTATGTTGGTTTGTATAGAAAAAAATAATATATACTAAATATATTAAAATATATAATATATACTAAATTTATTTAAAAAACTATATCTGCATTATAGTAATTTTCCAAATTAGAGAGTCCACATTGTAATTAAAATCACTGTAATCAAGATGATATCTCCTTGATTTATAGTAATGTGTTGTATTTTTGTACTGCTTGTATGAAATTTCAGCAAGTTTGAAGATACCGTAGAATTAAGATACTTGTAAAGTGTAGGTGGAGATGTTAAACTGTGAATACAAAGTTTAGCTACTTTCCACAATAGTGATAAGAAAATATATTTGAAAAATATAATATGACATAAACATGTAATACCATTATTTTGTTATCATCATTAGTTTGGCCGCTATTAGAATGTAGTATATAGAAAGTATTGATCTTTCTTTATGTTTTTGCATAAGTTTAGTCTACATTATTTTCATTGGTCTGTTCATTGGAATTATTCTAAGCCAAGTCTCGAGGTATGTATACATTTATCTGAAAAATAAAAATGTTTTTAAATATTTTTTCTATTGCTAGAATCCCACAGGCAGAATTGTGTCTTCTACGATAACTGCAGAGTATTTTAAGAAAGTTTTATAACTCTCTGAGGTCGGTCTACATATTATATTTTTCCAGGTTTCACGCACTAACTATGCTGTAAGGTGGTGTGAGACGTGAACTGGGAGTGTGCGCGGTAAATGGAATAATCCCCCTTACTACCTATCGTCCCTGTTTCAACGATGTTATACAGTGACCCTCTTTAGAGTGTAATTTCCAGGTTTATGTGTGATTTCAGACTCTCCGGTTTTGTAGGGCATGCAAATGTTTGCCTCAGTGTACTGTATTCTGTTGCTCGAATGAGTAAAATCCGGTACTCCACGATTATTAGTTTCATTTGCCATTAAAAAGTATTGGGCGAGAATTTCTATAGAATTATATTAACATGTAGAATTAAATGCAGAAAAAATTCCAACCACTGACACCTTGTACAATGCGCCACTTGGTGCATGTTGTAAGTGTATGTAGTTCAAAGAGTCCAAATGCTCCCTAGTCAAAAACCAGCCCCCTACCCATCCCATTTCCCCATCATTGAGATAACAAATTTCACTTCTTCTAGCTGGTTATTTTATTTCTTCTACTTTTCTGAATAGCATGCTTGTACCACGACTGGGATTTTTTTTTTCATTTTACACATTCTTTATTAATTTACTGATGTCTTCTTTCTAACAAACTCACCACACGTGAATACCTTTATCATGTGTCCATCCTTCCAGAATATTTGTATTAAACTTTGATTATGTCAATATTTTTTGTTTATTTTTTTGTTATCTTGTTAACACTCTCTTCGGTTGAATCACATGGTAAAAATAATGGTGCTTTCTCTTCTACATAACTTTTTCCCACCTAGAGCTAATAATCGTCTCTCTTTAGCTTACTAGTTTGGTATTTACCATAAATTTATCTCAGATTCTTCACAGTGTTTTAGATGACCTCTCCAGAGGGCTGTAATGTAACAGATATCTCAACAATCTCGTCTTTCTAGAAAAGTTACCCTGGAGCTGTGACTCGAACCAATTAGCAGTTCTTTCTGCACGACTGTCCTTCTGATGTCTCCCTTCATCCAGAAAAAAAAAGGAGAGAGGAACATAAAACTTGGACCCAATCCTAGAAAATCTCCCCGTACAAAAGGATGCGAGGTTGCCGATTGCAGGCATTTAACCAGCGCCTGGAAGAGGGAACAGTAAGAAGCCTGTTACATTTGCCTTTGTGGCTGTCAAAGTTGGGCGTCTTGGTTGTCCGCCTTGGAAGCTGATGCTGTGTTATAGAAATAACACATACCAAGTATCCCTCCAATGATGCTGAAGAATGCCTGGCACTCTCCTCACTGGGTGGCTGTTTTCTTAATGGCAAGACGTTTTATATATATATATATATATATATAAATTCAGGACCTTCTGTAAGACCTGAATGTATTACAGGGGTATCCAAAGACATCCAAGGTTGTTTTAAATAAAGACAGGTCCACATAAATGCAAGTCAGTATCACATCACCATTGTTCAGTTAGGAGTCTTAGAATGATGGCCAAGAGTTCATTTTTATCATTGCCACTGAGACTGGATTTGGATATCAGCATTCACCAATCCCCCAACTAGTAGATAGATTTTGTATTTCTTCTAGACTTCAACTTGACTCATTGATTTATTTTTAAAACTGCAACTTTTGTCTAGACAGAGAGAGCTTTACACAGAGTATCAATTTCTTTGTGACATATTGCCTCTGAAATTTCAAGTAAAACATTCACCTTTGTCTATGTTTTAAATGCAAAACCGCCAATTAAAATGCCACAAAGTTATACGGAGAACCATTTGACCTATAGAAACAAAGACCATTAAAGGAAGAAAAATAGTCAGGCAGTGTTGGTCTTCTATGTGGGCTCAGATAAGCCAAGGCCCTTTCTGGACTAAGTTCTCACGAGTTTAAAACATCGAGCAAAAATTCTTCAAATCCCTGAAGAGTGACGCCAAACCATATTCGTAAGACATAAAACTTGAGGATCTCTGATGACTGCCTTCAGTCTTCAAAATTTAAATCAAATAATTTTAGTATTTTCTTGGCAATTCATTCTTAAGATGTTCCCCTTCTCACCCATGAACTTATTCATTACAAACCTTATCCTACGTGTGCAAAAAGACTTCTCATGAATACGACCGTTGTGCATTAATCAGCTGACCAGGTAAGACTCTGAGATCTCCGATTTACTCGCAACATTATTAAAATCTCTTACAATAGCTTTCCATGTGGCTTCGGTTGAGCTGACTTATCTTACTTTTTTATTTCATCATATGAAGAGCATCAGAAACAAATTTTCATTTTTTTTTAGCTCGCATAAATGTACGAAGAAATATAATGTCTCAGTAATGTCTAGAAATGCAAATAACTCTCCTAGCCTTTCTGTGATTTTGCGTGTCTGATCGTTATTCCAATCGTTATTGCAGAGCCTGCTATTATAAAGTGTGGCTCCTGACAAAAAATATATCATGATGTGTTTCTACTATGTATTATAACTTAGGAAGCAATTTCTCCTACTCTTCCATTTGATTCTTAAAACAAACTCTAAGATGTAGGCAAGATAAACATAATTATCCCAATTGACAATTGAGGCAAAATAGAGCCAGGTTTTTTTTTATGGCATATGAAAATGGGGTACAAATATAAAATGTGATCTGAAGCTCAGGATGAGATCGTGCTATCTCCCTACTACGCTCAGACCAACATCAGGCTTTGTGAAATTTTTGGTCCAGAACGAAGCAGAAGGCAATAAATTCTCTCTCAAGCTGCAAACTGACAATGACATGTCAGGTTAATCAGCAGAAACTAAACCAGAGGAACTGACAGGACCACCCACCCATCTGAGGCGCCTGAGTGAATAACCATTTCCTGGATTCTGCTAAAGTGGAATAAAATATGAATAAAATGTGAATTCTGCTAAAGTGGAATAAAATAGGAATAAAATGTAAATTCTGCTAAAGTAGAATAAAATATGAATAAAAATGTGACTTGGGAAGATCCTCGGTTAAAAGGGACCAAGGCAGTAACTGCGTGATCAAGAAATATACAATTATATGGAACGAATATGAGGCTTCCACAGAGGAAAGGAAGAGAAGCAAAACTAGAAAGGTGGCCTAAGGCAGACAGTCTGCACCCCCGTAATTCCCAGAATCTCCTCCTCTGTTCGGTTACGGGTTCAAACTGGCCAAATGGAACTTGCCGGAGATGTGGAACGCTGGACTTTGCTCTCCGCAGGGCGTTTTGGTCAGCACGTCACAGACAGATGGAGAGGGCCCGGCAAGCTCCGGCTTGTCTTTGCTCTCTGTCGCACGCCCAGTTCTTCCTGGCTGCTGCCCTGTTGACCAGCCATTGTCCTGGCCATCACCACGACAGAGGCACAAGCTTCACAGATGCCTCTTACGAGCATCTCCTTCATAGCAGCATAAGGGATAAAAGGTCATTATCTCTATCTCTATCTCTTCTATCTATCTATATCTATAACTATCTATATCTATATCATCTATATCTATATATCATCTATATCTATATCTATCTCTTTATATCTATATCTATATTTCTCTATCTCTATCTAATCTATCTATATCTATATCTATATCATCTATATCTATATCTATCTATATCTCTTAGTATCTATATCTATCTCTCTATCTCTATCTCTATATCTCTATATCTCTTTCTCATCTATATCTAGCTCTCTCTATCTCTATCTCTATATTGCTATCTCATCTATATCATATCATCTATATCTATCTATATCTGTATATGTATATCTGTATTTATATCTAAATATGTATGTATATATATTTCTAATGAGTACAAGTTATTAGTATTTCTTCCTTAAATGTTTGGTAGAAAGTTACTTTCATTTTGGAAGGTTATTGTTGATTCATTTTTTTTAATGGATAGAAAGCTATTCAGTGTATCTACTTCCTGTGTGAGTTTTGGTAGTTTATGTCTTTCCAAGATTTGGCCCATTCTCTAATTGTTGGCGCCAAGCTGGTCACAGGATTCCCTTAAGTGGCTTAACGTTCAGTTTCTGCAGCTGGGTGTCTGCAGTGCAGTCTCTGCAAGGGTGGCCTGCTTTATTGATGATATTGGTGATCTGTGTGTTCTCTCTTTTGTTGATTAGCCTTGCTAGACCATGTTACATCTCCGTCGAAGACTTAGGAAGGACATTTGTAATGTGAGGGATGAAATTACATTTGTTCACGAATAGAGTGACTATTTAGTGCTATATTCAGTGTTGATTTTACCCGAGATGTCAAATGTCACCCCAAGTCACTCTAAGTTCTATGTGGTATTAATTTGAATTCTCAGCTCTTAGAAGAATCGATTAAAGTTATTTTAAATTGAATTATATATATATTTTGGCTACCTTATAACAAAGTTTGCAAATATTCAGAAGACTCTAAGATATATAGAAGAAATTTCTATAATTCACACATACATAGAAAGTGATGGTAAGTAAATATTTGTCTTAGGTGGAAGTTTGTGTCGAGAGGATTTAAAAATTTTAGAAAAGAAAGTTTAAAAAAATGTGTACAATTCAAATAGCAAGAGTTTTGGAGCTATGGTCACACTATGCTGTATAACAATTTTCTGTGATTAAAAAAACCAGGTATAACTATTGAGAGAGAGGGAGAGGGAGAAGGAGAGAGAGAGAGAGAATGGAGGAGGAGGAGGAGGAGAAGGAGAAGGAGGAAGAGGAGGAGGAGAAGGAGAAGGAGGAAGAGGAGGAGGAGGAGGAGGAGGAGGAGAGAAACTCAGAGACAGCTCTGAGACAAGGACTTAGTAAGCTGGTGAGGGCCATCTCCCTTGTTGTTCCTTCCTCCCCATCTCTAGCCGACTAGGTGTCTTCTCCTGGGAAAAGCCAGGTGCTCGGAGCTCTCTCCTGAGCCCGATGCATCTCAGGAGTGAACAGGCAGTAAGAACCATGCACCAGGAGATGCTGTGGGACCTTTACCCATGCTCTGTTGGTAGCAAGCACAGTAAGCACTCAGTAAGTGTCTTGTGACTGACTCACCATTGAGATGATACAAATCAGCAGCCTGGTTTCCTGAGACACCCAGGTATTAGGACAATTCGTATTTCCAGGGATGTTTAGATATTCTACATCTCTTGCTCAAACACTTACTTTACTGATTCACCATATTGATATCAAAAATAAGTAAATTTGTCTAATATGGTTCTTGAATAGATTGGAAGTAAGGACAGAAGTTTTGCCATTGGGGGAATTTTATATATATATATATATATATATGTAAATATAAATAAATAAATATGTATATGTGTATATATACATATATATAAACATTTGGTTTTGTTTTTCTTTGTACATTACAAAAATAACAAAGTAACTGCTATTGGCCTGTGCCTGGTGACATGTATTTATTAAATATCTTCTTTGATGTCAGCTCGCTCACTCACTCTGATTTCTCTGATATTACGGAAGCATAATCCTCACTTTAAAGGCATGGCCCTCTGAAAAAAAAAACCCTTCTAGCAAATTAATCTAGTAAATCAACAAGAAGTGCCTAGCTAATACTTAAAAATTAAGTGTGACAAACAGATATTGTACACATAGTTCCAGGCTGATCTAAATCCATCTGACAAAGCCCTCTATATCATAGGATGGGAAATAATATGTTTATTAGAAGGTGGGCATAATGGTGAAGGAAAAGGTATTTTCTAGTTGTGTGATGCTGTGAAAACCACTTAAAACTCTGGATTCTCTTTCCTAGAAAATAAGTGTTGACCTCCAATGTCATTTTCAATATGAATGTTCTAGAATTCCACCAAACCAGAATCAACCTAATGGAAATTATCTTCTATCATAATATAGGGTTTAGGAAAACACTAGAAATACATAATAAATTCTCAGTGATCTTACATGTAATAAAGGGCCTTCTTTTACTTTATTTTGAAAATAGCAAGCCAATAAATAAAGGAATAAGTGACATTTTAAAGGTTAGCAGAATATGATTGTCAGAATTCTGTTTAATTACATAGTTACAGTTCATCACATAATAACCAAAATGTAAGGAGATCGTATAATATTACAGTGTTGACAATATTCAATAACTCCTGGGTAAAAACCATCCATTTAGATGTTCAAATCTCAGTCATGCAAAGTTGTGGCAGAAAGTAGTACTTTTGAACTGCTTAACTTTTTTTTTTAAGTGATGGAAGAAATTTTAATATTGCACAACTATAAATGATCCTTCTGGTAGCAATCTCATTTGTAAATTTCTTATAATTATGTGTAATACAATAATGACAATAGAGTACTTTATCTATTGAAGATCGAGATATAGAAACTATGAATTCAGAAGGTTACTCTTAAACTATGTATTTCATGTATTTTTACCAAGGGCATAAATCACATGGACAGATTTAAAAATAATTTAATTTCCTAATTCTATTATTGCCTCATTATTATCATATTTTCTGTTCTGCCAGAAATTTACTTTTTGGTTCCAGTGACAGCATTCCTTTGCATTCCATTCCAAAAAGTAGCTCAGCTAGTATTTAAGGAGAGCTGCCTCAACTATTATCTGGAGTAGACTGTGATGAAAACGAAAGGCTATCACATCACATATTCTTTAACAGAAGCAAATTTGTAATGGGTATTTTGCTTCATAACAAGGGCTTAGCATCCAACAATTACCTTGATCAAAATAAGCATAAACATATTTAATCAATGACAAATGACACCCCTTAATAATGTACAGGATAAAACTTCACAAAGCATATATAAATTAATTTAAAATAATTTACAGAAAGCAAACATATAACACATAATTTAACATATTTTGCAGATTCACAGGAGTAAGGAATTTGCAAAATGGGATAATTTTGTGTGGATCTAAGAAGTTAACTATAGTGAGACACAGAGGTCAAAAGTCAAAAGTGTGTGTATGTGTGTGTGTGTGCGCACACGTGCGTGCACGTGCGTTCTGGCTTGTGTGGAGAGGGTGCTGGGAAGGGTATTCTATTGTCTGCGGTAAAGACGACACTCGCTTTCATGCTCATTTATTGTCAGGGAGCAGACTGATTTGTGACTGTGATTCATATACTGACTGCTATAACTAAAACAATGCAGAGTGTCTTAGAACTGGAAAGAATCTCTATTTCAGGTCTTCACAAAAATATAAAGCTTCTTTTCCCCCACTCCACCCACTGACGTATAGTCTCTGATAAGAATAAGCATCGTTCCTTGAATAATGCACTAGATATGAAAATCTGAATTTGATTTATTAAACTATTTCATTTGGACCTATATCATGTTAATTTTGGATCCCTATTGAATATCAAGATACTATTATTTTATTCTTTATTTTTCCTGCCTTTCAGTCCCTCTATCAAATACTTTAATGATACTGAAAACCCATAAAAACCCTCTCATGATGTTTTCTTTGAGAGAAGATTTGTGGTGACTTAAAAAAAATCAAGTCATTATCTCAGTCTCCTTTACCTGAATCTGGGCTTTAAAATTTTGGATTCCTGAAACTAAGCAGCTTTTATGAGGCTGTGGATCACTTGGGTGAATTAAAATTCAATTCAGCAATCAAATTCCAGCACGAACACAAGTACAGGGTCAAGGTAGAGACCTCGCCCTATAATTCTGTGTCTACAAAACGGTGGATCTTATGGTTTCTTTAAGTCTAAAACCATCCTCAAAGCAGAAAACAGACCGGGAAAGTTAATTGTGTCAACTACTAAAGCTGCCTCCAAATAACTATTAGAAAATTTAAATCCACTCATTCCTCTTAAAATCAGAATGGACTATGCACAAGGGCAGCAGGCATGGCTAAAACATATTAAACAGAATTATTAGAAGTTTGATGTATTCCTATTACGAGTGTATTTTTGTTCTTTAATTTTAAACTCAGGAAAAGTATATAAAAATCAGAAGTAAGATTGGTTTTCATGTTATTTGTTTGTTTTAACATTTCTAAGTCATCTAAGCTTTGGTTAATTTAAGTAATTGCCTATTGATGTTATAAGAAAAAACTTAATGTGTAAAGTATTTTAATGTAAAAAAAATTATTCCCCAAATTTCAATTGAAAATGGAAGCTTTTTGAAGGTCATGTGAAAACAAAAATGTAGCTGCGATGTGATTAATTCTCTAACAAAGCTGTGACAAGTGCCACAAATAATTAAACCAAAGTGCTACAGAGTAATAAAGATCCCCTAGATTATAATATGATGAATTAATAGGAATACAAAACATAGACAGCCATTTTTTTTTTTAAGTTTGCTATCATTTTAGGAAAAGTCAGTCTGAATTTCCAACAAAGAACTGGATGACAGGGTAAGAAGAGAGACAGTGACACCGATCATTTGTGACCTATGGCAAGTCTCATGAATCACCCCACAAAGCCTCTCTGCTGAAATAGTTGGCAATGAGTTCAGGAAGAGTCAGCAACATCTGAAAAATTGAGGGAAACACTTACACGTCAAGGGCCTGTTGGTTTATGGGCGTTTCTCAATGGCCACTGCATCTCACTGGGAGACGAGATGGAGGCAAGGACCACTCCTGGACCAGGGGCCTGGAACTAGGCAAACCTCCTCCTCACCGTTTCTTTCCTGTGGATAAATCTTGACATCCATGGGGTTCGTTTTCCTCTTCGATGGAACATAGAGTGTGACCTTGATCTTGTCGATCACCTCCAGGGCCAATGAGTTCTCCGCCTATCAAGGAAGTGTGCCCCAGATCTCATGTCGCTTCCGTGGGGGTCTATAAACTCTCGAATGCCTCCCTTCATTGTGATAAATCGTAGACACGAGACGATAACTATGCACGTTCTCCAGGACGAACGTGAGGATGGATGGTAGCTTCAGGGTTCAGGGGGAAAAAGGCGGGTCCAGCGTTCAAAGTACAGTGATGGAGAACACACACGGGGTGCTGAGGGCATCCTCTGACACACTCAGGGCCTGGCCAGTGTCACTGAGACCGTATCTTCATGATGGAATGCAAAAGGTCGGCCATACGAAAAGGATCCTCACAGAGGAGACATTGTACCATGGGGATTTCGTGACACTTCCTTTCGCACTGACTACTTTTCGCCGAGCTGAAGGAAGCATGCTTGTTGATCACGCATCGTCCTTCGTGTGGTAATGAAACCGTTGCCTGACTGATGGACGTACCTCTTGCCTACTCAGGATTCAGTGACGGGACTTAGGACTTGGCCTGCTCTAAGTCTGGGACATGGAGCTGACATTACAACGGAAGGAAGGTAGACCTCCAGTGCCCCTCTGGATGTCCCTCTGGGGTCTCTGCAACCTTCCCTAGACGGCCACCCTCTGCACTAGACCCTGTTCTCCTTCTCTACCCTCTCCATGGGAAACGGCTCTGCAGAAATTTCACAGGCTAGAAATTCGCGTGTGGGGCATGCCACGTATTATCGTAATGACTAAGGTGTGTCTAGCAGGCACATTTCTACCTATTTTGGGAAGGCCAAGGTTGGAGGGTTGTATAGCTAATTATTGATAATTGGAAATTGCAAGATATTGGAAGACATACTATGTTAACAGAATTGGAGGCAAATGCATCCTTTCACTCCGAGCCGTTCTTGGCATAGCATTTGTGATAATATCAAGTGTTTGAGGCCTTGTAGGCTCAGTGCCACTGAATGTATATTGCCTAGTTCTTGTGCCACGTTATAAAAATTAAAACCGGCCTACAATTTTTTTTATTAGAATATAATTTGCGTAGCTTGTTTTCGTTCTATCATTAATGGTCAACTTTAGGAAGTATCTCCAATAATCTAGGGAATAAGATACTCATGCTTTTTAACAGTTTTCTGAGATATTGGACATCAATTTTTATAACCTGTTTTTAATATCTACTATAAAGACACCGCATGCAATAAATTGGATCCGTAGAAACTGCTAACAGTGTGAAGTTATTTATCAGTCCACTGTCTCTATATTGGACAGAAAGCATAAGTGATTGACCATTTTATAGGTGATCAATGATTTTCAAACCTAACTGCCCAACGGAGACAGAGAAAAATTGTACGAGACACCAGGCCCAGCATTCTAGTTGCTGGTTGGTGAAAAAGGTGAGGTTTACTGTTAATAAATGTTTTGCTTTATGCCACATGCTCTATCGAACTGCATCTTCCTTAATGGGTAAGTAAATATATATTTCTTATTTCATTAAGTTCAAATTGTGGCAGCGGCCAGAGCCTATCGAATCATGAATATTTGCAACCTGTGTATGTAAATTAGTTCTGAGTTTCTATTATTCATACAACGAATAAGTGAGTGACGTGCTTTCTTTCCCTCCACCTCCGCCAGAGTAGCAAACTACTGGGTGAAAGGTGTTTTGTACCTTTCTGCATTTTAACTATGATGTTGTGTGTACAACAATATTCCTAGCAAAAGAGAAACCTGGGGGCAGAAAAAATAAACTCACTCATGTCATGTTTCTGGAGCTGTGTACATCCTCCAGGCTCTCTCTGCTCCTGGGAGAGACTTTGTGACTTCTGTCAGGTCCCCTCATCAGTCTTCTCTTCCAGCCCGATGTGGAAATGGACCACCTTCACTCACCTGTCTCCGTCTGGATGGAACCCCAACTGAGCCACTTCTAGAAGGAGCCAAAAAATGTCTTTGGTTCATAGCAAGTCACTTGCTCACCATGAAAAAGCTACACGTCTATTAAAGATAGAATACGGTTTCGGAAGGGACAACAGTGCCTTGCAACGTGTAGAGGCGTCTTTAGTCAAAACCCTACAAGCTCCAGAGAGTTGAACACGTACCTAAGAATACTCTAGCTGCTCCAGCGGAATTGATTTTATGACATTCCAGAGACTGGTTCGGTCACATTTTATCTTTTTTTTTTTTGTAGGCAATTTATTCTGCCTGTCATTGTTATTGCAATGTACACTGCCCGATGCCAAGCGTACTAGGTTAATATAAATTCTCCTCTCTGTTCATTTAGCAATTTGGACTTAGCTACAACTGTAAGTGTAGTTGGAAGACTATGCTAGAATAAATCTCCGGAAATGTACCATGGTGTATTGTAGAGGATCGTTCTCATGGTGATGAGATTGGATAAAGACATGGGCAGGAAATTTCTGCCTCCCAGACTCTTTTTGTGGCCTGATTTTCAGAATGCACTGGCCCAAGGTGATGCCTGTTCTTTGATACCCTCTCAGTTACACTCACCGGAAATGATCATGAGGAGATGGTGGGCTTCACGCAGGGAATGTGTCACCCACCTGATAGACACAAGAGCAGACTCATCTGCTTAGCGGAATCCCCTCCGGACTCACTGTCTGTGCTTCCGGCACATTCATAAAGCTGAGACAGGAACCAGGACCCTGGAGGGCCTTTCCCCAAAAGTCCCCCATAGAAACTTGTGGTCTCTAGAAAACAGCTCGACTGAGTGACTGATGCCACTAGGAGCTGTGCTCAGATGTTCTCAGCGGGGAGTTGCTCTGGTGGGTGTTATTAATGGCATTTCAAAAGCAAATGCCACGTCACGCTAAAGTCATTCAGAGGTGTGTCTTCACTCTGAGAGCTGGGATTTCCAGGAAAGCTCTGTCATCGTCACGAGCCAGTCACCTGCTCCTCTGCTCTGTCAGCAGAATTCACAGTGTGGGGCTTGCAGTAATTTTCTAACCCCGAAAGCTTAGGATAATTATTTTTTTGCAGCCACATTAACGCTTATGATTAGCATCTCGATGGGTTGTCATCTTTATCTGAGAGATATGGAGAGTCTAGGCAGTTGCTATAAGGGCGGATTTTCCCAGGGGAAACTCAGAACCATTGAATTCTGTAGTAATTCTCGGAGATGAACTGTCAATCCACGTTCCAGCTAAGGATAGGGATGGAAAAATATCTTATCACAGATCAGCACAACGGGGAGCCTTTCCATGGACTAACTTGGATAATTTAAAAAATTTTGCATTAGGGAAAAAAAAATCAGGCTTTCATCTTACGTGTGTGACCTGAGCTCACTGCTGTTTCATGCCCGTGGGAGTATTTGTGGGGGGACCATCTCAGGCACGAGGCGTCTGACGATGCAGGCAGAATTGTTTTTGTTTTTACTTGAATGAACTGCAAAACTGAGGGCAAAACTACCTCGGTTGACCTGAATTAGCCAAACTTCCCTAGTTCACAAAGAAATCACCACTTCTCTTAAGTGTTGAAGGTTTGTCATTAAGTGTCAGAGATGAGAAAAATTGACATTTCATTCATTTTCTCACCATGCCAGTCAACCCACATAAAAGGGAAGAGGAGCCCAGCAAACCTGGGGTACACAGTAAGTGACAGGCCTCTGTGAGGACAGCTTCTGGGAGATTTTAAATGATGCCCACGGTCCTGTCGTTTTCCTGACTGCAAAATAGCTCCACTCTTCTCGAGGGAATTGTAATTGTCTTAAACATCTTCTCATTTAGAGTCCTTCTTTTTCTCGAAATTAAATGGAAGCAGACGGGTGATCGATCACACCCCATCTTCCCGGCAGAGCTCAGGAGGACGGCCGAGGGGAGAAACATTGCCAGCCACGAGGGGACGCTGGCCAGGAGGACAGCGCGGCGCCCTGACGCGTGGGACAGCCGTGTGTGTTCTTCAGCTTCCAAAGCGTGCCCCTTCGCACACCTGTCATTGGAGCACACTGACTATAGAAATACTTTTGCTAATAAGAAGCCTTTTTTTTTTTTGTACAGCACTATTTAAAAAATAGCTATTCAACATAATGATCTTAGTTGTAACGCGCCCAATTACAGGGTTTTTTTTTTTTTGACAATTTAAGTGAGCACATCTTGTCACCCTCAGCACACAGTTGATATATACTTGTCAAGTGTAGATGGATATAGCAATATCCATATTTGTTTACAGGTGCGCGCGCGTGCGCGTGCGCACACACATACACACACTCACACACACACACAGTAGGGCTACAAGGCCCTGCTTGGTAGTGTGGTCTAAATGTCATGTTCCCTTCATGGTCGCTGGGCTTATTTATATGGAGAGTTATAATGCCATTTGTGGAGCTTACTAGATTTGGTCCTGTCAAGACCTCCTGAGCCACACGGCCTGCAGTGGGTCACCTCTGTGTCCGAGGAGCGACCCCATCATCAGACAGAGCCAGGGGGACAGGGGGGTTAGGCCCTCCACTCAGGCGCAGCTCACGTGGGCAGACATCCTGGGGCCCAGGCACCTGCTACCATGAGACCCAGAGAATTTTACTGAAATGACTGTTCATACGATTTGGATTCTATTTTTTTTTTTTTTTTGCAAAACATAGATTTTTTCCCCCCCGCCCAAGAAATTCAATAAATAAAGGACTTAGCCACGGAACCCAAGAAGCAGACAGAACTCCAGTTTTGAACCTTCCGCGGGGACCGGGGTGAGGGGCCCCCCAGCGGACGCATTTCCACTCCGCCTGCAGTGGGTCCTCCGGGCGGCGGGGGGCGCCAGGCCGCCGCGCGGGCCGCGCCGGGCCGGACGCGTCTCTGCTCAGCCGCGCCGCGCATGCGCGTCACTGCACGCGGCCGGAGCCGAAGCCGAGGCCGTAGCTGCCCGCGCGCGACAGCGACGGTGGCGGCGGCGGCAGCGGCGTCTCCGCGCTCTGCTCCGCCGCGTAGCTGGGGAAGGTCTGCGCGCGCGGCATCTTCGCTGGACCGAACCCGTGACCTGCAGGGAGACAGAGGGAGGGCATGGGATGTGTGCCCCGGAAGGCGTCGGAAAAGCAGAAGCAACACATGGAAACGGATAATGCAGAAGCCCTCGTGTCCTCCGCACGGAGCAGGCGACAATCGAAAACCTCGGCGCCTTTGGGCCTCGATGAGTGAAAAGGGTCCCCTTTGGGGCCCGACAGTTTCCTCCAGGGGGTCCTGGCAGAAACTCCAGATGCCAGAGAGAGCCAGTTATATATATATTTTTAAGGATCTCAATCCTTGGACTTTTGCAACAAAAGCAGACAGGTTTTTCCCAGAAGAAGCTGCTCGGGATGGAGCGCCCGCAAGCCTCTTTCTTTTCTTTTATACTCACTTTCGGCACACAGAAGCAAGCCACCCGCTTTTTATTTGAAGCAACCCTTGTGCCAACCCTGGTTATCATTACTGGATGAGGAGGACAAACAGAACGATTAAACGCAGGGCCGTATTTCCTGTTGTATACTCTGGTGGGATCTCTCCCACTTGTAATCGCCCTGCTCCACATACAAAATATTATAGGAACATTAAATATTCTACTTACCCAGTACCGATCAGAACCCCTAACAGACTCCTGAAATAGCATTTTCCTATGGCTAGCACCCCTTTTTGAGTGGGTAAGCGACATCTTATCCTAACTGCTCACCATCAATGATCAGGAATGGTGTGCGGTGACAGCTCTCGAAACCCTGCCTCCTGCCGGGTTTCTGAGTAACTGAACCCCCTTCGGGACACATTTGAGGGGAATGATATGCCTTTCTGCATAACCCAGACAGCCTACAAGTTAGATCTTACAGAAGATGTATTTTGAGACAATCTTGGCTATGCTTTTTGTAGTTCACGTGCAGCCCTAGAGGTGAGACATCGGCCTGACACACGAAAACAAGTGATTACTGGAACACCTGTCCGCATGCCAACAACGGACGGAGACCATGCGCGTTCTCAGGCCTTGGACGACCTTGCTCCCCATCCTTCTTGTTGACCAGTGAGGAGCCATGTTTCGGAGTCGAGAATGGTACTCACCTAACGGACAAGCTGAGCAGGGAGAGAAGACGGACAGACAGAGCCAGCGTGCTCTGCCCTTAGAGCGAGCATCAAACCCAAAGGCGGAGCCGCACCGAGCCTGGGCTGAGGTCCTCTGGTCTCTGCGGGGAGGGCGCCAGGGAGGGCCACCTGTCACTCAGAACAACGAAGCATCCTATCAGGTCCTTGCGTGGTGCTGCCCTTGGCAAGGTCACACGCTGGAAGCCGTTTCCGTGTCAGGTGTGTCTGGCGACTCAGAACACATCCTGGCAGAGCCCGAAACTTTGGATCCAGGGAGAAAATGCAAATGAAGTGGGCGATCAAAAGCTAATTCAATGGTGCAGCCTCTTAATGTTGAAAATTTTAGAGGCCAAGATCTTGCTTTCCAGGTAGAAATCCTTTTAGAGCCACTGTTGGCCCGATGCTCTTTCTGATGGAGATTGGGGCAAGCAGATCGGGGAGAGCAGGGATGCGGGCGCCTGCGCCTCCTCGTGCCCCTGGCCCCGCCCCTCCTGCGGTTCTCTGTCCGGGCCTCCTGCCGAGCTTCCAGAACTTTCCACTCCCTTTTCTCCTCCAAGGGGCCCCCAAAACCCCGTTTGTTCCTGCTGGCCCAGGGGTGCCAATGCACCTGCTGTCATCGCCTGTCCTTCACAGCTCCTTATTGGTTTGAAACTTCAGCCACAGCTCTTTCAAGAGTCCATTAAATGATCTTGAACCTCAGCCGAGCGCGTCTTCTCTTTTCAGTAGGAGACGAGGATGCAGTGCAGGAAAAGGCAGCTGGGGAGACGCGGGGAGGTGCGGGCTGGGGACTCGGGAGCAGAACCCAGGCGGGCCTGCTTCCTTTGCTGCATAGTGGGGTGGAGCCCCCAGGGTTTCTCAGCCTCCTTCCCCGGGGGGCTTTGAGTGACATCAGTGGTCTTATATGGTTTTTTGAGTACGAGATCAATATGTAGTCATCTAATTTGGACACAAAGTGCTGTCATCACTTAGGTGATAGGATGTCACAAAGGAGAGGGCCATCTATGTGGGTGGTCCTGAAGGCCTGTGTAAGGAGGTGGCATTTCTACACGATGTTTATATGACAAGGTTGTGACACACTACTTTGGTATGGGGGAAAATAACTTAAAAATCTTAACAATTTTGCCTCTTTATCTTACCGTTGACTTGTTAGATGATGATAATTCCTTTAAGTGGAGATACTGGAATTTACGGACATAACCAGATGGAAATTTACATATTAAGGCCCCATTCCTGGCCTTGGTTTGATCCTGTTATTTTTTAAAAATCGAGAAATCTCTGAAAGAACAATGCTGAAACACACCTCTAAGTCACATTGCTTGCGGGCTAAGAACTAAGGTTTAAGTTGCAAATTCAGAAGAGTCTTTGCTTGTGCAGCCGCCGTGGAAAAGGGTCAGTCACGCAACAAATATTTGCCAAACATCTGCTGAAACAGTTCAGAATTCCACGGAGGGGACCAAGGCAAGGAAACTGTGGTCCTTGGCTTTACAGGGCTCACGAGCTCCTTTGCGAACAAGTGTGAGACCAGGACAGACAGCGGCAGACATCCGATGGAGGGTCCTCTGTAGCTATACTTCTCCATCTGGGCGTGCTATCTCTCACGAAGACAGGTTTTCAATACCGTTCTTTTCCAAGGTCAGTCTTGCTTGCTTCGTCTCCTCTTTGAACAATGTCTAGTCTAATTAGAAATTAAATTTACGATTTTCCTTGCCTCAACCGTTTCTTTACGGATAATTCACAAATGATGCTATTGAACACTTATCAGAGAAGTAGCGTACCTCCATCAGAACCGTGCATGTGAAGGCTCAACAAATGCTGTTTGATTTTGGCAACAATAAGTATGAGAACAAAAGAGAGAAATAATTAAGCGTTTTCTCTACAGTCATTTGAATCATGCCCTTAGGCACCGTTGGCGAAAACAGAACAAAAACAGAACAAAAACAGAAATCAACTTTGTGGCTTCAATTAAAAGCTCGCTGGGACAGACCTGTTCACGCCCCTAAACAGAAACTCGATTTAAATATTTCTAACCTTTCTCTGCACTCGTCCCCGAGGGCAGAGGAGGGGATGTGGAGGATGCTATAATTAAAAAGCAGCACCTTCGCCAACCGCTGTCTAGAAAGTTCTTTTGAATTTTGGTCTCTACTTCATTGTATATTCATGTTTGTTTTGCTAGAAAATATTTTCTATCTACACATGCAGGAAACCGTGGCAATTTGGGGAAACAGATCCTTTTACTTGGCGATTGGAAGCACACCCTGAAATGACACTTCACATCATTCCCTTACCCCCTCTTCCCCGGGGTATGTATACAAGCTCCGGGTTGAGAAATATAGTCCCATTTCATTCAAAAAAAAAAAAAAAAAAAAAAAAAGGAAATATGCTGATCCAGAGGCGTTTAAAACATGTGCGTTATTCGAACAAAAGTGTGACTCCTCCCAGTTTCAGAAACGTAAGCGCACCGCGTGGTGAGAAGGGGCACGGTCACTCCAGACGTCAAGGAGAATCTTTGTTGCCACATCGTAAAAGAGTCACACCCGTCACACACGAGAAGCAGCACGCATGCGCTGGAGAATAACCACCCGCTCGGAGTGCGGGACCCCAGTGCCCACCGCAGCCAGACGGAAAACAGCCCCTCCCAACAGCCTCCCCTTCCCCGGGGACTACGACACGCCCTGCCGCTGGCACTGCGTGTCACCGCGGCCCGAGCCCTCTCTGCCAGCCTCTGGTCTCCTGTACTTACTGACACCGATCATGCCCTTTACGTGAAAGACAGAGGACGTTGTTTCTGTATCGAGTCAGGAGGATCCCAGGGCATGCAACCCGTGATGAGGAATGGGGTGAGAAGCCGTGGTCTCAGTAAGGCCACTTGATCTGAATGCACGTTTTATTTGTGTGTTAGAATCTGGGGGGGGGGGAGGTAAGGGTGCTCTCCCTTGAAATAATAGAGCAAAATTTTAAAAATCAAAGTTGAAAAAAAAAATCCATGGGTTTCAGTCCATAAAGAAGTGATTTGGAGAAACCAGGATATAATAACCACCATCCACTAAGGACATATCACGCAGATCCCATGCTAAGTACCTTAGAAATATATGTTTTTACAATCCTCATATCGCTTCTACAAGGCGAGTCTGCACACCCTCATTCTGCATGTGGAAAAAACCGAATTGAAGCTTAGGGGTGCTGCACAGCCTGCCAAGGTGGCCCGGGACGGAGCAGAGTCGCCCCGCAGTCTCAGCACTGCCCCCGACACAGAGCCCCTTGCACACCTGTCTCCCGTTATGCATCGTGATGCACACACGTGTTTATTTATGCACAGCCTCGGAGGAGAAGAAATAGTGGTTTTCACAACCCGGTTCCTGCAGACGTGATTGATGGGCCACTAAAACGGTGGAGTGTGTTGTCAAAGACCGGAGAACAGTTCGGGCCAGGAAAGCTTTGTCTCAGTCGTCTTGTGATGGAGTGCCACCAGCTGGGTGGCTTACACAGCAGACGCCCGTTTTCTCATAGTTCCGGAGGCTGGGAGTCCGAGAGCGATGCAGGCTGGTGGCTTCCTGGCGAGGTGGCTCTCCTGGGCCTGCAGGTGCCACCTTCCAGCTGCGTCCTCACCCGGGGGCTTCCCCGAGCCTCCAGCTCATCTCACATGGACACCAATCCTGTGGGATCCAGGTCCCACCCAGATGACCTCGTTTGACCTTACCTACCCCCCCAAAAGGCCCCAGCTCCAAGTACAGTCACGCTGGGGTTAGCTCTCCAGCCTATGAATTTCTGAGGACACAAGTCAGCCCATAGCAAGCTATTAAATAAATGGACACAGTGACAAGTGACAACAGTGATGTCATGGGAGTGTGTAGAGCCGGAGGGAAGATATAGTAATCAGGGGGATTGTTTCATAAACTACATAAATGTCTAACCAATGTACTGTATACGTGAAACTAATAAAAGAAGGTTTACTTAAAAAAAATAAATAGATTAGGAGACATTAACTTAGAATAGGTAGGTGACATTTTTTTCCTGTTGCTAGAGATGATTATTTTCTTGATTTTTCTCTGGAAGGTATTTGCACTTATTAGTAAAATTATGTCATTTGGTTTAAGATGACATAAAATGATTAGATATGACATGTCATTTTTTTTATCCTTTAAATGGTCAAAAAAAGAATTTAAAATGTAATGGTGGTTTTATGCCACTGAGTTTCTGATGCAGGCTGTCGGTCTTCACTGCACTCATGGACATCCCTCCTACAGGATATAAAAGTGCTTTCTTTCTCAGCAGATACATCTGGATATTATTAGATGAAAAAAAAAAATTTCCAAGGATGAAAAATAGCATCTTATTGCTTAATTTCCTTTTGCTACATAAATGTTTAATTTTTTTGTGGTCAAATCTGTGTTTTCTGGGTTTCATATCTTGATAATAAGTCTTTCCTCATCACAAATGATTCAAATGTTTTACTTTAATCAATTTTTATTATTTTAATACATTTTTGATATTTTCCTTACAGCCCAGTGACACCTGGAAAGTTATTTAATTGCTCTGTCCCTCAGGTTCCTCAAGTGTGTGACAAGATGACAATCGTAACAGTTTCTCTGAATAGACTCATGTATTAAATGAGTCAGCTCATAGTAGTGACATCTAATAGCACGCTGCATTAGTGTTAGTTCAGAACTATATTAACACTAGGAGCTGGGGTACCGTATTGTGGTGCGCGCATACACACACACACACACAGCTCAGTAGCCCTCTGAACCTTCACAGCTGCCTCTGAGGTAAACAGAGTGTTCGCACTAGTGTCTGGTACTGATCCTTTGTCACCTGCTTTTGTCCTCTCTGGAACGTTTGGGAACTTCTCTCTCTTACAAGTGTTATGAGTAGCAGGGTGATATGTCTTAGTGTGAGTACTTTTGGTTCATTGTTTCCCTTCCACTATTTTTTCCTGTGTGTTCTCTCTCATCTCTGCTCTCTTTTTCTAGACCATCTATTATGTATGCTTCAGTGCTGTACTGATCTTACAATTTCACAATCTTTTTTATTTTCACTCATTTTTGCTGCTTTACTTTGTGGGAGATTGGAGATTTGCTTAACCTTATCTCTCAAGCTTACTATATTATTAAAAAAATCTATGACTCTAATTTTAATTTTTAAAAGCTTTTCCTCTCTCATTTTCTTTTCCTCCCTTGCTACCATTTAAAAAATACCCACTCATACATTTATTAATAATGGCACGTTTACCCCCAAAACTATGAACCTTTTTGCTTATTTTATATGTGGACATATAAATGTTCTTTAGTCATATCTTCAAAAAATTAGTAACCCTTGAATGGGAAAAATGCACATTATTAAATTTAATGTAGTCCCCAGCCTACAGTTATAGAGACTGGTGGATTAGCCACAACATTCTAACACTGAAAATGTCAGATATAATGTAGTGTAAAACACTCTAATTTGCCTTAAAGATGGTTTAATGTGATGCGTACAGCATTACCTCTTTAATACTTATTTCATAAATTCTCTAGAATAAAAATAATCTTATATTTATCATTCCGGTTGATGTAGCATTCATTTACTCTCATAGCTTGCATTTAATTTCTTTTGTATTCTAATCACCTGCTGGGATCGTAATTTTCTACAACTGTGATCTCTTTGTACAACTTCACGGAACTTTACACTGTTAGTGGAATGACTTGAATACCTGTCGAGTTTATAAGCAACCCGTGGCAGCCGATAAATGGTCAATGTTAAAATGAAATAATGTAAGTCGAAACATAATCTGAGGAGAAACACAATATGAAATGAAACTTTATGAATGTTGATCGAGAGGAATGAGGAAATATGATACAATGAAAAATGCTGCTATTTTTAAGGGTTTAGTTATAAAACCTTAACTACGGGTGAATAAAAGCAAACTTCCACATCGGTATCTCTGTTATTTATAGGATGCTTCGGCAATCAAAAACTATTTAAGATCGGAAAGTCCAGCACTCCTATAACTACAATCTGAGGTGCCGTTAAAAATTTACTAAAAAGTCACATTCATCTCCTACAAATCAATAACAAGGATACATATAAGCCGATCGTCCTTAAGATGTCTCAAGGAGAAAATGGAAAGTTTTATGTGCTATATATATTTTTTTTCTAAAAAATGTAAACTAGTGCAAAGAAACACTTTTCCCTAAGAATGAGATTCCTCTACATAACATATACTTAGAGATCTGAGTTATAACAGAACTATCACAGCAAAATATATTAAATGTTACTTAAGTTTACACAGGAGGACATTTGCAAAAAGCTTAGACTACACATGAGGAGAACATTAATAAAATTGTATAAAATTTACTATCAGGTGTTCAGATAATGTAGCCCAGTTTTATTCTGCAGCAGATGCAAGGTTAAGCTTGAGGATTTCTGAAATGAGTTTGAGAATATGTGTCAGAAAAATTGCTTAGCACTCGATAAAGCTCTTATTTTTCATTTCGTTCTCTGTAGAAGTCTGCCTAGGGCATTTCCCCCCCTAACAGATAAGAGATCTAATAATCACAAACAAACATTTCTCTTCTTATGTCTGTAAATATTTTATGAGAAGTATAAGGCCACGATGCCCATATGATCATGACTTTCAAACTCTTTGTACCTCGCCATTATGAATTAGGACCTCATGATGCTAATAATGAAATATAGAGATCCCAGTGGCGAGTGGGCAGCAGGTGCGATTGGGAGACGGATCCCAGTGGCGAGTGGGCAGCAGGTGCGATTGGGAGGGGACCCATCATGGAGGGTTCGTTGTGCCTTGCTGAACGGATTGGATATTTTCCCTAATAGGTGACAGGAAGCTTTTGAATGATTCTCAACAGGTGAGTGATTGGATCGGATGTGTGGTTCGGAAGCTCGCTCAACGGGATATAGAATCACTGTCCTCCGACGGATGAAATTTAGCCCCAGATCGAACCTTTCCTCACGGAAGGCTGTTTCAATGCTATAGAGAAGCCTCTGGTTTTATGTGCATTTCATAACCCTGCTCCATTTTCTCCAACTAATCAGTCTTCCTGAAAGTCCAACAGGAGGGTTGGTATTGATCTTAAGAAAAATGAGGCCAGAGGAATTAGCTGTGGTGGGGAAGCTGAGGAAATGCTTTTTCCTTGAGGAAGAGCTACAAGTGTTTCCTAGTATAAGTCAATGTTCTAAGTTCTGAATTATATAATCAATAAGCGTCAGTAATGTCAGAACCTGGAAATCTGAAATCTGACGATTTTTTGGTTAGTACCCCTTCCTGGAGGGTAGACCCTGCCCTGTCTCCGTTAGTATCGCAAACATGAGGATAAAGAAAGAAGAAGAAATCCGAGGTTCACAAAAATGGAGTCAGAGTGTAGGACAAAAAAGGGATTCTGCTGACATTTCTTCTGTTTTCTGAGACACTGCTGCAAAAAATGGGAATTACTTTTGTAGGCAGGTCGAGAAACTCATGTGAGACGCTGTACCCAGCAGGCAGCAATAAAAGTCATCCTCCTAACCCCTGGTTGGCTTTCTAATTTTTAATGAATTATTTTTATTTTACTCTCACTGTACAGGAGATTGAAAGCTATGTTAGTCAGTTATTTTTCATATTAAGTATTGGTGTCAAAGGCTAGAGTAATTGTCTGTCTAGAGTAATTGTCATTTTATGATGTTGCATTACCTGGACTGATGTCACTGAAAACTAGCAGGACAGGGAAGGGTTGTGACCACAGATGCTGAGGCCAGTCCTGGCCCTCACCACGTGACGCTGGGTCGGATACAGTCATACACCAGGGAGCAGAGTGCCTGGCTCACGATGACACTGATTGTTAAGATGTATCGAGCACACTAACCACGTACCAGGAAGAGTCAGATGCTTTGCTCTCGCCAGGCTGGTCCCTCCTTGTTCTTTAAGAATTCACGTAGGAAGCCTCCCACACTCCTTCACCCTCCCACCTTGCCGGAGTCAGGAGCCGCGCTCAGCATCACCACATACCTCTGTGACTCACCTCTTGTCTCTTTACCTTGTGTTTACACTGAACTGGAAGAGACACAGCTTATTTACTTTTGCTCCTTTGGAGCCTTGCAAAATTCCAGGCTCACGGTAGGCACTCACTAAAGGCTAACAAATAAAACTATGAAAAATGCATGCGGCAGCTCATGTTTCTGTGCAAAGATAGAGTTGGACATAGGAGTCTAACTATCTCAGATATTGCCCTTCATATCTTGGAAGGTCAATAATAATCTGGTGAATCAAAGTAATTTCATTATGTGGCCCGGTCCTAGCTAATGGGACAATGACAATCTTTTTTAAAAATGAACATTTAAACAATACAAAGCTAAATGTGATTGTCTAATGCATACTATAGGTATAAATATGACAATAAGGAAATGATTCTTTGAGTTTCATTATAACACACTGATCCCAACAAGTCTACCAACATAGAAGATTTTAAAAATCTAAGCAGATATGGGCTTAGTGAGAACATAAGAAAAAGAGACTTGTGTGCCGAAAGCTTGTTGGAGTTCACATTCTACTCATTATTTAGTAAGATTCTGCAAAGTGTCAGTGAAATCCTTCCTTATCTCAAATACACATCATGTCCCAATGAGATAATTTACTTGATAGTGGCCAATAGGACAGACAGTTTCATAGAGAGAGCTGAATAACTCCATGATATATGAGAAAGAAAGAATGAAAATGGACAATGTTTTCACTTACAGGATAGAAAATCAGGTAAGTGGTCCTCTTACCGCTCAAATTCATGAAACTGAAATAATGATTGATCATCATTTCCAGTGATGACACTCCTGTCACCAGAGAAGACATACCCAAGTTACTCGTTACAAGGAAGATTTTGTTGCTGTTATTGTTTTCATAGGAAGAATCTTCTCTTCAGGTGTTTTTTGTTTGTTTGTTTGTTTTGAGTTTGTTTGTTTTTTGTTTTTTTAAACAATAGCATGCTGTCCACACAAGGACAAAATGGGGAAAAATTCAGAGCGCTCATTTGCTTTCTATAAGGAAGAGAGAAATATTTATCTTAGGACCAACACAAAGCAGAGACAATGAATGCTTCCTGTGGTTTTAGAATAAAGCTTTCATCCTGCGAGCGCCTTTGTTAAAAACAGCGAAGCATCTTTTCGTCCTGAATATGGAAAATTAATCTCAAAGATGTGCTGCCCCTTAAAATGACTCTAAGAGACGACGGGCTTCGCCACAATAGGGTACTTAAAAGACAGAAAATAAAGAGATTTCAGGGTAAATAGCTTACAAGGGGCGCTGGTTAACATCCAAGGGATGATTCACCGGTGAATCTCTCTCTTATCAGAGTTCTTTTGTTAAGATAGTTTCCTTTTTTTGTGCCTGTGACAGACAGTTGAACTGAGCTGGGAAGATGCTGTCACTGTGTGTTTTAGCAGATCCTGTTCCCGGCTGTCGGGACGCGTGCTGGAGGGCAGAGGAGCGTGGTTCGCACAGGAAGTACAGTGCAGCGATTCTGAGAAGTGAGTTGAGAATCAGGCGCACTCAGTTTTGTTCACTTTCAGTGACTGTGACTTGTTTTCCGATTCTACACCTTTTTAACCACTAAGTGCAATGTTCACAGGGTGGTTGACACCTGATTCTACTGACAGACATGTGATCACGTCAACTTATGAATGATTTGGCCTTTCACTCTAATAACAATGGGTTCTGGTGTATTTGCATATCGCATCTGTATGTTTAAGTTTACCGAGTAGCGCAGCTTGAAGTAAGTCTCTGAGTGGAAAAAGATAAGGATGTAAAAAATGGTAAATTTAAGGTGAATCAATGCACCCTGTGGAGCTAATCCACGCACAGAGGCACTTGAATAATTGCACTGGAGTATGTACTATTGGGAAAAATTCATCAATGACTTGCATAATTATGCATGATGTTCTACTCTTTGCTTTCTACTAATAACAACTACTTTAGAAAGATCCATTAAATCTGCATATGTCTGTTATTATAATTTTAAAAATATGATCTTTGTTTTTCCTCGTAGCAGAAACTACAAAGCACGATACATTTTGTTTGTCCAGGTCTTGGAGGTTTGGGGTGTAGGTGTGGGGATTCGTGTAGGGTACCAGCTGGGGGTTAAGCTCATGCCCGATGTCGCAGTCGGTCTCTGGGATGGGATGGAGATGGATGTAGGACAAACCGCCCTGAGTTCCTGGGGAAGATGGGCTCGTTCACACATTCTCACCGCTGGGATCACAGAATCGCAAGGGACACTCGCTTGTGTGATGAGCAGCGGCATTTTAGATGCTTTGAAAATTGGCACCAATGAAATACTTTAGTCTAGATTTTGTTTTCATTTCATGCGTACTCCTCATCCATTGTGGAGAATACATGCCAACATCGATGGCTAGTATGCTAAGACTAAGATAAAGCGCATGGATTAGATGCGTTAAGAGTAAGAAATACACGAAACTCCACAAAAGCTGCAGAGATGCCCCCGAGTTTACTCCTGGTGACGTGACACCACCCAGTGTCCCCGTGCATCTGTAAGAAGAACACTCCTTGCTTCTAGAACAACAGGCCCACAGTCTCCGATACAAACACAGACCACGGTAAAATTACAAACTCCCATACGTGCGTGCTCAACTTCTGTTGTCAGTGTATTTCTGCACACTTTTTTCCCTTGAACGCTTCCAACAGCCTTGGAAGGGGAGGCTGGAGAATTAATTACCACTCAGATTTCACTGGTGACAACTGGAGGTGGGAGTGGCCCCTCGTGCTTATGCCATCGCCAGGGCTGTGGCTCCCTCTGCTTCCTTAGGGTTTTCTGAACACAGACTCCTGGGCTTGACCCCATAGAACTGCCGATTCCGTAGATCTGGGGTGGGGCCCGAGAACTCGCATTTCTAACGATTCCTGCGCCATCAGACGCTGCTCATTTGGGGACCACACTTTGGGCGCTGCTGCTCTATGTGATTTCTAAATTCCCTTAAGTGTCGACCATTTGTGATCGGAAGTAAACAGATATGGTCACTGCCAATAAAACCAGGCGGCGTGGCCCTTTTGATAACGAGCAACTGGGATGGTGTAGACTCATCATAAACCCACCAGCATCTCCCGACCAGCGCAGCCTGAAGCGTGGTGGGAAGCCAGCACTGGTTTTATTTTCTGTTTGAACATAGGATGAACTTGCATGGCGAGTGTTTACATAATAGAAATTTGTAGAGACATAAAAGCCAATTTGCATGCAACCTGATTCCTGAACGAGCTTATCATTTGACATAATAATGCTATGTAATAACCTGCCTAGTGGTGTGAGTCTCCAATTACCCAGCCAGCCTTGTAACATATTGATTTTTAAGGCTGATGATAATTAGACTACAGTGATTGATAAATGGGATTTATAACTGTAATTCTGGATCTCGAAAAATTAAACCAAAAAGGAATTTATTTGGGCCGTATGGCTTGCTTCTAGTCAGGGCAGCGGATGCAAAATTTATGTTTCTTATCTATTATTCTGCTAGGTTCACGGGTTCGGAAAGAAATAATCCTATTTTCCTGCTTAATAAATACAGAGTAAGCTCATTAATTACACTGAGATTAATGTGGCATTTAGTGCAGACACTAAAAAGTGCATTGGATTTAGTATTTGACCTTTTACAGTATTAAAAATTGGAACAAGCTAAAACTTAAGATACAGCACAGGTCCAAAAATAGAATTAGCATGCTCCCTTACATTCTTTTGTTTTATTCATCTGCCTTCCAATAAGGATTTATAGGCAGCAAAACCATCTTTTTCAAAAAAAAACCCATAAAAACATAAATAAAACGAATTTTCCAAATTGTGTGGCTACCATTAAATACATCCTTTATTTTACTAATTATAATAGAACAAGTAATTCTCTCTGGCTGGAGTTTTATTATGTTAGAAGACTAAAAAGAGCCCACATTAAAAAAAAAAACATTAAAAAAAGACATTGGGTATAACGCAAATTTCAGTCTAAAACTTTGAAATATACCCAAGAATTCTTGAAGGAAAAGTAGGCAGCCAAGCATCCAACCTAATTTTTCTTTTTGGTATACACACACATACACATACACCCTAACTTCGTTTCAATAACCAAGTTAGAATGAAGGGAAATAATTGTGATATCCTTCTCCTTGATAATAAATGGAAAACTTGTTTGAAAAGACAGATGCAATTTAAATGACTTTTCTTAATATTTATTCACATATTCGTACCCCAAGAAGTTTCATTTAAGACAGTAAACCTTTACTCACAGCTTCAAAAAGCTGTGTTTTGCTCGTTCATTGACAATTATCAAATATTATCATCTGTATGTTTTATATCAGATCAGGAGCTATTTGGGAGAAGACCTATTTGGATATACTATGGCCTATTTGGCTGCTGCTGCTTCTTTTTTTTCCTTTGCTTTCCTCACTTGTGTGTTAGAAGTCACTTAACTGTGTCATGGTTCTCTGAAATATTAAATAAAGACGATTGAACTGTAGAAACCGATTCATTCAACATGATGGTCTCACCTCTTTTGCATGTGGCTATGTGGATTTATAAAAAAAGGCTACATCCATTTTATTTTTCATGGATTATTTCATCCATATCCTTATCTCTTGGGTCGTTACTTCTCACTGCCCCCTTCTTCCATGAAAAACTCTCCGTGGCTTTGAAGAGAGCCTCCATACCCTTGTCCTCCCGTCTCAATCCTCCGCAAAGGATGGGAGACATCCAACCACCCTCAGAAGGGCTCATGCACTTTTGTCTTCTGAGATGAAAACTCCGTCTTCAGGGACGAGTTTAATGTCTTCAGCAGGACGTGGGTCTCCGTGAGGTTATGAACCGCGAGTTCAGGAGCTGTGTCTCTTCATGTGCTGTACGAGCTCTGAATGATCGTGGTAGCACTTAGTCATAATCCTTGTGAAGCGAGTGGCTTTACATCACTCCCGCACGGGGAGGGTGTTAAACGGAGCTCGCTCTCACCTGTTGCTTATCCAGTGCTGGGACACGCCTGGCGTCCTGGGCAGGAATTGATGCTGACCTTTACTCTCCTTGTTGCTAAATGCCTCCATTCTTGGTTTTTATCCAACTCTACAGACACCCGATAGATACCCCTCGCCAAAGTCAAAGGGAGAGAAAACTTAGGGCTCATTCATAATTAATGAGCATGGAAATGAATATGAAAAATCCTGGCTAAGATTTCCCGAGGAAGCTTGCTTAAGAAGTCCTTTGGTTTCTAGTTGTAAGATGAGTAGGTTCTGGGGATATAACGTACAGTGTGATGACAGCAGTTAATGACACTGGAGGGTATACAGACCAGTTGCTAAGAGAGCAGATTGTGACATTTCTCCTCACAGGAAAAAGACATGGTGTTTCATAGAAAAACAAAGAGATACACAAGCAAACACAAACAGGAAACTAAATGCTAGACAGTAGGAGTCGGTTTTATCAATTATGCTGTAGACACCCTGACTGGAATATTACACAGCCATTAAAAGTGGTGATATGCAGGATTGAACAGAGGGAGAGCGGCCTTGACATAGTACTAAAGAAAAGGCTGTTTAAAAGGTAGTTTGAAAGGTGCGAGTCACTGAGTAAACAAACGAACCTAAACAAAACTAAAGAAAAAAGCTGGACATAGCTTTATACATAAATACCAACGAGATTTAAAAATTTAATTTACTCTCATTTCTCATTTTATTCTTAGTGCCCATTTCTTTTTCCAAATTTTCTTCAATGGCCATACAGTATTTTAATCAGAAGGATATGTACTTTAAGATATGTTTAAGATAGTAAGTTGCTTGAATAAATCTTCTTGGGGAATTTATAATTTTCTAAATACATAGTCCTAAACTATGCCAGATTCTGTTTATTCTAGACAACTGCCTCTGTCCTCTTTTGTATTTGTGATAAGAACCCAGGATGGATATTGTTTTTTTATTTCAGGAAAGTCAAGATCCTCCCTTAGCAGGGGGATAAATAATAATCAGTGAGCTCATCACAGCAATTCCCTTCCTTTCTGCCAGTTACTTACTTTCCCAGCCTCCCTTGCAGACAGAGATGCCCATATGTCAAAATTCTGGCCTATGAAACAGAAGTTTGTGTGGAAAGTCTGGAAAGAGCTCCTTCACTGATTAACTTTTTTTTTTGTCTCTTCTTTCTGTTTCGTGTCTTGAAAGTGAATGTGATGCCTGGAGCTGCGGCAGTCATCTTGTGAGCATGAGTTCTAAGCATGAAAATGGAAAGGAAACTTGCTATGCACAGCGGAACAGAGGCACAGACTGGTCAGGGATCCCTAGTGACATTACTGAGCACCAAACCAAGAGCAGCCAGTTGATTAGGCCTTTTTACATGACAAAGAAACACACCCCAATTGGTGTAAGATGCTACTGGTTGGCTTTTAATTTACTTGCAGCAAAAACATATTCCTAACTATTAAATGAGGTGCAGCAGCAAGATTAAATGGTGAGACTGTAACCACCAGTTTTTTCTTTTTTAATACTATGTGCATCTTCATAAATCATTTTTGAAAAATGTGTTTGAAAAGAGACTATTTTAACTAAGGTATTTGTATTAGTACAAACTGGAGTAGGTTCTATGATCTAATAACGGTTCTTAAAATATTGTTTCTCTTTGGGATCGAGCAACGCGGAGGCTAACCTATTTTTTGCCAGGGGACAGAAAACAGGAGGTGGCTTCCCACTGTGCTCCTGTCCTCTGAAGGAGCTGCATCACCGCCGAGTGCCAGGAGGCCCCATGCGGACCCCGCCTGCTTCAGCCGCCAGCCTGCAGCTAGAACTTTCCGCTAAAACGAATGTGACACCGTTCTGCTTGTGAAAATGAAAGACGAAAATCAAGTGGCCTTTCTGAAACTATGAGTACCTATTTGTCTTCGATAGCTTATTAACAATTTAACAAATATCTCCCGACTAAGGGGTGTTTACAAAGCCGCTGAGCAGGCTTCCTGTGTTCTGTAGCCCAGGGGTGACCCCGAATATGCACTGCTCTCTGTGGACGAACCCGCAAGGTAATGAAAAATGCACCAGCCTGAGAGTCAGACACGAGGTGAGAATCCCAGGGCCCTCGGTGTCTAGTTGACGCCTGCACTGGTTTCCTGGGGCTGCTCTGATAAATGACCACATGCTTAGCGCCTCCAAACAACACACATTATCCTCCTGCAGCTCTGGTGGCCAGAGACTGAAATAATGTCACTGGACAGACCCGTTTGCGGGATCGCCTCCCTCCAGAGTCTGTGGGGGAGAATCGGGGTCCGTCCTCTCCTGCTCAGAGAGCCCATCGCCCACATCATGTCACGCCCCTCCCCCACTTCCCTAGTCACATGGTGTCCTCCTCTTCCGCGGCCAAATCCCCCTCTGCTTCCTGTTCATCAGACCCCCGCGGTCACATGTAGGGCCCACCCGGAGAAGCCAGGTGGCCTCACATCTCAGGCAGGACCCTTAACTCAGTCACATCTGCGAAGTCCCTTTGCTGCAGAAGGCAACACAGTCACCGGTCCCCAGGATTAGGGGTGTGGTGTGGACATCTTTGGGGAGCCTTTATTCAGCCTCCCATGAGAGCCTGGGACAGTGAAGGGACACTAATACTGAGACTGGCTGGACCCACTTTGTGTCCTAGGCACTAACTAGTACAAGGCCTTGGAAACAGGGGAAAAATGTGAACATTAAAGTTTAAAGCAAAAATATCAACTCAATATGGATATCCATATGCGGTAAGTATTATAATTATTCTCATTTGCCAGATGAAGATAAAGTATGGAGAGTATGGAGAAATAAAATAAGGTACCGAGATGGTAGTGCTCGTAAATGGCAGAGTGGTTCTGAGCGGAAGTCCCTGCTTTTTGCCGCTGCCCCAGGCCACAGTGACATTTTGGGACTACAGTTTCATGAGCTGAGGGGACAATAGAACAGACGTGGACACTCTCTGTATTTCAAGTTCTAACGTAAGAACTTTCCAACCTCAAGGTTGCAGCTATGTTTTGCCCGATGAGAAAAATTCCAATGATATGTTTGTCATATCAACAACATCATGGAAACAAACATTCCAAAAATCATTTACCATAGTTTTCGGGAAGAGTATAACATAGGAAAAAAGTCACACATTTCTCGAAGTACCAACTTCATCAAGATATTAGTGATCTAAAGTGGCTACACTAAACCGAACTGCTCAGGCCGAGTTAAAATACTAGACACGTGATAACGAGACACTGGAAAAAGATGCCCTGTGTTTTTCAGAGGCCATTTGCATGAATAAATTCTCAGAGTCTAGCATTCTGAAACCGGTGGGAAACCAAAACGGAAAAAAGTCTGAATAAGAGAAAATAGTCACACGAACATTCCCCCGCCCTGCCCCTCCCGCCAAATGATCAATTCTGACAAAATCAAGTAACAAAACTTTTTTGTGTTAAAGCAAGCCTATTTAGACATGTGTCCAGATAAAGAACATCGGATGAATCGTGTTTAATCATAGCACTTACTATCTTCCCCAGAAATATAATGGGTAATTTCTGAAGCATACGTGATTTCCGAACAGAAGAACTGAACAGAGGCAAAATAAATGCAGAAATGATTTAGCTTCTTTGGTATAAGCCATTGAGAAAGGGATGGTAAGAGCAGGCACTGATTGTAACATAGAGTATATTTTAATACTGCACTTAATGAGAAGCCATTTGGTAAGCTGGGCACCTACAGAGACTGTTCAAAGTGACATTAGGGAAATTCATAGATTAGTGGCTTTAGATTTCATTTACTGTTTCAGTGCAATAAAGAAAAAAAGGAAGCTAAATTGAATGGTTCCGATGTTTGCGTTTTTAGAGCGCATACGGAAATCAAGAAACACAAAAAACTGTACAAACACCTCCATAAAAATAAACCGCGAATGTTTTCTCCCTGCGGGTTTCGATTTGTCGCCTTCACATTGTATATACTGAGAATCGACTCCCATCCCTGGAGAGACGGCGATTGAAATTACTTTTATTTGCGTTTATATTAAAGTCCAATGGCTCGGAGAATCGAGTTATGCGGTACAGTTTAGGGGTTTCTCAGCTGACGGGGCCTGAGGCAGGATCACTGAAGTGTGAGGTCACTGGACGGAAGGCTTGGGCAGGACAGTGATCAGCTCTGGGGAGAGAGCCACACCTCAGGTCCGTGACTCTGTCTCTTTCCCGTGACTGCAGCGGCCCGGTCACTCGTGATGGCTGTCCTTCTGCACGATGAAGCCGATAGGTCTGAATCCCCTGGACAAATCTTATTGTTAGCATAGTTTTGATTACAGAGCTGACTGATGCGTGACTCTGTGTGATCTTACAATGCCGCTCGGGAAAATATTAGAGATAGTCGAGCGATGCTGTAGAAGTCTACGTATCTTTCTTTTTATCTAGAAGTTGATGGAGAAATGGTTCCTACTGGTAAACAGAAACCACTGTCATTTTTGCCAGATACACATGTTTGACTTCTATTAACTACAAGGAGTCGGTTAGAAGCCTGGGGAAGGGCAAGATGAGCTCTCTCCCAATGTCATCATCACCTTCGCAGCAATGGCTTTTCATTGCGTGCGATGGCAGAATCTGGATTAAAGAAACCGTGAACGAGGTCCCAACACGCCTGCAAAGCAAGCCAGGCCCGTCTGTGTGGTTTCCACGGCCCTTCTGTGGAGTTCTCATGCCTCCTGCCATGGCATTAGCAGGCTCCCCTCCAAAAGAGAGGAGGTGTGGGGACCAGCCCTGCCCACTCCAGGAACGGGCACTCTGGCCACAGCCAGCTTTCCCCACACTGTCCACTGCCCAGGCAATCGCCGTGACATTTCATTTTTCCTTCTCTCTGAAAGCAACACTCAGGCAGAAAGCTCATTCTTCTCGTAAGCGCCCCAGGGCTTTGCAGGATGGCTGTGGTTCACGGTTCATCGGCTCGCTCCTTCCCCTCAGGGTCACACAGTTTGATTACACCCAGGAAAAATAAACCTGGGCAGACACATCATCGAGTTGCTTCTCTCTTCTCTCCCACTTGTTAGGAGGAGGTTAAGAGCTGATAAAGCCTCTTAGGAAAGACCTTTACTTGGAATGCAGGAAGACATTCTGTGTACCCCGCCTGGGTAAAATTCCCCAACGTGATGTCTGTCGTGAAGTGAATCCGTCTGTAGAAGGACAGAACTCTTGTTCTCGCGTGAAACGATGCTCTTCTCGGATTTTTGTCTTTATTTCTGCTCTCTCTGGCAGGTGTGTCACATTATCCTCCAGTGTATCACTATTCAACTTCATAAAACATTTGTACACAGTTTCCTAGTTCGGAACCAATAAAACCTGACCTCGATAGAAACAGCCTCCCATCCTCCATCCCACATCTTAAGAGACTGAAGGATTTTTATGAGCTTTGTGAAACATATTCTGAATTAGGTAGATTGGAAGGCTAAGCATCTGAAGCTTAAATGACCTTGGCTGTCATCTGGTATGCGTTTTACAGAACCTCAGAGTCCAGAGACCGTAATCTCCTCATTCAAGGTTAATGACAGAACCGGGATGACAATTCAAGGTTCCCGACACCCGTGAAGGCGCAGTCTGCGTCAGACCTGTCACTGGGATGTGATGAATGTGGGTGCGAAGAGTAAATCATCCCTCAAGGCATGCTCACACCCCAGAGCCTAAATCTCAGTCTGTGAAACGTGATGTTTGCTCCTTCTTCTACTGCCGATAATCCTGAGACAAAGTGCCACTTCATTTACAGAACTGGGGACACTGGCTTTTACAGCTGAAATATCGTAACGATAGAACAACAACAAAAAAACATTTGGGTGGATTTGGAAATAGGCGTTTTCCATTTGATATCCTTCTCCTAAGCCTAGTGACATTAGCATATACTTATGCTAGGGAGACAGTGTTTACGCCAGAACGCCATAAAAAAGATACATTTGCAGAAACTGAGCTACATGTGTTTGGGTATTCGATAGAGCTATTTACAAGAGTCCTGGGATGGCACGTTGTCACCGTCGGTAGGCTAGATATGAAGATGGGACCCAAAGGGTATGCCCTGTGGGCACGTTCCACGTGACAGCCTCTTACTTGTTTTACTAGACCATGCTAATTTTCAATGGAGACTATTATTTTGTGTTTTGTCTATAATTTGCATAGTCTTTCAATCATTTCCTGAAAGATCATTTACCGAAGTGATCAAGGACGACAAGACCCGGATGAGCATGTAACGGTGCTGTCAATACCAGGCTCAAAGCACTGAGCGTTTGGTCCGCTTCCTGCCGGGTGAGATTCTCCTGCGTTCCAGGATCCGCTTCACGAAAGCCACGTGACACCGTGACACTGTGACACTGCGTCACTGCGGGTCCGGCTGATCGCGGAGGACCAAGATCTGAGCAGCCCCCGTGCTGTTCTCTAAAGGAATTTAAAACGTTCTCCCGTAGAGCGTTGCTTGATTATAAACACGGTCTAGGTTTTGTCACGTGGTTCTCAAAAACACGGCTCATTTTTAAATCGCAGTGCTCCTTCAGCTGGATGGGGAGGCGCGCTGTCCTTTGACACTACCCCTCCCTGATCACAGATATCAGAAGACTTGGGGTTCACTGCACCCCATTTAATGTCGAGGACACGGCTCCTGTTACTGCACTGTAGTAACAATAGCAAGTCACCGGCACCTTTCAATGGCACGCATGTGAATTCTGAGCGGATGCAAAGTGTCTTTGCATCTTAGAAATGGCATCTAAGGGCAGCCTCTCCTGGCTGCTCACAGCTGTGTAGGAACTTCGGCGGCAGGGTATCTGCTGGATAGTCAATTTAAAAAGAAAAAAGTGTTTACAAATATATTCCGACTGCGAGAGTCCCACACTCCCAGCTGAGATCTCAGTGGTTGGAGGAACCACGAAGATTGGGAGAAACTGGGTTTCATATGTTTAATCTGGTTGAATGTGGCTGGTAAAATGATTACGTTTTTGTCAAAAGAAATATTGCAAAGTACGTTTGTATGAAGTTTTCTCAGTATGTTACTTGTGGCGACTCTGGCAATCCAGATGTTCAGTCGCTTATCACTCTCACTATTATGACATAAGACAAGTGTACAGTTAAACTTCCAGTTATAACGGCATAAGTTTCAGAGGTCATTAAGTCCCCATGGTACCGCACGGTGGCTGTGCCGAAGAATACCCTATTACACACTTGAAAGTTGCTGAGAGAGTATATCTAAAATGTTCTCACCACAAAAGAAGAGATAATTATGTGAGGTGATGTTGGTGTCAGCTATGGTGGTAATCACGTCTCAAGATATGAGTATCGAATCAATACATACACCGCAAACTCAAACATACACAATGTAATATCACAATAAAAATTAAAAAAATAAACTACGTAAAATGAGAAGAGATGTACAGTTAGAATTGATGATTTCTTATCTTGTGTTGGGTTATTAAGATACAGAGATAATAATTTAGTTTTTCTTCCTTCTTTGATTCTAGTAATATCACACAAACACACACAGACTCCTGATCAAATAGAATGGTCACACATCCACTTTATTTAGACTATAAGTGCTTTTTGAAAATTTAGGGTCTACGGCCATGCCACCCTGAACAAGCCTGATTCCGTCTGATCTCAGAAGCTAAGCAGGGTCAGGCCTGGTTAATACTTGGATGGGAGATCACCTAGGAAGACTAGGCGCTGTAGGCATAAAAAATAAAAAATATGGGATTGTAAACTGACAAGGTCCTTGCAATCTGTGAGGTCAACCAAGGATTGACTCGCCTAAAAAAATAAAAAATAAATAAAAATAAAAATAAATAAAATTTAGGGAGCTGTACCAATTGAATGTAAGTATTTTCAGGATGGAAAAAGAAAAATGAAGCACAAGAAAACTGGAAGATGGGTCCTATACGATACATAGTCTATTTGTGAACCAGATTTCACATATATAGATATATGTGTATGTATATGCACATACACACACATATGTGTGTGTGTGTACATATGCTATGTAGTAGACCAATATTTAATAATTTACATAAAGCCTATGGAGAAGTGCTAATCTACTGAAAGAAGGGATTCAGAATCAGAGGGGTGAAAATGACAATACCTTCATTTTTCACAACTGTCATATATACATGTGGACTTTTGTCATCAGGTTTGAAAACCAAATATAGGGTCTTTGTTCTTTGAAAGATTTTTAAAAAAAAATAACAAAACATCATGTATCTTTAAAAAGCTGCCACAAATATCCCTCTTTTCGCATTTTAAGGGCATGTTTCCTGGACATGCATGCCTTAAGTGAGAAGAAGTGATGCGCTGTATTGTATTAAATGGTCATCTCACTTCTGTCCTTCAGTTATCCGCACGCAGCCATTTCTAGTATTTCCCGAGAAAACCTTGCTGAAAGTGAAAACGCAGGGAAGCGGAACCAAGTTTTTGCACTCCTGATTTGGAAACCGGGACCCATTACAGGGGTAAACGAGGTAGCTTGTATGCTCAGGTAGTCCGCCTTCCTCACCTGACAGCGATTCTGATACTGACACGGGTGCGATTAAGAGACACAGTAATCGCGATGGGCACATTACGGTCACACTGCTGCTGATCGTTCCATGCCAGACGCTTTTGCCAGTGTTCCAAATGACCAGTTAGGGCCCCTTGGATAGCTTTACTCACTGTTTGAGTGCCAAGTTTAAACGGATCACACGCTTAACACTGCTTTTATGTTGAGACCTCCACGGACTCCTTAATTTTCATTTGTTACGTAGCAGTGGAAACTCCCACTTACCCCTCTGTTCTACTTACTACACAATGTAAACAAAACCGAGCTCTTCACTTCCTTTTCATTACGAGGAGCTCATTTACGCTTGTAAGGTGTGACTACGCTCTGTACAAAATCAGTCATGACTCTGTTTTTTCAAACTATACAATGGTTTGGGGAGTAAGGGAAGGGTTTAGGAGATTTTCAGATTCCTGCCAATACTGGCACGCACACACTGGTGCTTAGATTGCTTTGTGAAGAGGATATTGGGGCACTGAGCTCAATCCGGGAGAGAGCCAGATTATCCTCAGCTATTCTTAAAGCTTTAAATTTGAAGTGGAAAGGAACAGAAGTTGCTAGAAAAAATATAGATTTTGTTTTGAGACTTGAGGGTTTCCTGTTTAAGCCATGCTCCTTTCGTGGTCCCAAGAGGGCTGTGCCACTGGAGGATTACAAAGTCCCTTACAGGTGTCTGGTGACTCAACAACATCTTCAGAAATATGGATGCTAAGCAGCCATGAACTCAACAAACAAACTAGAACAAGAGTCTGGATACCCTCGGAAGTAAACAGCATTGAGGCTGAATGCATTTAATCTAAAATGCACGTGGATAGGGCATGGAGGAAAACAGAGATTAATTATAACTTTTTAAGGTATCGACACGCAAAAGAATTAAACTGGACCCTTCTCTTATACCATGTACACAAATCAACTTGGAATGGATTAAAAACTGAAACGTAAGATATGAAACCATAAAACTCCTAGAAGAAAACACAGGATAAAAGCATCTTCACATTGGCTTTGGCAGCGACTTCCTGAATATGACACCTAAAGCACAGGCAACGAAAGCAAAAATAGATCAGTAGGCTACTCAAAGCTGAAACGCTTCTGCACAGCAGAGGAAACAGTCAACGAAATGAAAGGTAACTTACAGAATGAGAGGAAATCTCTACAAATTATATATCTGGTAAACAGTCAATGTTAAACATATATGAGGAACTCCTACAACTCGATAGCAAAAACAAACAACAAAAAACCACAAATAACCTGATGAAAAAATGGAGAAAAGACGTGAACAGACATTTCTCCAAAGAAGAGGTGCAAATGATCAGCAGGTAGTTGAAAAGGTGTCATCATCATATTCCTCATACTACAAGGCAAAACCACAAGTAGATGTGACCTCATCTGTTAGCATGGCTATTATCAGAAAAACAAAAGATAACGAAGTGTTTTTGAGGACAGAGAACCCTTGTGCAGGGTTTGTGGGAGTGTACATTGGGACAGCAATCACTATAGAAGACAGAGTTTCCTAAAAAAAAAAAATAAAAACAGAACTACTATGTGATCCAGGAATTCCAGTTTTGGGAATACACTCGAAAGAAGTGAAATCAGCATCTTGAAATAGCATCTGCGCCTCCAAGCTCAGTGCTGCATCATTCACCATAACCAAGACATGGCAACAACTTAAACGTTCACCAACAGAAAAACAGATCAAGAATATGTGGCATCTATGTATGACAAAATGTTATTAAATCTTTAAAAAGATTTAAAGATTTTAAGATGGTAATTCAATCATTTGCTACCCTAGGCATGGTCTTGGATGATATGATGTTAAGTAAATGAAGCCAGATACAGAAGAACAAATTCCACATGATCAGACTTATATCTGGAACCTAAACTATTCGGACTCAGAGTAACTCAGATAGTTACTCAGTAGAACGATAGTTACAATGAGCTGGGGGCAGAAAGAGTCAGGATGGTGTGAATCAAATGGTACCTGTTTCATTTACGAAAGATGAATAAATTCTAGAGACCTAATGTACAGCATAATGCATGTAGTTAATATTGAATTGTATGTATACTTTAAATTTGTGAGGTGGGTAAATCTTATGTAATTATTCTTATCAAAAAAAAAGAGGGAGAGAAGAAATTTCTAGAGAGGTAATGATTAAGTTTAGGATATTTTATATGGTGATAATTTTATGGGTGCCTACTTTCCTTAAAATTCTTCATGTTATATACATTAAATACATACAGCTTTGTGTATGTAAATAATACCTCAATAAAATAAATTAATTTTAAAAAGGGAAAATTCAATGAAATTATAGTGTATGCCAATTATTCTTCTATAGTCATATTAGATATAGATAATCTCTAACACCCATGAAACTGTGGTTCATTCTCCGAGAATTTTTATTCTCCACATTTAAAGAAGAAAGAATTCATAAAGTTAAAGCCATCTTATTTTTTTAATGCGAATACTTAAAATTTGAGTTGACTAAAATATGCCACACCTGTACTTAAAATTTCGCATCCTGGGATGATTCTTACATCCCAGATATAAAAACATTTAAAAATATTAAAGCACTCAGAGATAATTTCACTCACTATTATTATTTATTTCCATTTGTAAGCAAAATCATGGACTTAAGAAGTACTAACATCTCTAATTCTATTATGTTTTCCTGAAGATATTTTAATTTGCATTTAGACTGGCTGATATGTATGACTTCCTTTGCATTTCACCCTAAGAGAACATTCTCTTTCTAACCAAGAGAGTAAGAGGATTGTTCTAATCATATTAGATTAACGTTCACATTAACAACTGTATATCAAGCCTCTACCCATAAAAGTATTTAAGGTAACTTATGACATAAGTCATAACATGAAATAATAGAGAAAGGAATAATCTAATGAATAAAGTAATGTAAGGAATGGGGAAACAAAAAAGAGAAATATGGCAACCACGAGTATTTTGATTTAAAAAAAGGCTGTGATTGAGTTCTAAATTGGGCAACTGAGCAATAGTGGAATTCTAGAAGTTTCCGGGTTTACACATCCGTGCACTAACGATAAATCTGTTCACGAAAATAAAGTTCGCAGTAAATCATATTTTTAGGGGAAAGAAAATCTGTCTTTAATTTAATGTCTTGACTCTTCCATATTTTTTACTTAAATATCTCTTTCTTTTGTAAACCATAGTGGTCTTTGCTGCAGAATGAGTGCCACTGAAGTTTTTATTAAAATCTAAACAGAAACCAGCCATCATCGTGTATAGTCTGAGAGGAGAATTATAGATGACTGGGCAAAACAGAACCAGCGAAATTTCAATGGGCAGTATATAAAAGTGCTTCCTTGTACCAAAATGCATCATTGCAGACTTGCATCTTGGAATTAAGTTCCAGAATGAGAAATAAAATACTCAGGAAGACATCATCCAAATGATCTTTTTAGCTTCCAGCTCCAAACCGATAGGTAATCATGGGTCCTCTAGAATGTCAACAGAGCATTGCTGATGTTGCCTTGTCATCGCACACATAAAATTTCTGACAAATGAAGCATTTGCTGAGCCGCATATACTGTATGATAGCAATAATGGAAACAACATGTCACCAGAGACTGTCATTTGCCATCCCTTTAAAAGGATACTTTCATTATAGTGCCCAAGATGAGATTATGTTGTTCAGTGTAAAGCTTTGCTTAGTGTTCACAGAAGCAGGTTCTGAATTGCATTTTTAGCATCGCCCTGGTTGATAAACCACCTCTGACTATGGGGTGTATAGCTGTACAAGAGAAATAGTAAAGTAAACTTTACCTGTATATCTTTAAAGTCGTTGATGTGTGACCAAGAAAATGAAAAATCTGATGAATCACCCATTAATTTTTAAAAACATGACATACAAATCTTATTTAAAAGCAAGGATTGCTTATCTTGTGGAAATAGATTTCTTTTTCCCTGTGGAATAACTGTATTGCCATATGTGATAGGTGTTTAGGAATACTTTATGACTCCAATTGCATTCACCAATGAAATTTTTTTTGGGGGGGGCAAGAAAAAAATGTAATGCAACATAAAATGATGATGGCTAGACATTTTCACTTCTGTAGGTTTTATAGAAATTAACTTCAATTTTACTTGCAAAATAAGCTACAATTCAAAAGCATACTAAGAATTACAATATTTTCATACTAAATTAATAAAACAAAGAATGCTCTTATGGCATTGGAATGTCATAATAATAATTTACTTACCTACAAAAAATCACATAGAAGATGCATAATGTTTTATCCAGGGCATAGCAAATACATCCAATCAAAGGTAAGCCTATCTTTGATGTCTAGGAATCATTCTTTCTTCATAATATAGATTTTATTATTTATGTTTATGTCATTTTTTATATCAAAAGTTAAGTTGTACTCTCTCTCAGGGGTCCCCAACTCCTGGGACAGGAACTGGTCCCAGTCACTGGCCTGTAAGGAACTGGGCCACACAGCAGGAGGTGAGCGGTGGGCCGGTGAGCAGCAGAGCTGGCTCTATATTCGCAGCCGCTCCAGCACCAGCATCACCGCCTCAGCTCTGCCTCAGATCGTCAGGCATTAGCTTCTCATGGAAGCACTGGTCCCTGGTGCCAAAAAGGTTGGGGACTGCTGCTCTATATAATGGTTATGATAATAACAAAAGGGTAGAAACAGTTTTTAATATCACTTGCTGAACATTTGCTATTTTAAATGCGAATTTAGAAACATGATCAACACTAACACTGGATGTTCTCTGGAATAACAGTAAATTATATTAATTGAAAATCCTAACAATTGTAAAGAAAAATTTACTATAGGCCTTCATATTTTTCAAATACACCTATGAATAAATGAAATGCTTAAATATACAACCGTACTGTATTGGTTTGGATGCCTTTGATTGTAAATAAAAATACAAACCTAAAATGACTTTTAAAATAATAAAATGTCTTGAGAGAAACCAGAGTATACTTAATTTAAAAACTAATAATAACAACAAAACGACCTGACAAATGTCTCTAGATAGCCCAGAGACCAAGAAGAAGAACTCCAGGTCAGTTGACCTGGCTTCTTAAGAATGTCATCAGCACCTGGTTTGTTCCAGAGCAGTGCTGGTCAAAAAAACAAAAAAACAAACAAACGACAAAAAAACAGCACATGAGCTGCACGTGGATTGTTAAATTTACCAAGCCACATTAAAAACGTAAAAAAGGAAGAGGTGGAATTAATTTCAATAACATAGTTTAGCCGAACGCAACTATAATATTATCAGCCCAATATGTAATCAACATCAAAATTAATGAGATATTATTCCTTGTTGTCACACTAAATCTGATGTGCCTATCAGATCGGACTAGAGCATCTCCATTTGGACTCGTCATGTCTCAAGAGCTCAGTCAGCACACGTAGCTAGCGACAATGGCACTGGCTGGACAGCACAGCCCCATGGCCAGCTTCGTGGAAGCCTGTCCTGGGCAGGGGGATGGCTCCATGTGGCCCCAGCAGCTCTGCTTTTTCAGCTCAGCATGGGGCAGGGGTCAGGGTGGGGGCGGGGAGTGCTTCTGAGCAAAAGCCTGAGACGCAGGCTTATTTCATGATCTGGGTCACATGTCTACTCCTGAATCCACGCCTAACCAGGCAAATAAATTATCCCAGGCAGGTAAGCCCAACAGCATGGATGCCCCTGAAACTGGGATGGGGTTCATTTCTTCCAAGATTCCTGGGCTTCGTGGCATGTGGGTGCCTCGTGGACGAGAATCTGGGACCCACAGGGAAGGGGAACAAGAAAGGTCACGCTCAGGGAAAAACTGTGGGACTAGGAAGCAAACTTGGATGTTAAGTCATTTCTGACTCATTTTGATACGTTTTGTAAAATATGGATGATTTAATGAAACACTACTGGCTCTTTCATCCTTGAATGGCTCACTCCTAAGACATTTTCTTCAGGGAGATGGATGAAGCTTGAGAAAATCTCTAGAACACATAAAATCCCCTGATAGCTCTAGATCTTAAAAATTCTCTAGCCATTGACAGAAAAGGAGTTCACTTCTTTAAAATGTTCACTCTTCCTATAGTTCCCAAGTGCATTTATTCTTTCTATAGTATTTCTGCTTTTTTCATAGTGATTAAAATGCTTTATTAACTGTGGGCCATAATACAACAGCTATATTAGTTGTTCTGATTTCTTATTTGGCCTAAGCGAATTCCATACCACAAATGTGAATAATGGACTGCTCAATTCTGGAAAGAACTCTTTTTTTTATCTTTAAAATATGTCATTTTTTTCTTGTTTAGAAAATGTGTACTTTTCGTTGTCTATAATATAACAAAGTTTTCTTTCAAAGGGAAATACCATGTCAAGGTTATCATCTAGATGAAAAGGTCATTTTTACTTTGATAAGTTCTCTATTGACAGAGGAAATGTCACAGTTTTAGAAATATACCTTCCAAACTATTTTGTTTGTATACATTAAGTTACATAATGGTTTCAAGCCCGTTTACCTACAAAATTCAGTTAGAATACCATTAATTGTATAATCTTACGTGATTTCTGTCTTCTCCATCTGTAACTGAGACATTTATTTGTATGGTATAAAAATATCTACTTACTTATAGTAGTAATGGAGTATTTCTCGTGAATTTTACCTATTATATTGCTACCTTCTCTACATAATCATTCGTTTCGGTGATAAATCATAACAGCACTAACATTTATTTCTAATCGCACACAACGTATCTCTGATTAACACGGATGATTAAACTAGAATAGATTATTTCAAGCCATGGATAATTTTGCATGTACATAGATCCTGTGAACAGATGGCAGGTGATGGCTTACATAACCAAGGGTGTATTTTCTTCAAGAAGTCTAGGAAATGCGACAGGAGAAAACATCAAACAGTCAAGTTGACCGACTAAAAGCTCTGTGTGCTTCACTCTTCCTTCGGGAAAAACTTAGTTTTATAGCCGTAAAGAAAAATTCTCTCATTTAAGAGTGCAAATCATTTAAGTGAAGGAAAATGATCTTCTGACATTCTCCTCTGAGCATTTTGAAGAGGGCAAGCGGATGATCAGTTGCAATTTGAAACCTATTTTTAAAGTATTTTCTCTTGGTAGCTGGAACTGTTTGCAGGTGTTTCTGAGACATAGCGTGTGCCATAATATTTCCAGCAAATGACCATCTGTCACTCAGTGAGCAAGGAAACCAATGGAGACGCACCTCGGCTAAATTAAGGAGTCCCTTAGCTACCACATGTGGCTCCACAGTAGACAGCCCATAAATAACCACATTTTTGCGTCCATTGAAAAACAAAACTTTTTCCATCCTATATACTTTCAAAAATCTAAACCCTGATTATATGGTTTTCTATTAAAATCTCAGCCCTAATTTATAATTTTCCCAGTCATGAATTTAACTGTATAATAAGTAAACTTGCAGACATAGCAGCAGATATTAACCTTGCATGCCATATGTAAAGAGAGATTGTTGCCACTGAAACTTGATTTATGTCACTGAAACATAATCTTAATTCCTAATTATCATTTCAGAATTATACAGATTCTGAAATTATTATATATATTATATATATTTTATTTTCTTCAAATGTGAAGGTAGGTCCACATATTTATAATCCTATCATTATATAATCATACAGTCATTTCTATAATTCAGATGAAAAGAAAGTATTTTCTTTTCCCAGTAACAGCACAGTAAATAGGATGCTATCATTTATCAAGAAGAAAACAAAGAACTTCCTAAAAATAAAGTTGAATGAATGAAGGTACAGAGATAGACTAAACACACACACGTACACACACGTACACACAGAGAGACTGAGAAAGAAGAGAGAACTAACCAGTCCTACTGCTAATTCAACTTTCACTTTTAAGCACTGATAACATTTTCTGTTTTTATCTTACGAATCAGAGACAAATAACTCGAGATGCATTTTCTCTCCATGGCACGCTTTCTACACAAGTAACGTAATTCCAAGAATCTAATAAGTGCCAGCATCATCTTGCCGGAAACATCTTGTGGTTGTTTTTGTTTTTTTTGTTTTTTTTTTTTTTGGTTTTATTTTTGTATTTTTTAAATAATCAGTGCTACAACCTTTATAAGGTGCTAAGCCAGGCAGGCCCTGGGGAAGATGGAGAAGACATTTTCTACTCTAGTATGACCTAGTGAGCAGGTAGGGTCTGCATGGAGAAAGGTAAGAGCAATCCACTTTTCTCTGGACCTCGAAGTACTCATAGTGAAATCACAAGTAGAGATGGGGAAAAGGCATCCAGTGGAAGTGGAAGCAATAGCATAAAACTAGGTAAAAATGGGAAAGTACATTCCCGTTTGGGCTAGTTACATCCCAGGCATGAGATTTATTGAGGGAGAAAATGCTGGAGTGATAGGTGAGTAAAAAGCATCATAAAAATCACTGATGAAGAGTCTAGATATTATTTTCAAAGTGGTGAGCACCTCATGCTATCTTTCTCTTACGTTTTGTATTTTAGAATTGTTTTTTAAATTACAAACGATACGCGATTTTTGTGAAACATTAGAAAATATCCACTCTGCTCTTCCCAGTTACGCTCACTAGGGGATGTGATTGAAGTTGCAAATTTGAAACAAGGAAAGAAACAGACAAGGAAAACAAAATAATGAAGGAGGCCATAGGACCAGAGGGAAATGATCTTAAACCTTTAGGCTATTTTGTATGATACCTGCCTCCATAACACTAAATAAACGTTTTTAAAAAGCTGGTCTTTGTTGATTTTTCATTTTCAGACATTCAAGATTTTTTTTTCCTAATCCAGAATATGACACTCTTCCCCACCGCTCATCCTCTCAGAGTGCTTATTTACACCTTTAAAGCATTATCTAGTGTTTACAGTTGGGTCACCCATCCAATTTGATCTGTCAGCTATGTGACATCACGTCTGTTTTTTCCAAACTTCTGACATGGAGTTAATGGCCTCGTTTGGAAGGTTTCTTGTTTGCATGGTTTCGTTATGCTTTCTGCAAGGTCTCTGTTTCTTCCAGGTTCCTTTTTTGAAGATTTTTTTTTTTTTTTTGCTATGGCTTCTGTTTTTTTGTTTCACGCTTTCCTCATAGATCTGGTGATCATTGACTAGTGAGCTGTTGTACATCTCAACCTATGTTGGCATCTGCTTCTCAGAGGTCTTCCTTTATTTCAGCCAAGATCTTTACACGTATCTTGTCTTTATTTTCTATTTCAGAAAGACCTGCCTATTCAATTTCTGCACTTGGCATATATATGTATGGCAAATATATGACAAATATATAGTAAAATAGCAAATATTGTTTCTTCAAGGGAAATGAAGCTTAATGAAGAAGACATCTACACTGTGATGGAAGCCACATGAACTGACAGCAGGGCAGCTCTGCATATCGGCATTCATGCCAAAAGAAAAGAGAAGAAAATACTCAAAAAGAAGGCAAGTGTAAGACATAAAAGGGATTTGCTACTGCTAAGTGATTTCAAAACTTCCAAAATAATTCTAAAGAAACTGGAACTGAGGGACACACATTGAAACTTGCTGTAGAACTTAAGAAACTTGAAACGTAAAAATGATCCATAACAGCAACTCTCAGGAGCTAAAAACAACTGATCTACATACACAATGTGCTCTAAATTGTTTTGAAAAAGGGAAAAAAGCTGTTATATGAAATTTTTAAAAGCAGCGCCCAAGCCACATAGAACTTGATGGTGAATACTCTAGATTTTCCACAAATTACTGAGACGGCTTCCATTTGGGTTGTATCATTGAAGCGCATTTGAGAAGAGCTGCTGCCTGCTCTTCAGGGGAACAATTTGTGTAAATCTTGATTGCGATTCAGCGAGAATGAACCTGAGCAGAAGGGGAGAGTTTGGGAACATTTTATTGCACCTTTTGTTAAACTCTGCTCCCCTGGCCACTTATATAACCTTCCTATCCTGGCAGCAATCTAGCTGGGAGACCAAGACTAGGTGGGTGTTTCTAAGCTGACACTTTTCCCATACAGAATTCTAAAATGAACATCCGGGGGATCCAGATGATGGCCAGTCCCCAACATACACCAGAGAGGCAACACCCCAAATTCATCCTGCGGAATGGGGTTTTCTGAGGGGATTAGGTATATGTAGTTGATCTTCTGATGGGTAGAGGTGAGGTTAAAAAAAGCAGAACAGGAGAAACAAGAAACATCAGGGAGAAAATATACTTGGACAGTTTTTTGCCTGAAGATTCTTCTATGTAGTTTATAATTTGTGAAATGCGGTCGAATAGGTATACTTCTGGGAGTGAGATAGCCATGAGCCAAGTGGTTCTGTGTGTGTGTGTGTGTGTGTGTGTGTGTGTGTGTGTGTGTGTGGTGTGTGCAAATGCATGCGCGTGCAGGAGCCCGTACACACATATATTCATGACAAAGACAGCCGAGCTTCTGTTGTGACTGTATTGACCCTTCTCTGAACTATTCTATACTATGCTTATTCCCTACTGAATAAAATGGAGGGTGCATATTTTTTTCCCATAAATATTAGATTTATACAGAACTTAATACGTTATCTATTATATTTAAAAAATTGAGTGGGGGAAGTGTCCCAGAACAAAAAAATTCAAGTATAGAGAATCAGTTTCAGGTTTTATTGAAACCTGAAATTGAAATTTCAGGTTCAGGATTGAATCGAAGAGCGTGAAGCCGTTTGTTTTAATAAGACTGTTGGGAGATGATACCAGTGTAACGTACCATCTGGAAAGTGAGTCTCTCACCTTTTAGAAACTCCTTCCACGTATCTGGGAAGCGAGGGTTAAAAGGCTGACTCGTTAGTGTCACACCGTTTTGGCGTGGCACTATGTCGGAAGAACTGAGTTAATCTACATCCAGCCTGTCACCTTTGGTCCTGCCAGCAGAATGCATCCCACGGGAGAATACATTTAGTGATAACGAGCTCGAGCAAAGCTCATCTACAGAGGAGAGAGGCTGGTGCTCAGCTGCCAGGAAAGCTCACTAGAGAGAATCTAGCTTGAATGCGAGGGTGGGTGGTGGGGGAGTGGGGTGGGCGGGTGCACATCACTGTACTGAGCTGAGTAAAGTCATTCCAGGAACTTTCTGACTTGCCGATCTAAAAATCAGGGCCTACTTCGCCTTGCTCAGTTTACCTGACTGAGGTGAGGTACACCTGTAAGGCTTGGGAGAAGGGGTTCATGGGCTTAGCAGCAATGCCTTGTTACACTCATACGTGGGGGGGAAACAAATAACTGAAGACTTATTACGCCTGGCATTTTCCCTGACATATAATCATATTATATATATATATATATTTTTTTTTTCATTAAAAACTTAGTGTTAGGTGCTTTAGTTTTTCCGGAACTTTAGAAGCTAGGAACCATTTCTTAAAGCTAGTTTTTTTTTTTTTATAAAGTTTTTAGAACAAAGCCACATTCCTTATGAGCAGCAAAACTCCAGAATAATATGTTAAATACTAGAATACATCGGAGTGGGATAGCCTAATTCTCTAGATCAGAGAAAGGAACTTCTTAGTGGACATTTAATTGGCTTCAACATATACTGACAGTGGATGACCTCATTCAAGCACTGTGATACGTCCTGTTATCCCCATCCTGAGATAAAAAAAAAAAAGGCTAAGTAAATTGCCCAAAGCCACACAAGTCATCAGTGGCAAAATTAATATGTTCATTTAGGTAGGTTAATCTTCAAAGGGGATAAAAAACTCCTCCAAAGCTGCTCGCTCACCGTCTGCCATAAGAAGCACATCTGTCCATAAACACGTTGCTATATTAGGGTGACACGTGCATGCCGGGGCGCAGAAAAGAGGGGTCACAGATTAGGATGGCCGGTCGCGAAGACCATTTCACAGTGCCAGTATTCTGAGTATTATTACAGTGTCTGTTTGGGGAACAACTGCTTCATTGATCTTTTTGAAAACTTGACATCCAGAAAGCATTTCCTGCTTTTGAGTTACTCTACTTCATGTCAGGATGTTTAAAAATGAGCCTTGACGGACATAAGGTGTTGATTCTGGAAATGGTGCATGTTTGTAAAGGCCATTGCCAGATTGCAACCGGCAGGCTTGGGCCCTGTGTAGACTGTGTGCCATGCTCGGGTGGGCCTGAGTCACCGGCCACGGGGAGGATGGCAGCTCAACCAGACACGGCTCCTTTTCACATCCTGCGCACCTGTGTTTTACGTGCTGCAGGAGGCTTTGCATTAACTGCGCAGTTTGGAAAACATCCTATCGTAAAAATTTTAAAAAGAGATCTCAGTGGAAGCAGTTGACATACAACGTGAACTTGAACCCGACTGAGAGTGAAGACGAACAGAGGGTCCTAGCTGAGCGAAGAGGAAGTTACATCCTCTGATGACCTCCTCATCTGTGTCGGAACTCTATCTACTGATTGCTGAAGGTCACCTCTGATTCCCACTGCCTGTTTGCTTTGTGCCTCTGTGACGCCCTGTTGGCGAGCACAGACGCCTTCTGTGTCACCGGGTCCGCGGCTGCGCCCACATTGTTAGTCTGCAGCTTAATCACAGACGCACGGAGGCCAGAGGGAGGGAGGCGGCTGGAGCTGGCGTTGGAATATTAATCAGTGTTAATGAAAGCGGAACTCAGAAAGTTACCACCTTGGCGAACAGCACCCCCAAGCATCCTTGATCTGGAGAGGGAAGTGGTTCAGGCTGCTCAAAAATGAGTCACCATAGAACCCGTATGACTTCGTGTAAAAATTAGAAATTAAATGTCCCAGGGAACGCTTAAGTAAAGATAGGACACAGTCCCATAAGCCTAGGCTCACTTGGGGACTATTTTCAGCTAACATTCTTGGTTCCCCTGTCATCACTACAGTGTTTGGGGCAAATAACCCCAGATGGGCAGACACAGGTGGAGAGGGATGGACACCCAGCTTCCAGGTGGGAAGGACATCCCTACAGCCTCTCCCGGAGCTTCCTGTGCTTACCAAATAAAGACCAAGGATGGCGAGCATCTGTGCCAAGTCACTGGTCCTGAAGGAAGAAGCAGACGTGCCAGCGAGGACCCGAGCATCCATGAGGAGAAGCTGGGGTGCCCAGGACGGGCTGCTGGGGGGCCTGGACTCTATTGTTCTCGCCACGCTAGTTGAGCATTTTCCTCAGAGAGGAGGCGAGGTCGTGATGCCATCCCTTCCAAAAATCCTTTATAATGCTTTTCCTAGTTCATTTTTGCTTTCAGCAGAGACTCAGCGAGAGCCTGCCGTGAGCCTGGTCCCATCAATGGTTTTTACTAGTTGGTCATTTTCAATAAATGCCTTTGTCATTTTTCACATCTTGGTTTAAAGACCCCGCTATGCGGCCTGTCATAGAAATACGTAGAATGGTGATTACAAGTCAGCTGAGAGCTTTCAAAGAAAAGAAACTCTGACCTCCTCAGGGTTGTTTTTTCTTTCTTTTTCCTTTCCTCCTTCTGGCATTCCCGCCCTTTCTTTATGCTTTTTTGAGTGCTCCTTAAACCACCAACACATTTTCTGCTGAAAGCCTTAGAACTAACATCACAATTTTGTCATTATTTAAAAAAAAAGTATATTTTAAGCTCCACTTTTGAGTCAAGAGATGGAAATCATGTTCCTTTTCCTTAAACGATTTAGGTTTCCCTTGGTCTGGAGATAATACCTTCAGAACGCGTTGTGATACAAACGTTTTTCTTTGTTTGTTTTTTGTTTTTGTTTTTGTTTTTGTTTTGTTTTTGGTCAACGTGGAAGTTTGAGAAATATAAAAAGAAAATTACTTTTAAATGCAAACCAATCACTTTTATTATCTGGCAAAAATTAAGAAAAGAAAAAAATCCTTGTTCACCGTTTCTTCAAGAAGAGGTGACACAAGTCAACCCACCCCAAGCCTTTCAGGGGTGGAGCTTTTGCTCAGTAGCTGCCTGGCACTTAGCGAACGTGCACTTGTCACAGCTAATTATTCTCTGCTCCTGTCTTTTGACTCCAGAGAGCCAGAGCACATCGGGGAAACCATGATGACGTCTAGTTTTAGAGCATCGTTCGGGGGGTAACGTGCAGAGACTTAGTAGATTGTATCAACCTCCTTTTTCAGACATTAAAGTACACTCAATATTGATATGTCAATCTTTTAGAGTATAAATGACTTCTATAACTATAGAATGATACAATAAAACTGAATAAAGTGTGGTTTTGAGGGTGACAGGCAATCAAAGCGACAGGTAAGTAAGTTTTAATGCAGGCTGGATCAGTTCTCATGCCACTAATGTTCCTTTTCGCCCCGAATTCTAGTACATGTGCTGCTTATTAACAAATCCCAATCTACTAAGCCTTAAATATGTAAAATGGTTCCCCTCTTTATCTTCCGAATGGAAGCCTGCTGAATTTAACTCAGACTGATCTCAGTCTCAGGGTGAGAACATAAAAAATATGATGAAAAAATTCTAAAGATATATTCTTACTCCTCAATACTCCCTGTGGGTAATTTGATGCTATCGCATCCGACACCACCAAATTTTTCCTTTGCCTTTGGAAGATCAGTGGTGATAGCTGCCCAGGTATATTCTCCTCTTTGTAAAGAAGAGGTGATGCTACTTCAGCTGAGGAAGTGAGACTCAAAATAATCGCATGCTTCAATGTAGTTTGGTGAAAATAATGTAGATGTACATGAAGGCGTCTAAGGGCTAATGTTTCTATTTTTATTTCTTTGTTGTTTTAGTCGTTTTATTCCATCCTGATGCCATTAGGGCATAGCCAGAGATGATGACATCCAAATTAAAATCATGGCCAAAGGTTCTGAACTTACAACTCATCACTAAAAAGACAAGCAATCCTATTACAAAATGGGCAGAGGGCTCAAATAGGCATTTCTTCCAAGAGGACATACTCATGACCAATGGATGCGAAAAGATGCTCAACGTCACCATTCGTCAGGGAAATGCCAGTCGAAACCACAACGAGGTATCACCTCATGCCTGTCAGAATGGTCACCATCAACAAGTCCACAAATGACAAGTGCCGGTGAGAATGTGGAGAGCGCACGTGGAGGTGGACTGCACACAGGTGCCACCACCACAGAAGACAGTGCAGCGGGTCCACAGAAAACTTAACAACAGACCTACCTGATGACCAGCAATTCCACTTCCGGGTATTTATCCAAAGAAATCCAAAACACTAATCTGAAAAGATTTACGCACCCCTATGTTCACTGCAGCCCTGTTTACGAGAGTCAAGATACAGAAGCAACCGAAGTGTCTTCTTCTCTTCTTTATCAACAGATGAAGAAGATGGAGCACCTATGCACAATGGAATATTACTCAGCCGTAAAAAATCAAATCTTATCGTTGGAGACAACATGGATGGACCTAGAGAGGATTATGCTAAATGAGATAAGTCAGAGACAAATGCCATATAATCTCACTTATACTGGAATTTAAAGAACAAAATAAACAAGCAAAACAAACAAAAACTGAAACCGATTCATAGATACAGAGAACAAACTGATAGTTGCCAGATGGGAAGGGGGTTGGGCGGACTGGATAAAAAAGGGAAAGAGATTAAGAAACACAAATTGGTAGTTACAAAATAAGCTCACGTCACCCAACTGAGATTTGACCCCTAGCCTGACTGCGGTTTCAAACGCCCTTTGGGATGGAACCTTAACCAGCCTGGAACCTCCTGGTCAGCAGACAACAGCCTAACAGACCCGTCAGTGTCCCAGAGGGACGTGGCCTCCCTTGCAATGATCCTTTCTTTTGTTACCGACTTCCGCAACCCACCCCCTTTTCTGCCTTTAAAATTTTCTCTTTTACGCAGCCCTTTGGAGATGCTTTTTATTTGCCAGATGGGATGCAGCCCAACGCATGAATCATTGAAGAAAGCCAATCAGACCTTCAAATTTTCCCAGCTGATTTTTAAAAAACACGGTTAAATATTTTCTTATACAAATAAATAATATGAAAAGGTTATAAACACCTGCTAAATACAGATAGTCATGTTGGCCATAGAGGGTTCATTTAAAATATTAAATGCAATTACCTTTAATACGTGACTAAAATTGTTCTTATTTTCCTTGCAGAATGTACCTTTGATGGAGTAGACAGTTCTTGAAGAGTTCTTGCAATTAAAAAAAAATTCTTAGTTCTCTTTCTTTTTCCACCTGAATCTTTTCTAGATTTCTATCTTCCAGCTCGCTAATTCTCTGTTCCACCTGGTTTGCTTATTTCCAATGTTTTCTAATTCCTTCTCCATCCTATTTACTGAGTTCTTTAGTCTCAGAATATGTTTGGTTCTTTTTTATAGTTTCAATCTCTTTGGTGAAGGACTCCTTTTGTTCATTAATTTTTTTCCTGAGCTCACTAAGCTGCCTTCCTGAGTTTTCTGGTTATCTCGTCAAGTTTCCTCACGACTGCCATCTTTGCATTCCCTGTCATTTAAATCAGCGTCTTCTGTGACTTTGAGTTTGATTTCCGGATGACGTCATTTTCTTTTCTGTGCTATCATGTTACCTCGGTTATTCATGGTACCTGATGGATTATTCCTCTGCCTGCACCGTCGAGGTAGCAGACCTTGGTTGTATAAATACCATTTTGATCTTACCAATTCAGCAGGTTGATAATTAGAGGTCTTTCTTTTGTTTTCCAGTAGATGGTGATATTGTGCAAATTTTTCATCCCTCTGATCTTTGCTACTTGGGTCTCCCCGGTTGCAGTGTGTAGGGGGGTGTCTCTGCGATGGTAGAAGTTGATGACCAGGTGACCCGGACGGTGGGTGTCCCTGCTGTGTCCAAGTCACCTGGGTCCGAGGGCAGCGTTGCCATGGTGAGAGGATGTGGCAGGCTCTTCTTTTCTGCGGGGTCGTAGTGTGGGGCTGCACCCCAATCCCTCCATCGCTACCTGCTAGCTGGGGCCAAGTTAGGAGCCAAACTGTGTCTGCAGACACCATCCCTGTCCTTCTCCTCATCCTGCTTCCCTAAGCTTTCCTACACACCCATCTTAGGATGCACTGATGTGTGGATTTCTCCGACGTGCTTGTGTGCTGAGCAGAGGAACCTTTGCTGGGTGATAGCTGTCCTGCTGGATATAACTTTAAGGGCACACACAAAGGGGTCTTATCGCTCCACCACGATGCCAACATAACTCCACAAAATGTATCTTTAATCATCAATTCCCACTGATCACATTCCGTTAGTGTAAGTTTGAAACCATGGCAAGCAAATACTGCTTAAAAAATATATTATTCTAGGTTGCTTGTAACAGAAATATTTTTTTTTGTCAAAATGTTTTGTGTTGTTAATATGAGCAAACGCTAAAGTATAAACAGAAAAAACCAGACTCTGAATCCCTAACTAGGCCAAAGGTGGCCATGGCCACCCCGTCCCCAGACATTTATTGAGTGATGATTAAGTTCTAGTCTATTGTGCTCACAAAAGCTTGTTGGGTGAATGTTTTCAACGGTGTTTTTTTTAACCTGATTTTTCTTAGTTGCTGCTTCCTCCAGGCTTGGTCAGCTGTTAGTCAACTGCCTGTAGCTAAATATTTTTTTTTTTCTGAAGGAGAAGATCATTCATTTTAGGACAAAGGGGAGGAACAGGAAGAGAATGGCGAAGCTGAGGTTTCTGTTATTGATTAAATACCTGCTACTATTAATTTGATTCATCTGGCAAGCCGTTCCCATGCCAGCTAACCATGTATCATTAGGAAAATACAGAAGCGAAGTGTTTACACTTGTCTCTTTCTGCCCTGCACCCTCCCAAATGGTTTCTATGTCAAGGCTTTGGCTGAACCTTACGAATTCTGTGAGGAGGTTTATGCAGCATTTTATTACAGAGCCTGAAGTCATCCTCCCAAACTTATATTCAATCCTGTTTTGAAAAAAAAGGTGCTTAGATAGGAATACTTTGGAAAACAGCATGAAACAGACTCTGGGATCATGTACTCTTAGCTTCTAATACGTTTTGCATAAAATCGGGTCCTGAGCCCTCGGTGGTTTTTGGAATAATTTTTATGAGCCTAGGAAATAACAGCTTTGGAAAAAAATCACTGTCCATCACAGAATTCCCGCCGTGGCCAGTGACAGCTGATAACTGGAAATGGAGGAAAAGCAAGGAATGCAGGTACCAAAAAATTTGTGTGGCTCTTGGTCCACCCAAAGGGAGCCCACAGCAGCGCTGCTGACCGTTTCAGGTTTACTTGCCTTGCAAACTGTAGATCTCACCGACGCTGTTCTGACGAGTGATGTGATGCCAGTACGCGCTCCGAGGAAGAGATACCGACTTGGATAACGTCATGGGCTCCGTCAAGCTCGTCTGCAGCTGACAAGAAAAGAAAACAGGCCTCAGGCTGCGCTTAAAAATCTTAAACGGACGTTTGCTCTTTTACAAGTGGAGGATGCGACGTGGGTGGCACGTCATGGTGTCTGTGACAGAGCGTGGATTGATCGGCTGTTGAAGGAGGACTTTTTGGAAAAAGGAAAAATCATGACTATGAAATGAGCACTGGTAAACAATCGAATCGCACTCGTTAATTAAGGGGGAAAGAAAAAGCTGGTACAACGGACTCCGAGTTGATTTCAAAGGACATGGGGACCATCGGGAATGCTGATCCATAACCACAGCGATAATCAACCGTCTTCCACCGGGCGAGCTCATTTGTCCTTCTATGGCAGAGGATTCCTGCATTACTATCAGCTTTCCACAATTTATGGGATCGTAAAGCAGCTCAAAAAATAGACGTGGAAGTTCCCTTCTGAAATGGCCAGACCAGAAGGCTGCCAAACATACCATTTATTTTTAACCCATTTCCGTGTCTCACAATTTTTCCTGCCACCTCTTCCTATCCTCACCTGGTGGCTCTTTTCCTGAATCAACCTTCTACCTCGCTCCTGTGATAGGATCTTGTACATATGAAAAAGCGCATCTTCCCTGAGAAGCTCTGTGATAAAAGCGTCGCACATTTTCTTATGTTAAACAAAATTAAGGTCACAGCAGGGGCTCAGGCACATGCTTAGCTCAAAGAGAGTAATACTTCACCTTGCATTTTTAAGAAACTTATTTTTACTGATTCACTCCAGGTGTCTTAAACACACCCAGAAATAAATGGTTTTATGTGGTCTTACTACACATTTTTCTGACGCACCTTGAGCGGATGTCACTTTGTCACAATGGGCGATCCGCTCATTGATAGCAGCTCACATTTCCCCCTTACTTATTACCTGACTCTTGACAAAACGTGGGAGCTGTGACATCATCTCGGTCACGTGTAGCTGTAGAGGCCTTTTGCTGGCCGTGGCCTGCCCTTCCCCACAGGTGTCCCCGCCCCCCAGTACTTCCTTCTTCTCTGCCTCTGGGGTCACCTCCTGTCACAGGAGATGCTGGCAGGAAAGCACCTGAGAGGATATGGCAGGCCATTAACGCCTCGTAAAACTGAGGGGCGCTTACATTTTACCAGAAAGCAAAGCCACAGGGCTTGAACGCATTCGATTTTACATTTTTTTTTTTTAGCAGTGAGGCACTTCCAGACCTCTTATGTCTTGCTATGAAAGTGTCCTACTCAGTGTATTTTAAAGTCTGGCCCTGTTGAAGGTATGTGTTTTTTTTTTTTTTTTTCGTTTTTTTTAAAGATGGTTCCAAACAGCCACTTTTTATATTTTTTCAAAGTTGCTTATATTTCAAAGTGTTTCTCTTTATGATGAAAGTAGATGTTCTAACCACACTCCCGACTCTGACCGGTGGCTAAGGAATGTAAGGATTTCTGGGTTGCAGTGAGCCGTGCTTTCCAGAACCTTTGCGATGTTCGTTAACCATGTATATTTTTCGTTTTACCCCACATCTATTAGATGTGGGGTAAATGTCCTCATACACACTAAAGCCATCAGCCACTACGCTAGGAGGTAGGAGCAAGGCTCATTTTATGAAATCATCCCTGGGACAAAAAGGCTTTCTTTCACCTTTAAAGCCAATTTCTCATTGAGGTGTGAACTTAAACACAGAAACATTGAATTAGTGTCAGCCGTGCCCATTAATAACACCAACTAATCCATAAACTGAATCTCACGTTAATCACACTTCTGTCCACTCCATATTCATTTTTTTAAATAGATTATAATTTGCTTATTACTTAGCATACAGTAGAACACCAGTGGTAAATTCATCTTCTCTAAATTTGATGAAAGTGCTTTTCCTTCTTCTTCTTTTTTTTTTTTTTATTTTGAGAAACATGTTTCTTCCCAAATAAATGGTCAGCCTTAAGCATCATGGGAACACAGTAAACACATTTCGTTTGCTAGAAACAAATACTTGAAAGCCACTGAGGATAATTTTCTCCCTAAAATCTTTATCTGAGTCATCTCATATATATATTTTTTTAACCTGATTTCTCTATTTCTCACTCATCCTTGTTTTTAAGTTCTAGGAGACATTTTACCATATTCTATGTCTTCCTTCATTCATAGTTCTTCTTTATTCCAGTTCAGTCTTTCATTGTGGGAAATTAGTGTCTGAAAACCCGATTGTGGGTGTTCTTGGGCCCTTTGCCAGAGGTGCAGATCTGGTCCTCACATCTCGGACCTTTGGGTCTTCTAGACATCATAGAATCCATTCACGGTGATTAAGAACGATTATAGACTGAACTGTGTCACATCCAAATTCATAGGTTGAACCTCTAACCTTCCATGTGACTGTATTTAAAGGTAGGGCTTTTTAAAGAGGTTAATTACAGCTAAATGAGGTCATTGGGTGGGGTCTTCATCCCATAGGACTGGTGTCCTTATAGACACCAGGAAGGGGTGTGCAGAGAAAAGGCCATGGGAAGACACAGCGAGACGGTGGCCATCTGCAAGCCAAGGAGAGAGGCCTCAAGATACTCCAACCCTGCGGGCACTTTCATCTTGGACTTCTCAGCCTCTAGACCTGGAGAAAAATAAGTGTCTCTTGTTTAAGCCACTCCATCTGTGGCATTTTGTTATCACAACCCCTGCAAACTAATACAAACATTTCGTGCCCGTGGCGACCTATCAGATGTTGTAGAATCCATCCGATTTACCCAGCGACGGTTAACTTTGCCATTAAGTTAAACAATGCATTGTAAACTAGCCTTTGTGATATGATGACGAAGGTGACACTTCAAGTGAATTTTGTTAGTTTTCAACTTTTTACAAAGAGTCTCTTGGTAAGAACATTAAACAAAATGACATATAAAAATTATCCTTAATGTTTCACATTATCATAATGCCTCAATTAAAGGCACTAACAAAAAAATATAGTTTAAAATAAGATAAAAATTTCTGATTTAAAAGAGAAATGCATCAAGCTGACCTTGGGGGTGATTAGGGTCATAGGTGTGTGTCTATCAAAAACATATAGAGTGATGTATAACTGTGTTGCAAATAAATACCTATGTTAAGAAATATATAAAGGAGAAAATGGCATTGTGACATCATCTCTAAGCAATGACTTCATTTTAAGAAGTCGAGAAGGATGGATCCGTGTCTTCGAAGTTCTTTTGTCCCTTCTCTGTGAGGATCTGCCCTGATGACCCCTTTCGTCGCCTTGGTCAGTGAGGAATTCCTTGAGAAACCGTGAGGGCCGTGCAGCGTGTCCTGCCCACGCTCCCTCAGTAATAACCGTGACTCTTTCTGGAAGGCCACAGTCCCCTGCTGCTCCATCTGCATGGGCTCAGGGTTCCAAAGGATGCTTCTGCTTCAGCGTAGACGAGGAAATCAACTAGACAGGGGAGCAGCTGATGCAGTTCGTGACACAGTTGCCATAACTTTTTGCTATTTTGGCACTAACTTTCTCTTGGTTTCATTTTTTGCTTGTTTGTTTGTTCTGAAACAGCGGTCACTCGCCGAGATACAGAGCAATACGTCAGAAGCTGCTCATTTAGCGTCTAGAAAGAGCAGAGGTCGCACTCAGCAAGTGTGTGGGTAGCAGTCAAAACATTCATATTCGATTTGAGAGATGCGCAACTACACACGTCGCAAAGCCTACAGCCTAAGGACCTGATTTCGGTGCAAAGTGTGCTTTATGGAAATTCAGTTAAAGCCTTTATTTGAGCATCATACAGATAAGAGTTACCTGTCCTCCAGTGGACGAGAAAAAAGACCCTTTCAAAGCAAAGACTCTCATATTTAGAAGACTCTCGTAAAGACATAAACAAGAGTTGGCTGCTTCTGCTTATTCCCATTTAGACACACATTTATTTTTCATATGCCAGTGTCTAAGATTAGTGTATGAGATCAAAGAGAGCTTCGTCCCATTTCCTGCTGCTCCTCTCTTCCCTCTCCTCCCTTAAACTTCAGAAAACTCTTTCGAAAATGTTTGCTTGAAAGGGTCATTGTTTTCCTGGGTCACTCATGGTTCTGCATGTCTCATGATGACAGCTCTTGTCCCTTACTGTCACTTCCCATACGTGTGCTGAGCGAACAGCCTTGGGAGGGACAGGGACCAGGCACAGGGCAGATCTGATTCTTGAGCAGGAGGAGATCACGGACGATGTTCTCTTCCGGGGCAAAGGTTGGGCAGGTTTGCCAGCAGTCGCTTAATAAGATCAGGCGTTTCCTAAACCCAGATTCTTTGGCTGTGACACATGCAACATCCAACTGGGCTGCTCCACATGGCTTGGGAACCGGGGGAACAGGAGGACTGCTGGGAGCACGGGACTCATGCTACCTGGTGTGTGAGTGAGTGATAAAGCCTTTTGTCCTTGATCCAGGAGTCTCGTGTTTTCTGCTGGACAGTTTTATAGTCAGAGAACTGTCCATAATAATTTCCATATATTAAAATTTATTTTTCATTTTTATCTAATAAATAGCAATTTCTGTATATGACGTATAGTTCTTTGAAAAGTTACAAAAACACAGTTTTTCTCTCTACATACATACACACACACACAATTCACTCTATTTCCTTCTCTCTATATTTGTTTATTTGTAAAATCTACTGCATCAAACATGAAAAGTGATCATTAATTTCAAATTAGCAATTAACATGGTTCTGCCCATTTCCTCCTGAATACTGAAGTACTATTTTTAAATGAAAATGAAACTTGATTTGACACACACAGATTTCCAATGTTTTATGGTTCTATAATCTAGTTTCTTATTCTTCATTCTGTTTTTTTTTTTTTTTAATTCTACTTATAAAAGTTCTCCGTGTCCCAGGGTCCATCCTCACCTTCATCTTCCAGCCCCCGGTCTTCCAAACAAGTCGGTTAATAATCTCCTCGACTTTCCTAGAAAGTCTGGGCTTCTTTCTCAAGAAACGGTGTTGTTTGTTGTCTATTACTCTCGTCTTTGTTTCATCTGCACTCGGTTTAGGAGAAGAAATCCCTAGGCATTTACAACACATGTATAAATAATATCTTTTCCTTATTTTCAGCTGAAATCAAATATTCTACATTTTTATATTCTTTAAGCCACTTTATCTGGCATTTGGCTCAGAGATCATTTTTCCCCATCCAGTTAAATCCTCATGAATTTCTCGGGAGACAGGAAAGGGATAAAGCATCCCTGTTTAAAACGAGAGGAGGCTGAGGCCTGGAGATAGCAACTGGCCTTTCTAAGGCAACGTGTCCTCTGGAATCGCTGAGAACAGAACTGCGCTTCTGCCCTGTGCTTCTGCGGTTTGCTTGCTTATTTGTTTGTTTTCCCATAAAGAGAGTCTGTGTGATGGCTTTTAAATGAAGCTGCATCATAAATGGTATTCAATATTACATTATTTTTTTTGAGGAAGACTGAAGTTGGTTGCAAATTCTTGAAGAACCTTCATTTAGAAATAGGGCATCTGGGTTCCATGCTCTCAAATCCAGGCTGTCCGGCGACTGCTTTGGTTGGTGACCTCCTGTTGCTCTGACACCGCGTCCCCTGCGGGCACGCCCTTTAAAACCATGAAGGTGGTTTCTTCTTCATTCCACTTGTTTTGAGTCACCATGTAAATCCAGCTTCTCTCAGGCTGCCCAGACGAACTGGGAGTCAAGGTTAGAATCCTTCTCGGAGAAGCGAGCAGTTCTCATCTTACCGACAGAAAATCAAAATCCAGAAAATTTCGGGAATTGGCTCGATGTAAGATCCCAAGCACAGAACCCCTAAATAGAAACAAGTTCTCCTGACTTCTGAGTTCATTTCTCTTTAGACTTCGATGCTGTCCTCTACTGGGAAAAACAGGGTTCCTTCCTGACATGGTGTACATAATATGTGATGACACGGCCTTGCGTTTTGAGAGGACCTGGGCCGAGAAGAAGAGGCAGGTGGAGCTTGACAGCTGATGCGATTTTTGTGAACGTACTGCCTACCGGCATCTCCTCCTGCTCTGACCAAAAAAATCACCCCAAAGGCAACCTTTTAGCCTTTTGAAACTTGCCTTTCTGTGTTGAGGTGCTACCTCTCTCGCGATAAACGTTAATGCTAATTTGTGTTTACCTACATAAAATTCATCTGGATAAAAACGTGAACAAGTTCATTTTCCTTTTGCTCTGTATCTACCCAATTATTGCCTAGAAATTTAGAAATCATATCACCACTTGGGACACTAATCTATACAATCGGGGGAAGAAAATTTTAGCATTCATAAACGAGCACTTATGAGTCATTCTCTACGTGCCTGGCAATGTGCAAACTGGGGTCATACATTATCTCACTTAATATCCACATAAACTGCCCACAACTATGCCATCTGAACTTTACAGATGAGGAAAATGTGGCTCAGAGGACAGTATAAGCTGTTCACGGTGACATCGCCAGGTACTGACATTTTTAAGGCTTCGGGACACCATGATGTTATTCTGTCCTCACCCTAACTCATGGAAAAATACATCGCTGGATCCTTTTTCTGTCGGGAACAGATCAGATGAGAGTTACACCAGCTGGGTCCATCCCACTGGACCACGGCAGGAGGGCGAGTGGCTGTGGCCCACGCAGCAAGCGGAACACAACACGTGTGGCAGATCACAGAGCCGCTGGCACAGAAGCTTTGCTGTCAGCGGACCTGTCAGCGGCCATCAACTCCACAGCCATGTGACTGCAGGCCAGGTGCTTACACTTTTTTTTTCAAGACTCAATTTCTCCTGATCTCTACATTGAAATTACTATAATCCACCTTAATTGTTATAAATACTATATCAGTTGGTGCTTTTAGAGTGAAACTCACAATATGTGCCATATCTAAAGTGTGTGAGAAAGATTGTTGCCTTATCATTGCTACTACTACATGGGAGAGGTGGCAAGGACCACAGGTGTCCCCGTGGATGTGGCTGAGACGTCCTAAGACACAGAGCAGGCACGTGGCGTGCCCAAGGTCACACAGCCCTCAGTCTCCCTCTGGTCTACGTGGTCAGTCACCGGGCTGTGTTGCCTCAGTGAATGCATATGCATGTATTAACTACATCCTGGAAATTGGTAACTATATTCATGCTCTTGGAAAGTAGCCTTCATTATCTGCCCATGCAATTCTTACATCAATGTGTTAGATTTTAGTTTGCTGCTACTGGCCTATATTTTTTTGTTTTCTATTTTGCAGCACTATCCCAAAGAGAAGACAGTCTGATTCTTTGGGTTCTATGTGTATATGCCATGATTATATATTTGTAGGCTGAGTCATCGTGACCGACCTTTGAAATCAATTTTTTTTTCCTTTAAGGAAATCATTTTTTGTAATTGCCATGAGCAGACTGTGTGCCTATGAATAAGTAAGTCTATCATAGTTAAAAAAAATATTCTTATAGAGTTTCCTTATTATTGATTATTTCTAGCAATACAAATGAAAGAAACAAAATTATATTTAACGTGAAATTGCACTTTTTTATGTGAGGTAGTCATTTCCTTATACATTATCAACTCAAAACAAGTCAGTTAAATATAAAAATATATATATAAGTGCATATTTCCAAATGACATCTAGAGTATTCATGACCAATTTTAAGGAAAAATAACATGATGTAAATGAAATCTTTACTATGATATCATGTTATAGTGCCGCTGAGCAAACTTACACATTGCCTTCTCATTATTTCTTTCTCCTTTGTGTATTTGTACAGAAATGTGCATTTTTCATTGTGTTTGTTTGTTTAGAGAGAAAATTTTCTTTAGTTTTGTTCTGACACCGGAACAATAGTAAGCGAGTGGATTCATTAGGATCATGGGCCTACTTTCATTATAGACTATGATAATTTGTTCTAATTAAGCTAGTGTTGGTTTGTTATAATCACTGTCCATCACTGAGAAAAATTAAACTTCACAAATATGCGAATGGCCTTTCCCAGCAGGAAACTGGTCACTGTCAAAAATGAAGGAAGCTCTTGTCTTATGATTAATAATTGATAATATTGAGCAGTAGGTTCATGGATAGAACTGGAGAATAAATTAATTTGCAGATATTCCTATATATATTAACTATTATATATCACTTGCAATCACAAATCACGCATTTAAGTTTCTCCTAGAATTTCTTAAACTTCGATGAACATACTTAGAAAACAGATTGCAAAAAGTGTTAACATTTTTTTGTGTACTGCTCAGCAGGTTATTATGCTTCCAGATTTCTCACATTTTCTGGGTGGGAAAACTAACTTTTTTTCATAGCTAATAGAGATTCCTATAAAATGTGAGTATGAAGAACGCTTTCACTGGATTTATTTCTGAGAGGAACAAAAAGAGCAAACTCATCAAAAACAGACTCACAAATATAGTGGACAATTTGGTGATGGACAGATTGGTGATGGACAGAGGGAAGGGGAGTTAGGGGGCTGGGAGAATGGGGTGAAGGGTTAAAGAAGTACAAGTTAGTAGTTGATAGCTGGGCACGGGGAGCATGGCAGAGGGAATGCAGCCAGCATTAATATGATGCTAGGTGGAGGGCTAGGGGAGGGAGAGAGCAATTGGGGGGATCATTTTATGAACTATATAGATGTCTAACCAATGGACTGTATGCTTGAAACTAATTTAAATAAATAAATTTAAAAAGAAATGCTTTTCCTGAAAGGGACGACAAACTGCCTAGGACCCAGCCCACTCCAGGAGGCTCTCTCATTCCTTCAAAAATTAAAATGAGCACATGATGCTTATGGCCTTGTGAGATATCCTGGAAAGGAACTGAAAGATAGTATTTAGCTCCAGTTGGGAATAACATTTGACCGTTTTCACACTATCTCTCATGAGTGTTATGGTAGCATTTTATGTACTCTAAGACGTCAGCAATTGAAAGACAATATTATTTTAGGTAGCACCATAAAAGAATAGTGCTGCTAATTAAACCATAACTCACATGTGATTTGAGAGATGTTCAAATGTGAAAAAAAACTGTGCATTTTAGAATTGATACGATATAAGGGTATTTCCCCATTCATGCAGTTCTTTAGACAAAAATATTATTTCCTAGGGTGTTAGTAGTTAATACTTGGATAAGTTTTATCAGCAAGTATAAAACCAGAATAGTGGCTGCTATTTAAACATCTGCTCACTCACTTTCTCCTAGTCTCCGAGCACCCAGACCCGTGGTGTCCGGCTTTAGTTGCTGAGGTCTTAGTGAGTCTCTAACCAACCGTCTCCAACTCCTTAACAGCAATGCCTGGCGCCACTTCTCAGTGGTACCACTCAGCAAAGCACGACAGCATCAATAGCAGATACTAATTCAATTCTGTTTTACACATTTTTTTTTTGGCCCAAGATTGTTAGACATCCTTGAGAGGGTTGAAGGATATTATTTAGCTACACTTGGGTATAGCAATTTAGTGTCGTCACATTACAAATCTTACAAATGAGCCACCGTCATATACTGAAGTCTTTCAATGGTACCTTCCATATACCAGGTCCATCCTCTACTTTACATACATCAATGCACAGACACCTCCCAACAACCAAATAAGCAGAACCATTACACCCCCATTTTAAAGATAAAGGAACATGAGATATTTAGGTTGCGTAACTTGCCCAAGTTTACCCAGCTTGTAAATGGTAGAGTATGGGACCTAGGACACAAACTGAGCACTTTCTTTTATGGTAGACAATGAAAGTGGCATAAAATAGCTCTTGAAATTTCCTTCATAAAAATAAAATTTACATGACTCCATGTAGAAGCATTTTGCCTGTTTAGAACAACCGTATATAAAGAAGAATTATAACTGTAAACCAATAGCAAGTAACATCTCCGTTATTAACTTTGGTTGCAAGTGATCATTATCAGATCACAAATATGGGCTGATAACAAATGTAAAAGATTCTGAAATAATTTGAAATTTTGTAGTTATATTTTTCGCCCCTGATTAAGCCACTAGAAAAATGTTAGATCATTGTTACAATGGTTTAAATTTAAGCCAAATCTAGAAGACTAAGCCATACCAACCTCCTCTTAATGACTATTCAATTATGGTCACAGTAATAATCATCACACCATGGACGGCCACATGTCCTGTACAAGCCTGATTTGCACTTGTCACCCTTAAGTGTCACAAAAGCTCTTTAAACCAGATAGATAAAACTATGAATGTAGTATTAAGAAAATTAAAAGTTCATTAAGAATAACATAAGCTCACTTGTTACACTACCTTTTCATATTTGAAAGAAAACTTTTTATGTTTGAAAATGTAATGTGATTGAGAATTTAAAAAATCAAAACTATGTAGTACTGGACATAGAACTCTAGTTTTAAGCTGAAAGAGAATGATTAACATTCTTCTGATGAGTGGCCCACCTACTCACAGATGCGATCTAACACATCTCCACAAGTCCCAACACTTCGCTCTTAAGGGTATAACCCAGTCTCATCCCATTGTTTGCTTTTCAAAAACATTAGTGGTAAAGCTTATCATTTTTTTTCCAGCTCCTTGTAAAATGTCCTATTTCAGGTTCTTGACTAAATTATTTCATAGCCTGACTCTGAAACTGTGGGTAGCGTGGTTGGAGGACAGGATGGGAGACAAGACATTCTGTGGGGGAAACAAAAAAGCTCCTCCTGCAAACACGTTATTTCTGGCTCTGAAATAGACACTGAAAGAGCCGAAGATTCAGAGACTCTAGGAGAAGGGAAAGAAAAAAGGAAAGTGGAATCTTTTCTTGTAGGAACTGATTTTCCTAGTTATTCTGGACCTACATGTGATCGTCCACCTGTATGTGGAGATACGTGGGGGGCGCTACTCCTTAGGTCATCCTCTATGGGTGGCCTTGCCTTTTGGGGTAACCATGGCAACGGGTCCTAGGCCACACATGGAGCGCAGGGCTTCCTGTTAGTGGCCACAAATAACTTCTTTTGCCCTAAATGGAACAGGGTATTTGGAAGATGCGAGTCAGGAACCGGGGTGAGCACTGGGGGCCGGGGTGCAGATGCACACAGAAGGACCCGCACCTACAGGGCGCACGTGGGACCCCCTGACGCTTGCTGGGGTCCAGGCTTTGGGGTGCCGAGCGCGGGGCCTTACCCGGGCCTTCTGCTCCATCTCCAGCATCACTCTCTCATGTTGCTCGGCGATGGCCAGTGTCGCCGAGTGGACCTTCTGATAGATCATTTCTCCTTCCCGTGTCTGGAAAGTGAACAGTCCTTCTCCTGTGTCACACATTCTGTGAGAACAGAGACAGGGAGAGGGATGGGTCTCCTCATGTTCAAGGGCACAGCAGTCCTCCACGTGAAAGGCGCCCTTGCCCCGAGCCGCCCTGCTCCTTGACCCCGAGTTACTCAAGCAGATTCGTCCTTGACCGAACCAACCCACCGGCCAACCAACGCATCTTTAAATAGCACCTGGGAATGAACCTCAGGGGGAAAATCCATCTGCATTTGGATTTTTAAAGATGAAGTGTTCACAGCAGCATAAAGGAACAGAGGGATGTAGTTTTAGGTTATTGCAATGCATGTCCCACCAATTTTAGAGAATAAAAACAAATAATTGTTTCCTTTTAAGGAATTTCACATTTCTGATATCATACCATGATCTCCTATGACTTGATAGCTCCTGAAATTTAAAAAAGCTTAAGAAAAATCTGCAGTTATAGACTCACTGCAGTAGGGACCAAAGAGAAGACACTTTAGTTTATGAATTGGCACACATAGGCTGAAGGTTGGATTTAAACGAAGTAATAATCCTTAATTAAATCTTGGGTTAGCCTAGGAAACGACATGGCAAAAAGAATACTCTATTTTATTTGGTCTGACTTCTGGCTCTGTCACTTACCGGAGGAGTGACCTTGGGCAAATCGGATGACTTCTCTGTACTTCCTATCCTATCTCTAACACAGAAAAGACCAGTGCCCATCTCATAGGACTTAGGACGGTTAAAAGACTTGATATGCAAAATATTTCGGGTACCGCTGAGCACATATTAAGAGCTCAAAAATGTTAGCTATTAGTATTTTCATCCATCACAAAGTATGGAACTAATCTCAATATCCACCCGCACGAAATGGTTGGCTTAATTATGATATTTTTATCCGACAGACTACACAGCTATTTCTGTGTCATTTCTGAGAGCATATAATACATTAGAGATTCTGATTATGTAAATTCAAGAGGAAAAAACAGAATACAAATTACTCTTTCATTATTTAATTATAATTACCTTGTTAAAACACAATTTTTTTTATTGGAATCAAATCACTGACCATTTGTCAGGCAATAGGATTACAGGTAAGTTTTATCAACAAAAAGTCATTCTAACGTGAAAAATATTTTGAATTAAGATTTAAAGCCAGCTTTTAATTAATTAATTAATTAATTTTTTGAGCCGGTTTTTAAAATTAATCAGGAAGATTCACCTCGCTCTCACTATGTTGTTAAACTCAGATACTGGATATAAACTGGATGGCTGTGTTGCTGGTTTTCAGGTTATTCCATCAAAAGATTTGCATAAAATATTCATGAGGCCAAACTGTCTTCCAGCACCAAACAGGTTTCGGGTTCTTCTCCACGATTCTCCAAGGAGTTTTCAGTAGAACAGAAATGTCTCAAGAGGCGTCAGACATTACCATGGCTGTGACTGCCAACACTTAGTGCCTCAGAGAGCCAGCACTTAGCTGCTGAGAAGGAGATCTTAATAAAATTCACACAGCGTGAAATGGAAAGTCTGGGGGAAAAATGAAGAGTTTTCACAAAGTGAAACAAATGAGCTTTCCTTTGTTGATTCGGAAGAGTAAAGAAACCCCACAGCAGGCGCCGGGAAACCATTGATAAGCAGTGAGCTCTTTTGGTCTGAGGCTGAGTTTTGTTAGCCGTCCTGTGAAAAAACACTGCTTCTTAGCCCTCGGAAATGAGATCATGAAGACGCAAAGTGTTATTTCACACTCGGTCGTTGAGATGCAAAGATCTAACATTTATTGTCTTCCTGAGACTTAACTCTGCCCAGTGAAGGAGTCTGAAAGCTTGGAGAAGGGTTTTTTCCACCCTAATGACATAAAGACTATTGTAGACTGCATCCTTTGATCCAGAATAAGGAATTAAAACATGCTGACATTAAACGGCCAAGGAATTTTAGGTGATGGTGCTACTTCTTCAGTGCAGGCACCTCAGCGAAGCTGAAGTCAAAATTCTCCAGTAAAACGGGCTCAAATTTATGGCTTTTGTCAGTTGTGCATTGGAACATACAGTTTAGTTTTCTTGTTGTTTAAAGCATGTTTTTTTGAGGCTGCTAAGAAACAGATATAGAGATTTTTTTCTTATAAGTCTAAATAGTTTTGTGGTAGCCAGACAGTACTAGAGAAGAAGATACGGGGTCACACAACATCATTCTGATGGTTGTCACCTCGGTATTCAACGTGTGGCTCATAGATGGGCAGCCCCTGCATAGCTGGGCACCTGTTCAGACCATCCAATCAGAACCTGTGTGTGACGACATGCCCACAGATGTATGAGCACATTATAGTGAGAACCCTTCCCTCGGGTCACTATGTCATCAAAGATGACTGGGAGGTGACGCTTGGGACCTAAATGAGGACAATTTAGAAGCCACAGCTTAAGACCGTGACATATGAAACTCAGAGTTAGAAATAAGAAAATTTGAGAAAAAGAACAAAAACCCTCTTCTTACCTTGGGGACACCCAGTTATGTTTGAATATCCTAACCCCTCGTCACCAACACACACATTCTTCAGTTACATTTATTTAGGGAAAAAGCAAAAACATGGATCAAATATGTGTGTCCTGATTCCAGCCGAGAATTCTATTGAAATTTATAGACAGTCACAAATGTTAACTATCTTTATAGTTAACAAGTTATAAATTCAATGCATCAATTTAATACTTTTTAAATCTACAATCAAATGTTAAAGAATATAACCTCAAGTCCCTTCTAGCTTTCAGAAATAGTCTAGAGCCTTATAAAATGTCTAAGTAAATAGGACTGACACGCTTATTTCTAGTTTTTTTTTTTTTTGTGTGCTTTTGTTATTTTGACATTGCAATATAAGGGACATTATAAGCTTCACAAGACTCAGGGCACACATTTCAGCCATCATGTCGTGACTTATCCACCTACCACATACTTATCAAGTATGATAAGCCATGTGTCATCTTGAGCTTGGGGATGAAAATCAGGCGAAAATCTACATGGCTCGTTGCCTCTGAGCCTTTCCAAGGAGTGGGTGAGCTTAGCATCATTGTAAGAATGACACGCGTCCTGTGTAAGTGTGGCCAGGGAGAAGTACGGGGCCCAGGGGGAAGGTGATGGGGGACCGACCTACGTACCCCGCATCTATAAAATGGGGGTGACGGGACTTTGTCACGAGATCATTCTTTTAATTAAACGATGTGATGCATGTTACAGGGAAGGGTTAATTCAGCAGCCCTCAGTTTGCAACGAGGGGTTCCTTGGCTGACTTCTGGAGTGCAATCTCAGAGTCTGGATGACAGCGTTTTTGGGTGCTGAGGCCTTCAGCCCTGCTGTCCTAGTTTGACCAAGTAAGTCTGTTCCAACAATGTGACTTATGGGGAACCACTGCTTTGCTCCAGTGGAAGCTGGCATATGAGTAGCTGAGGTCAGACCCATGGACACTGCCTGCCTGCGTGACTGACCTTCGAGAGAAAGCCTGGCCACTGCGCCTGGGGGCAGCTCCCTTGGCTGACAACACTTCGTGAGCGTTGTCACGCACCATCGCTGGGAGCAGTAAGCATGTCCCCATGTGACCACACTGGGCCGAGGGCCCTGGAACCTTGCACCTGATTCCTTCTGCTCCACATCCCTGCGCCTCTTCCCTTTGCTGATTGCAATCTGCACCTTGCACTGTGATAAACCATAACCGTGAGTATAAATGCTTTTTCTGACTCTCGTGAGTCTTTTTAGAGAATCATTAAGCCTGAAGACAGCCTCCTAAGACAGCCAGCCTATGACATGTCAACACATTATTGACCTAAGAATCTAAAAAAATCTTAGCCTTTTCCTTAAATGGCTCTTTTCCAAATTCCAGTCCTCTAGCCAACAGCTCACTTCAGAATCACTTGGAATAACGACACTGCTGGCTCTTAACTCTGTTGGGTTCTTTGAAACAAGGAAGAGTAGAGCTCGTGTGACTGTACGTTATCACAGGAAACCAGACTGGAAGGGAGGCGCTCTGTGATGTCCTTACATGTGGCTTCGAGGAAAGGGACAGCCCCACCTGTGGTTCCTGGAGGTGATTTCACTTGGGCGGTGTCCCGCCTAGCCTCCAGCCCTCCTTCCTGCCTTTGCGTCTCAAACTGAGCTCTTCCAAGTGACAAACACAAGAAATTTACCAAGTCCAAAGTCGAAGACCTACTTTACTTTAAAAACATAAAAAATGGATGCTTTAAAAAAAAATTCTCTGTGGGTCTTCAGATAGAATCTTGCTACAGATGAATCTGCAGACCTTGGCGATTTGGTCCACCTTCACAGCTGTATCATTTCATCCTCACTGTGTGTCTGGCGAGTTTGCGTATGTATTTAATGACTAGATATTTATTCTCCATGCACACAAATATTGGAAACTCTCGGAAATGAAGTAGAGCAGGAGCATTTTTCCTGAAAACCCAGGGGTGTTTCTATTTAGTATTTAAAATTTAATGTTTAATTATAGAAAGTAATGAAATTCTTAAAAGCACAGCTTTTGTGCAGAGCAGTTAACACCAATTAACGCTCTTATTCCATTAACGGTTTATTGTCATCTAACAGAGCGAGCAGTTTATACTTTTTTTTTGTAGGCAGTTATGAAAAGGCTGGTTTTTCTCTGAGAGCTTTTGTGAGTCAGATTTTGATCCACGGCAAACAATTACACGCAAACTGGACAAACAGACAAAAGCAACAGTATAAACGTCCAAAACGAGACCTGACTCGTGAGAATAAAATGTGTGTTGGGAGCATAATCTCGGGTCTGTGACAGAAAGAGAACGCTTCAATAAACTGTGTTTGGACACGAGCCATTTGGAGAAATATTTGGATTTACATCTCTGCCTCCCCTGATACAAATTCCAGAGAAAGCGATGAAAAAAAAAATACTAGAAGAAAACAGGGAAGAAATCCTACATAAACTCAGAGACAGGAAGGGGTTTTAAGCTATGATCCGAGCCAAAAAGTGACAAAAGAATAAAATGAAAAAATCTGCCTGTGAAAAAAAATTTAAAACTTAAGAAATTCTAAGATACCAAAAGGTAAATAAAAAATAGAAAAATACTTGAAACTCATAACACTGATAACTTTTCATTTATAAAATAAGTATGCCAGTACTTTATTCATAGGGTTGTTTGAGTATTAAATGAATTAATATGTACAAATCCAAAAACATTATATGAAACATATTATTACTCTTTAAGTAGTACTGCTATTTTTATTACTACTATTACTCAAATAGATCTCTAAATGAAAAAACAAAGAGGAAATAATACATATAGTGTGCTAAAATTTTTGTAAAAATGCATCATGGAATTTATATACATCTTTACTTATTAAAGATGTAAGCATTAAACTTGGTAGGCATGCACAAAAATCTAGTGTTATTTACTGGGGGTGAAGTCACTGTGATAGATGGCATATAACTACGGGAAGGACACTTGTCACCGGTACGTACTTCTTTATGTAAACAAACAAATTAAGTAAAAGAATGTTATTGACTTGTTAAATTGGGTGAATTAAGATTAAATTAATGTTAAAATTTTAAAGCAAAGATTAAAGGACTTTTGCTGGATTTTTGTGAAATGTACTGTGTATAATATGCTTAGCTCTGTCTCTGTCACTCAGCAAATAAACTTAGAAAATACTCTCCTGGTCATTAGTGGCCCTCCCTTATAGTTTAAACACACACACACACACACACACACACACACACACACACACACACAGTATATAGGTTTATAAACATTTAACCTCCTCCCTGTGTAGCACAGACATACAATCTGAGTTTCAAGAGGACGGAGTCTGCAGAGAGTTCCCTGGTCTGTGACGCATCTGCAATGACAACGACAATCAGAGCGACGATGAGGATAATCACAGCCAGTGTTCACGGAGCAATGACTTGTGCAGTCCGTGCGTCACCTCCCTGGGCCTCGCTACACCCTACAAGGCTCCCACTGCTTCCCATTTTACAGAAGACACCATCACCCTAAGGAGGTTAAGGAATTTGCTCAAGGCCATTAAAACTTAAGTATCGAAGCTGTGATCGGAATCCAGCAGGGTGATTTTGAAGGGTAAGCACATTATCACGAAGCTAGATTGCATTCATTCAAGATGGCCAGAAAAGCATGCGTAATTCTTAAGTGATAAAAATGTTTGTAGTGGACAGAGAGGGCGAGCTCAGGACAGGGCTTGGGCTAAAACATTTGGAAAGTTCTCTCTCTCTTTGCCTCTGCTCTTTTTCTGCCAGGTCAGGGTTCTAAGGCATATATCTCGACTGGTATACCAGTAAAATGCACATCAAGGTAACTCAATCAATCAAACAGTAGAATTGAAATCACACCCTCAATGTGCTTCCAACCTCATGTCAGATGTTTGTAAGGGAGAAAGTGTAGTTACACATTTGTCTTCCTCTCTGTCTCTAGGCTGGGCAACTACATGGCCCCAAATATTTAAGGCAGACAGGGACTGTTCTTGGTCTATTTCACCATTGGTGTCCTAGGGCTGTGATGCTTTCCCTCAAACAAGGTGACAAACCTGAGCCTCCAAGGACATCTTGATGTCAGTCCAGGCTCTGCTGCAAATTAGCTTTGTGAAATGCCATTTCGATCCTTCATAAAATTAGAATTTTTTAATGAAAGAGTTGACCTAAATATTCTCTAAGGTACAAATGTGACCCTGGTTTCTGTAATTCCTCCTTCTGTGTACCCAGTGATAGTTTAGTCACAATTATATTAATTAAAATAGCTCAGTGTTTTCACATATTTTCAAAGTTCTTATTTTATTCTATTCTATTTACTTTTCTTACTTTCAAATCTTCTCTCTCTCTCTCTCTCTTTTTTTTTCAACTCAATAGAAAAGCCAGTTGAGTCTCTCTGAAACCATCTGAAGTTCTGGCTTTAGTGAATCCCTGAAAAGATATACTTATAAAATGCTCTTTTATTTTTCTTCCTTTCTGCCTCAGAAATTGAGAAATAAAAAATCCACCATGTGAAGATGTAAAGTAAGTCCTAAGACTTTAGTTGCTATTTAATTACCTCAATACATGATCACAAATTATTACCATGATTATTTTTACTATATTGTTACATTATACATTTATGAAGGTTTAGTAAAAAAATTTTTTTAATGTACAGCTAATTTTATATTCATTGTTTATATGTATCTCCCAGGAGTTTTATTGTAAAAATTTTGGAAACTCCTTAAGAAGGAGGAGTTTTAACATCCTCAACCCCTGAGCGTCAAATCCATAAAGCACTTACTGCACTCCATTTCTGTTTGTTGATAGACATGACTTGAAAATTATCAGTACGTGGCTATCTGATAGTATTGATTTTGTAGTTCTTGATAGGAAAAAAAAAGCAAAATAAAACATAAAGACAGAGAAACATTTTTTGAAGAATAATCCCATGGTGTTGGAGTAGTCTTCTGATGGAGTATCCCGAACAGTCAAAAGAAAAAGAGAGAACTGACACGCTCTTATGTTCCCAGCTGATGTGTGCCCATGGTCCCATTTTTAAATTGTCTGAGAGAGTCTGTGTGTCTATCATATGCAGCAGCTACCGAGATACTTGCAAACCTGTTTTTCTGGGGAAGAGCTAACGGCAAAGCTATGTAAAGTCAAGCTTACATTATATCGTTTAGAAGTTATACTTCTCTTTTAAAGTGAGTTTGACTGTCGAGTCATGGTTGGGAAAGTTTTACAGTTTGACAGGCAAGGCACTCATATTTGGTCACTGAATTAGAAAAAGAGTTCTGCCTCCCTTCACCATTTTAAGGGGAATCCAAAAACGAGATCATTATATTCCCTCCAAGCAAAAACGCATGCAACCAGGGTTTAAAAATTCCATTTTATCTTCTTTTTGCTCTAAACAGAGTTAATTAAGGTAAATTTTTAATTATGTGAAAGATACTTTCAGTGTTCCGAAATAAAAAAAAAATTAAGACTATACTTGATTTTACCTTAATTAAAGCTTGTCTTTTCTTTTTCTTAGGTTATATTTATACGTTCATTAATTGTATTTGGACACTGTCACATGTCAGGCACCATATTAGCTTCTGGAAAATGTTTTCAAAAGTCATACTCAAAATATAAATTAGTAAATAAATATTAATTCATGAATTGCATATGCTCTTCTTATATATACATATATATTTTTTCCTTTAAAAGTGGAGTAAATGAGTAGATGGATATATAAAATATATAACATAATAACACATTTTGGAGATAAGAACTGTTGGCTACTCTTATTGTGTTAAAATTTTCTCTAGATGTTTTCAGTTGACAGATCACTCATATTTTTGAGTCTTCTATTATCAAAACAGGCCACCCAGGAAAATGGCATAACACAAATCATTCTAAAACACGGAGGGCAAACATGGATTTATATTACAAAAGATGTCAGCATATGTTTACACTATACCTTTGTCATTTGTTTTGAATTATAGATAAAAAATTCAGTGCCATGATAAAAAAAAAATAAGTCTACTTAAATTTTAAAAATCGAAGAATTTCAAGTGCAATCCCCTAGGTTTTCAAAAATGACGCCAAATGTGATTATTCCAGCTTAGTAAATTTCAAAACCTTAATTTTACAACTTCATTTAACACTGTATTCTTTAAAAAATATAAATTGAAAATACGGTGAACAGGTCATTTGAATCTTGAACGTAGAAACTAAAAAATGGGATCGATATCTCCCCATCATAAATAAAAGTATCAATTATTCTAGACTGACCCCGATGGCTTCAGTCTTCTTAGGTATAAGGTTCTCGTGTTTGTCAAGGTTCATACTGATGCATTCTAGTTTAAAACGAACTGATCATCTCTGTTTCCCCTGATGAGTGAGGTACAAACCTGTATTATAACACTTCGAGCATCTCATCGCCCTTATGTTTACATGCCTTCTTCCCAGTTAGACCCTTATGCCATGAAAGGAGATGTAGGTGGGGATGAGAAGAACTGGAATAAACCTTTAGAGGCTAGAATATTCCGTCTGCCTAAGGGCATGGAGTTATTTGTGACTGCAGTGGGGGTTTCCATCCAGGATCCTACAGAAGGCAGAGCAGACGGCCAGACAGCTAGAAACAGTCGAACACTGAAAAGCTTCACAGTGTAGGTATGAGAAGCTGGGAAGAGGGAGAGACTGAGAGACAACCTTATGATATTTTGCTTGCTAGGAGCTGTGTAATTAATTCTCCCTTCATGGCTCCTCTTACAAAGACTCTCAGCAATCACCTCTGATACTTTCCAAGGCATCGTAGAATTGCATTTATATTTATTTCAGCAGCTCTGCTTCCAGCATGGCTGAGTAGGCTTCTCCCAGAATTCCTCTGTCACAGATGACAACTATAAATTATACCGACTAACCAACCAACCGAACTCTTTCTGCCCACAACTGTGCCGGTTCCTGCACTATACAATCTCTGGCCCTTCCAGCCTCTTGCGGGTGTGGCGTGAACTGAATGCTATTTTATTTCGATTGGTGTTATTACTCAGGAGCCTCTTGTCATATCAGAAAACCACAGAAAAGAGCCCTAACCCAAAATGTATTAGCTGTTGAGCGAAGAAGATGACAGGTATCAGGACAGGCTCCAGTGACCTAGATTTCGGCCACTTCAGAAGACTGCAGCTGAAGGAAGGGTCACTGGGGCATGCATAGCTGCACGCGAGAGTCCCTTTCTGCTGTGACCATTCACAGCTGGAATTCGGATGTTATCTACCACTCAGCAAACTGGGAACCGTCTCTCGGGGGAAGCTGGGTAAGAAGCTGGAGCAGCAGTTACAGAGGGAGCAAGAGCAGCAGCAAATCAACATAAAGTTAAAGAAAAAAAGACACTTGGGGAAGGTCAGTCAAATGATGCTAAAAACCAACAAGGATGGAGAAAACGATTATTCAAGCGAGAGCATCTTTCAGGGAACTAGCTGGCTGCATCCTGAGGACAGAAAAGGTCCCAGGAACCAGAAAGGAGGGAGTAAGGACCAGAATCAGCAGAGGAAACAGAGTCCGACTTCCAAATGTAAAAATGATTTTCAGCGTTCCATCATCAGAGAATATTCTAGCTGTCTCTCTCCTTGCTCATCTGGCCACAGTCCTGGCTGAGGGGATGGCATTCTCCTGGCGGCTGAAGCTGCAGGAAGGCGAGACAATCAAATTCTTCCCATTCAGTGACGTAAGCTATGAGACGCGGGGGGTTGTAAGTTCAGTGTTAGGTGCTGGGTTGTGAGTGGGGAGATGCAGGGAAGATGAGCAGATCCTGGAGAGAGTGTACGGCCCCTTCCTGAGGTTTTAGCTCTCTGTTCTAGGTCGCCTGAGGCCAGGCACGCTCCGTTTCCTGTGTGTGCATTCCATAAGATGTCTGGTAACGGGGACTGATTCCAAATTTTACGTAAACACTCAAGGAGATACTTATGCACATTGAAGTTTGAAACTAGTAGCTTCTGAGCAAGCCCAGCATGATTTCCTGCTCCATTAAGTATAGAGAGAACTAAGGATGATACAGAGCCTTCTCACAGCACCGAATTTTCCTTAGTTTGTTTATTCACTCAACAAACATTTACCTATCATTCACTGTATGCGAGAAACTTTGCCCAGCCCCGTACATGGCTGTGCGGCCATGGCTGGTGATTGAGAAGAGCTACGTGAAAGAGTAAGAATCTGGAGCTTCTTAGGAGTAGTTTATACGCTTTCTACCACGTCCTGTTCACCGCAACTCCATACATGGGCCCAAACATCCCTCCTTCATTTTTCCAGAAATATCTTCGATCGTTAATTAAATACCTTCAAGAGAATTGAAGAGCTGGTGGTAGGAATGAATGATTGACTCATGGAACTAAGAAGTACTTATAGAAACAGAGCTCTGATTTTCTGGGGAGGGCGATTTCATGTTTTTAGATGTGGAATCCATGTTCGTATCCATCAGTTTTGCCAGCGGGGCGGCTGCCTCTGAAGATACGGGTTTCACGGGGGGTCAGGGGGAGAAGCAGACACAGATAATCCTAAGTCACCAACGATGCCAACTTGACATGCCTTATAATTTTGGCAAAAGCTTATCAAGGGGCCTCACATGCCAGTTTAAGAACTGGACCCCTCTGGGCCTCACAGACTCACTAAGACTTCAGTGGCCAGGCAGAGACCAAGAGGGACAGACGAGCTGGCTGCCCAGCCTCCTCTCCAGCCACTGTCCTGTCTCAAGATGACACATTGTGGAGGCAATAAAGGAGGGGGTTCCTGGAATCTCTTCCACTGTCCTCAGCCCAGCACCAAGCGCTGTGAAGAATGGAATAAAAACGCCAAAGCAAAGTAGTTGAGAGTAATTTACTCTCTTATCCTTGAGACCTAATGGGAATTCGAGCCGTATGCATTTTATTTCATTTTTCTTAATGGTCAAAGCCCTTGGCTGCATATTGTAAATACCTATCATGGATCAAAGTAATCTTAGTGAGAAATCGTTTTTTTTTCCGGCTTGTCGGCTGTTCAGGCTCCAAGAGGTGCTCATTTTAAATGTTATTTTCTCTAGGAATAAAAGATCATTTGCTGCTAAGTAATATCTATATGATTTCATTCTTTTTATTGCGTACGAGGATGTTACAGCATCTCAATTACAAAACATTTTGGACTGCTCTGTCGTCTACGAGTCTGAATGCTTGAGCTGGAAAGTTATCTTGTGTTTACATAATTCATAGTATTTTTTTTTTTTTTACACCCAGGGGCTGAATACTCATTTCAATTCCCAATGATTATGTTTCTTGCTATTGGTAGTAGAGAGTTTTCCTGCAGATCAGAGGGGAGCAGGAATTAGCAAGGTAGAGAACAAGAGAGAAATGAAAAGCAAATCTCTTTAGGAGGAGGATTTATGTCAAAGGAAAGAGTAAAGGTTTGGAGACCGGGTTTGGGGAGCGAGCAGAGCTGAGCTGCACACAACGGTGGTCGGAGAAGCAGCAGGGAAAAGTGTCCTGGGGAGGCACGCAGCATCCCGGGGGACACCACCGATGAGGACCAGCATCCCGGGGGACACTGATGAGGATGCACTCTATCTGGGTGCCTTGGAACAGTCACCCGGCCTCCAAGTCTTGGCTGCTCATTATGCACCTGCTCATCTTACACTCCTTACAGGATGCCTACGAGGCTCAACATCTGAAAACATTTTGCAAACTGTAGAGCACTACGAAAAGAAAGATATTGTCAAGTGTGAATCTGACATGGTTTCACCAAAGCCCTCCTGGACCTGGAGAATAAAAAAGGTCCCAGCAAGTGTCTCCTGGCTGAGCTTTTAAAGACCGCCGGCCTCTGCCACAACCCCCGATGTCTGATGTCGTGGTTTCGTTTCCTGTTTTGAAGCTGTGACCCACAAGGCCACTGGCAGGGCCCATCATACCCAGCCAGTGCCCTGTCACACAGGCAGTCATCCCTGTCAGAGAATGTGCCTGTGAAAAACTGCGTCCCCTGGTACAGTGGCAGCTTTCCACAGGGGACATCTGTCTCTGCTTCCACCAACACAGGCAATATTTGCAAAGGGAAGGAAAAAAAAACCACTTTGCTATTTCACCTGCTCATGTAAAGGTCATTTCTCACCCCGTTTCTCCAGCGGTGGAAGGTTCTGACTGTATAGCTCTAGTAACCGTTGCCTTTTTTTTTTTTTTTAATTCATTTATGCTCTCGGGCCTGGGCTATCTTCCCCTATACCGGGTTTCATTATATTTAGTGCAGCAGAGCATGGAGATAATGTAGTTAGAATTGCAGGCAAAAAAAACCCCCATTACTATACCTATTGTCAGCTTTCTGCATATTTAATAGAAATGCTGTATGCAAAAAAAATATTGATAGATGGCCAGGCCTGGAATAAATGAGAAAGCTTAGTTTCTGATTTGGGGTTTGGGTGACTTCATATATTTTTCTCAGAGGTTCTATTTAAGACACGGCAATTACCTTTACACAAAGAGTGAGAAAACAGTTTCTTTTCGTGAGACTATCTTATTTCTTTATGGTTTCCATGCCATCGTGGGGTTCATTTTAAATCAGTTTTCCTGGTACATAGAGCAGTAATATAGACTTCCTCAGGATACTGTGCTGTCATTTTAGGTTTCGGTGCTGAATATTTGTTATTAACGTTTTAAGTCCACATAAATGTGAATGAATCTGTAGAGGTATGAAATATTTTGTCCTTCATGCAGACAAATGCCAAAAAAAAAAAAAAAAACTAATCATTTACCATTTAAAACTTCTAGTTGAAGAAAAACGTTCTTGATCCAGACTCTGGGGATGCGGGGTGCTTTTCTGGACGAGCTGATAATGACTTAGGTGACCTTGCACTTGCACGTAGCGACTGCTCTTTATTTGAGCCCTGATAATGCTCCATCCTTTTCTCTCTCATCGGTCTGGCGCTGTGCCTGGGAGGCGGACTCCAGCAGGCCCAGGCTTGCCTGCTTCCTGGTTTGGGCAGAGGGGACAGGGACAGAAGACAGGCCAGTGGGAGGTGGCAGTCGAGGGGTTTTTCCCACCCGGTTCTTCCTGTCTCTGCCCCTTTTTGACAGCCTTCCTTCTTCCAAGAATTTAAGTTCTAAGTTCTCTCTGGGTTCTGGTTTCTCGTTGCTTCGGGCCGGGGTGGGAGTTGGGGGCTGTAAAAGCTTCTCCCTGTTGCTCTATCACTCTGATTGATGTGTATTTCCTAATCCTAAGTAGTTCCCACAATGATTTCTCCTAGGGCTCTCTGAGTAGGTCATTTCTCCACTGCTGGGCCTAACTTTAATTTATAGCAAGGTATGTAATCTCTCTGAGCCTCAGTTTTCTCGTTCATGAAGAGGGAAAATGACATCTGTCCAGTATAACCCCAAAGGTTGCTATGATGAGCAACCGCATGACGGCGTTAGTAACATAATGACGACAAAAATAACACGATTTGACATGCATTGTGTACCTATTTCAGAGCTCACCCTCTATTCATAGTGCCCGGAGGGAATAATGGAAAGTGAAAATGGCCACAGGCCACTTCCCATCCTGCAGTCACCCCTTTGCAGTGTGCCTTTGAGTCTCCTCCCATTGAACGTGGCATTTTTCTCCATCCGCCGATTCTGTGCCAGCCTCGTGGCTGGCCTTGGCCAACGGGAAGTAAAGAAAGAGACCTGATCGGCAATTTACAAAGTGCTTATGCGCTTGAGTTTCCCGGTTTGCTGCTCTGGAGCCCTGCCACCCACCATGTGATCAAATCGAGGTAGCCTGCTGGATGACAAGAGATACACGCCCCAGTCATGCTCAAGTGGTCGCTGAGCCAGCCCCTACGCAAGTAGGCGACACCTTATTAGCGTCTAGTCTCAAGCCAAGACCCGTGGAACTTTGCCCAGTTGAGCAAAACTGATGACCTAAGACAAACATACTGCTCGTTATTTAAGCCATTCAATTTGGGGTGACTTGTTACTTCAGCAACAGATAGCCAATGGAACCATTCCTTGCAAATATAAAAAAAATTATTTTTAAATATTACATTCTATAAATGAGTGATCTGCATCATGCATTATTGTTATCAATATGCTATGATGGCAGGAACAAGATGCTCCAAGGAGATGCGTTTTCTGGGGTGTCCACAGCAGCTGCAGCCATTTTCCCCAGAGCTCGATGCTTGAGCGTTGAAAATTAAGTGGGGGAAATTTCTTTTAACATAAGAGTTTCTAAAGGCATACTGGCCATGTGTGTCAACAGATGCATTTGGATGTTGCGTATTAGTTAAAATTAGAAATTAAAAAAAATTATATACTAAGAACCAAGAAAAAGAGAATCAGTTGGCAGAGAGAAGCAAATTTTTGTGGACTATAGTTATAAGAGGGAGAAAGCACAGAATTCAAGTACATTGGGGTCTTGGCTCAGAAGACTTCTTGAGCTAGGTCAAAGAGCCGATCTGGATGGAAGCTAAGGCCATATGATCTTGTATTTGGGACAGGAGGGTTCGTCCATCGCTAGATCCAACAGAATAGGACAGTAAATGTTGAAGTATTTGTTCCTAACCTGAGCCACGACGACCTGCGGGGAATGAGCTTACAGCGCCCAGCCCTCACGGGTCTTCCAGAAAACTGTGATTGCAACTGGGCTGAAAAATTCAAGAGCTGCATTTTTTAAATCAGATGTTTGATGTATTTGAAATATCCTGCTTGTCTAGTCCATACAAGGTCTCTGAGAGGTGCAAGGAGATAAGTATTTCAGGGAGAAGATGTCACAGTTGTCTCCTGTCTCCCAAGCTTGGTCATGAACGTCCTCCTAGCTTCAGATCAAAGGAAGAAAGGGTCCAGGCTGCAACGTGGGGTTTACATGCCACGTGGATGCCCTCCCTCTGCATCACAGGGAGCTGCCGAGCTGTCCGAGGCACACATCTGAAGGTAAAGATGCTAATTCACTTGGATAACATCTTCTTTACATATATGAACCAAAGTTCAAAGGCGTAAATGTGCATAGCAGAAAGCATCAATTTCTTCCCTGAAGAATGTACTGAGAACATCAAAGCTCTTCAATAGTGACCCAAAGTGCCAAATAGACCCAAATATATGACTTTATTTTATGACGTGGAATTAAGTAAGATCTCCATTGCAAAGAAGTATGGCACAATGCCATATCTTTCTCTGAGACAACTTTTAATTTCCCCTAAGTTGCTAGATAAGTCTAAATCCATAACTACCCCTGAACTCACTGTGTACAGCCTAAAAATTCCCTCGTAAATTGAGCCTCTTTGTTTAAAGGTGGATCAAACAGTTTTTATTCTGTACGGCCATAGTTGTCACTAAAGAGAATAAACTTATAATGATTCTTTAACTTCATTCCAATTTAAAAGATAGTTGTGTAATGAGTGAATGAATGAATTCCTTCGTGTTGTCTTTTTGCAACTGCAAGAAAAATAACTCTTTGGTGGTTATTTTCTCTATTTTTTTTTGTTCTCATCAATAAATGTATGAAATACATACTTTAAGTAAATTCATGATAATGCTTCCTCTGCATTCCTTCCAAGAGAGTTAGCTGGCTTAGGAAGGAGCTCATATAATTAGCATTTTTTGATGAATGACTGGTGTCAAGACAGAGATGAAGATGCTCATTGCAGCTGCAGGACTCACGTGGATGCAAGCGGCATGCAGCCGTACCACGCGATCAAAGGAAGCAAATGAAACTGATGCTTGTGTCTTAGATAACCGAACTGCCATCCCTGCCAGTTTTATCATTTATAAAACAAGTTTTTATTGAACATTTTATGTTTAGTCTAACATAACAGATCTAACAGCTAGCTACCTTGGACCCTCTAGTGAATACTTTATCGAGGACCTGCCATTTGAAGAGGAGAGAAGCCAAAAAAAAAATGCATTCTTCAAATAAATGTTTGACTTAGGCTACAACTTCCTTAGAGAATGAAGCAGGTGTGCCTCGTGTGCTCGTGTGTGTGCCAGGAAAACATGGGCTTGTTACAGGGAAGGGCTTTAGATAAACGTTGTCCAACACCCATCAAACTGATCTGACGGTGATGGAGGAGGAGACATCTTAATCCAGACATTTGTGTAAGACCCTAGGTATGTGAATGTGGGTTCTTCTTATTTATGACTTGATGAAGGCAGGCTTTGGAATTTATGTGCAATCTTCATGCTAGTGAACACACGTAATATTAAGGACAGAAATTATAAAAAAAGGACAGATATATTTTGGGGGCAGGCTGTATATTCCTAAGAACAAAAGAAACATCCCTCTTTTCTGGTTGTATTTAGTCTTTTATATAGTAATTTACTTATTCTACTTCTCTAGATTTTTAAAGTATGTGCATTTGATTAATATCATCACTCCCAATACACTAGATGACCAATAAGTCTCTTGAAGCTTTGATTTTGACTTCAAGAAATCATCTTTTAAGGGAACTTGATCATAAAATCACCATACTAACCATAATTCCAAAACCAGAAACCAACAACTGTGAAATTTTATGAATTGATCAAATCATGTTCACATAAATTATGGTGAGAGATAGATGGACGCCTGTCGATGGCAGGAATTCACATCTGATGTGACTGTGAATTTCCGGGCCAATAGATTGAAATGATCACTACTTCATATTGAAGTTTTCTGTGTTTTACTATAGCGACTCTTTCTTCACTGTTTTAAGCAAACGTATTTAAATTTAGAATTAACATAGGATTAAAGGGAAACACGAACATCAAACTGCTCCTGATTGAATCACGTGCCATAATCTTATTCCTCAATAAATTTCCTTTCAGTTAAGAAATTGGGAGGTAAGTAAAGGTAACAAGTTGAAAGTTGGCCTAATATCATAATGGCAAAATATTTCAAAAGATATTCATTATAAAGACTTATTATGCTTCAAGATGTCTTCTACCTTTCAATATCCCGAAATGGGATATTGAATGGCTAAAAATAAAAATAAAAAATAAAAATAAACTTGAATGGCTAAAAATAAATTCTGGGGTTCGGTCAAGTTCCTTATGGTTATCCAGCTGACCTAGCACCATTTATTAAAGAGACTATCACCCAAGATTCTCCAGTACTGACTTTGTTATAAAACAAATATCTAAATAAGATGTTTCTTCCAATGGCCAAAGATCTATTCTTGTGTTAATATTATATGGTCTTAAAGAGTTTAGCTTTATACTCTGTTTAAATAGCCAGAAGGATATGTGTTCTCAGCTTGTTCTTCATGAATGAATTGCTAAATTATATGAGTTTTTCTCTTTTTACTTCCATATAACTTTCAGAATCAGCTTTCCTCTTGGGAACAGTGTCCTTTGGAATGAAGTGTATTTTCCAGAATGTATTTCCTTTGGTGAAGGTCGGCAGTCTGACTTGGTTTGTATAAAATATTTTTATTTCACATTTATTCTTGAAGAATATTTTCACTAGGAATAGAATTTTAAGTAGGCAGTTAATTCTCTATTATGCTATTTTTTTGGCTTTGATAATTTCTGTTGAGCTATGAGCTGTTAGTTACATCGTAACTTTTGAAAATAACTGTTTTTCTAAGTGCAATTTCCTTTTTATTTATCCGTTTTAGGTTTAGTAAAAATTCTTGACTCTATAGATTCTTTTCTTATGATGTCTTTGATTATTTTTGAAAATTCACAGCCATTATATCTTCAGGTTTTGTATCTGTTCATTTGTCTCTCCTCTCTTCCTCTAAGACGCCAATTCTCCGTAAGAATTCTCTGCTTCTCATGTTCTCTTCCAGACTTTTGTCTGCTTGTTTTTTTTTCCTGAATATTTTCTTCTGAACTTTCCCCTCATTAAAGGATTATCTCTTCCAGTATGTCTAATCTGCAATTATACACATTTAATTAGTTCATACCGTTTACCGTTTACCATTCATTGTATGAACCTGCAATGTTCTGATGTCACTTTTATCAAAAGGAGTTCTACTCTCCTTCCATTGAATTCAGATTTATCTTAGTGATTCACTTCTAGTAAACAGAATACAGCAGAAGTGATGCCATGTGACCTCCATCCAGCTCATAAAGCCACCTTCCATTCAACCTCCTCTTTCTTGGGATGCTCGCTCTTGGAATTCAGTCATCATGCTTTGAGGAAGTGAACACCACATCTAGGAGGCTACGTGTAAGTGTTCAGCTTACTCCCCGGTGGAGACCAAGATCTGAATGACATCAGCATCCAGACATGTGAGCAAGGGATCCTCTGAGATCCCTAGCCTCCACCTGAGTGCAATGACACGAGACCCCTAGCCTCCACCTGAGTGCAATGACACGAGAGAACTGAATGAGCAAGAACTGCTGAGCTGAGTCCAGTCAGCTCTGAGAATTGACACAGATGGTGATGATGATAATATTAATAATGCTAATAATAATAATTTTTGTTGTTTTATACGACTGTTTCAGTAACTGAGCATTGTATTGATTAGTTCTGAAATCTTCATTTGCTCATTAAAAAAATAGTTTCCAGTGTTTTGACTCCATTCTCAATCTTGTCCTTTATCTCTTTAAATAAGTGTATTTCTCTTAAAGCATGTATGTGATAACTCCAGGCTCTGGTGTGTCTTGGGGTTGTTATTATTGCCCATTGTTTCTGCTAGTTGTTCATGGCGTCTCATCCTGCTGTGTGCTGATTATTTTTATTGTGCGAAAAACTTTTTATTGAAATAATCTGAGCCCTAAAAATGCATATTATCTTCTTCCTGGTACAATTTATGTTTGCCTTCTCCATTATAAATTCTGCACTTTGAAATAGAATTGCTGACAGAATGACTCAGTAGGACGTCCTAGTGAATTATAGCATCAAAACTTTTATCTTTAGCCTAAAATACAAACAAGCACATAGCTTTTGAGAAATAAATGTAATGTAAGTAAAGATTTATTTCTTTGCAATTAAAAACGAATAGTCCTTTGAAAAATCCATTCATTCTAGAATTAATTTCTATGTACAAATGCTGAAAAAACTGAGATGCATAAGTTATAGTACTAGCATTTTGGAGTTTTATCCGTGGGAGAAGCAACAATTAAAACACTACAGAAAATAAGCTAGGATATAAGTGCTGTAGCAGAAGGAACTGCTAGGGAGGGCTTGGACCATAAGATTCGGCTGGCCATGAAGGGAGCTACCTGCATAAAGGTGAGGGTAACAGGAAAACAAATAAAGAGCGGGTAATGAAAGACCACTAAGCAAATATGCATCATTAGAGACCAAGGCAAAGATCATCCACAGCCTCCTATTCCCAGTTATTACGTCGGAGGCATAAGTTAGATACCGAAGAAAGGCGATAGAAAAGGAAGATCAATTCAACCGAGATATGGTGCCAGGAGGGCTCTGCAGGGACCCTGAACCTCCAGGAAGACACACAAGTGGGTCCTACAGAAAATTCAGCTTGAAACATCGCTGGAGGCAAGATGGACACAGCTGAAGCTGTCCCACCTCGGCACGTCACGAGAAGACAGAGCTCTTTGGAAAAGGAGGTGATGCTGGGGAAAATAGAATGGGAGGCAGCGGGAAAAGAAGAAGAACAAATATGTTGTTATTTCCAAACCCTGCCCCACCGTTCCCCTCTTGATCAATTGCGTGCTGCTGTTACTTCCAGCTCACCTAAGTGTCTGCTTTCTGATCAGAGGATTAAACAACGCAACACTTCTTCCTGCTGCAAGCGTGTCGCCCGTCTCCCGTCCGTGTGCTCCCAACTCTTTCCTTCCAACCACCCAAACCTATTCAAAACCTTGAAGAAGCCAATCTGCTCCTCAGTGTCTCCAGGACTCCGTGTGGACCCCGCAGACCCCGCTGCCCGTCTGGCCATCAGCTGGAGTGACACAAGTCTGTCACAGCTGGTTAGATGAGGCCACTTCCTACTGCTTTTAGATTTCGCAAAGGACTATACTGAGAAAACATGTTACTGTCTTAATGGGGTCTGCTATTTTTTGGGCTCTCATGCTTTGATATCTAGGGCCTTGGTGACCCTAGAGAGACTGCCCCTCCCAGCGTGAGCATATTCCTAGAGCAAGAAACAACACACTTGCATGCACACTTTTCAAATGCACACCAACCAATCTAGAATCCTTCTCCTTGACCCCATGGCATGGTCTGCCCCTCCTCTTGGAACTCTGGGTAATGAGCTATCTTGTCAATGGCAGTCATCTCCTGATCTGTTGACCTTATCATACCTAAATAATCATAAATCCTATGAACACAATTACTCATGTACCCTAAGTCATTTTTTTTGTTTATAAACACCTAAAATGCATAACATGAAATATATTTCCCATATTTTCTATTGCATTCATAAAATATTTTTTATTTCTCAAAGCTCATGTTTTATTCAGAGAGAAATATATTTTTAAGCAAGATTTAATGAATCCTTTTACAGATTAATCTTTGTACTACAAAACCTTTTTGTGATGAAATAGTACATTAGATAGGGATTAAAATTCAGAAATAAATCTACATTGAATCCAGAAATTTATGGAATAAAATAAGTCATTCTCTCTGTGGTACAATAAATACAAGAGAGAACTTTCCTTAAAACCAGAACTCATGAGTTTATATAAAGCAAGAGACTAAAAGACATTTAAAATTCTCAACTGATGAGTGGATAAAGGATTTGTGGTATGTTCATATCACAATAAGAAGAAACGAATTTCTCTCTATAAAACACCACAGGAGAATCCAAAAGGCATTATGCTAAGTGAAATCAGCCAGACATGCATTTAAGTGATATTCTAAAAACACTCCAAAACTATAGGGAAAGAAAATCAGATCACTGTCCCACTGGGGCCGAGGACGGGGTGGATGGTTTTGCTCACTTGGTACCCATTACCAAGTCGAATTTAGAAATAATTCAAAATATATTCATAGCAAAAACAACAGAATCGAAGATACCGTTTTAGGGCAGGAATCATGAGTAACCAGAGGGAGACATTTTTCTGTCTGGTTATTAAGGTAACATTCAGCACCTGAAGCATCATCTCAGAATTAAATGTCCCCGTGAAACAACAGGGGGACGTTCTAAGGTAGACTAGTGCCGAAAAGAACAGTATGGATCGAGCGTAGAATCAGTAGAACCTGCCCCCGCCAAAGACACAAAACTAAACGCTACCCTAGACATTTTACATTGAGAGTTTTCACCATTTTTACAGTGAAGAGAAAATAGAAAAACCGTATCAGAACTTCGTTGTGATACATTTATAGTTTATCATGTGTAACTGTACCTGAGGTGAGCTGCATGTTCAATAGCTCCATGTTCTCATGGTATAGTGCCATTCTCAGCTACCATTTCCCAATTCACTCCTCAAAGTGGAACTTTACAGAATAAGATGGGCAAAGCGGGCTTCCTGGAACTAAGTACCAAATAACCTGGCAGGTAGGAAAGGATGCTTTCTCGTGGAAACAGGCACGATTTCACCTGAGAGGGTTCTATGTCATACTCTGACTTTGTCAGGAGAGAAAATTTCGTTTTTAACCTGCTAAGCAAGGTTGGAAGAAATACAAGTGAACCCATTGAGAATAGACTGGGGATTTGGCTGCTGAAATAATGTTGCTAAAACGTTATTTTTTTTTTTATCTTCTTTTGATTCGACTTTCTAGTTCAGTTAAAATCCAGCAATTTCTAATGGCTCTGCTGTCTGGCTCTCTGATGAGTCAATCTGTTTCTGCCAATTGTCTTAATAGTGATATAATGAACGCAAAACCTAGTAGCCTCAGAAATCTCATAGACAAGAGGATGGCTTCAGAGTGGTCTCAGGGTAGCACATATAAAGTCAGCAGAAGCTTTCGCTGCCCACATGACCAGTTCGAACCTGATCTGACTTGTTTCAAATACAATCTTTTTACAGAGCAATGGAGCGTGAGTCTTTCAGGTCGAACTCTAGAGAAAGTTCATTATTTCAAAGACCTCAGGGTTGAAAGAATGCATTGCATCCGCAAAGCTGAATGTCGAGAGCTGTGTTTCTCATTCCTTCTCAGGCCTGTGGTTAACCGTGCACTTGACTGACAGTTCCGCCACACAGAACAGGCTGTGAGAGGTGAGGGAACTGACACCTACAGCTGGAAAAGTGGTCAGCAGGTGCTATGATCACGCATGCGCAATACCCTGGGACCTGCTGCTAATTTCTTTTTTAAAATAGAAAAGTCTGGTGTCCTTTAAGTTCTGAGACTGCCTGAAGTTAACAACAACAACAAAAAGACAACAATAGGTCTAACTAATAGTAATTGTGGCTCACGCTTGCTGCATGCTTGTGATCACTTCTTTATAGGGCATCCTTTCATTTAATTCTAAAAACAATCCCACACACTGGGCAAATTCATCTCCAATTTTCAGACGAGGAAAGTGATGCCCAAAGGAGTTCAGTATCTCTCCCATGATACTGGGAATTTTAACCCAGAATGGGCGGCCTGTGATCTCGTATTCTAGTCTAAACCACTTCACTACGTGACGTTCATATGAGCCGTGGGTGACGTCACAGGGCCAAGTCTGGTCAGCCATCAAGGGCTTTTCCAGCCCCCTGTTTTTCCTTATGGAATGCGTTTCCTAAATTATATTATGTGCAACAACAAAAATATATCTATCACATATAAAAATAAATACATAAAATGAGTTTCTGAGGCATAATCGAATCCACACACTAATATTATTCACATCAAGTCTTTCCTGATTCATGTACTCCTGGAGTAATTCTGTGAGCCAAAAATTCAGCGTACCCGAGGTCTTTAAATATTGACAAATACGCTCATCGCATTTTGGAGAATGTTACTGCATACATAAAATATTTATTATATAAAAATATTGCTAAATATTTAATGAGCAAGATGAGTTGTCCCAGAAAAGCTCCTTCCTAGATCTTTGACCCAGCGAGGTGGCATGCTGGCGTTATAAACATCTATTAGAAACATGTATTTTATTTATTATTTTTTCATCTGACCCAGATATATTGCTACAAAAAATTTACGTTAAGGAATTGCTCATTTATAAGGAACATTAATGGATCATATTTTCTGTTCTGAATTTATTTTACTTATTCTCTGTCAATCCTTGCTGAGCATATTTAGGGCGAGCTCGGCCAAAGGTCCGATTGCCAAGAGATTTCACTAAGTATCAGATGCTGCCACAATCAGTATCAGAGGCAGCGACAGGGCAGGGAGACATTCGGGCCATCGGTTCTTAGGGACTTCCATCTGGCACTGGGGGTGCGTCTGTCTCCCCAGATACACAGGTGAGGAATGTGGCCGGTACACAAGTAGGGAGTTTAGAGTGAGGAAGCATCCTTATTTTATATCCCATATATTTAGTTTCAATGGCACTCTCTAGGGAGCTTTATCTGATGGACCCATAGCTGTGGCTTGTCCACCGTAGGCAATCCATGCCAAAGCAGGAGCAACCTGCTGACAGCATCCACAGAGGCAGCATTTCCTTGAAGCACTGTCACTAGTCTATTTCCTGGGCGGTCACTTGGGCTGTCCACAAGATTAGGCTGGTCACTTGCTTTCTCTCTGTCCCCTTGGAGGTCCCTTTACTGTCCCTTGGGGGAGACACAGAGCACAGACCAGCTGCCTTGACTCCCTTCTCCATAGCGGCATGCACTGTTGAGTTTGTCACTTAGTTTTAGCACTTTGCTGGGGCACTGATGAGGTTGCGGGCCCAGGGGGGCAGCTGAATGCCTGTGTGATACAGGCAGCGCTGTTTCATGGTGAGGGACCATGACACCCGTGCAGGTCCCCATCTTGGGGGCTAGTTTTATTGATTCTATTTTGAAAGGAGGGGGTGAGAAATAGGTAAATATGTTTATACAAATTTGGCACCCATAATGGGAAACTAATTCAATGGATACAAGAGTGAGCGGGTACAGATCCAGGTTTTTGAGGGGCCTACAGCTTATATGATTTTGGAGGCTCTTTAATAAGAAGAGAAAAATATTTTATCTGTGCAAAATGACAAAAATATTGATCACATATGTTCAATATTGAAGTTGCAAAGGTCCCTTTTATTAAGAAGCCATGACTCATGGAAACCTGCCTATATGTGAATACGATGCTTGTGCCAAAAGATTTGCAGTCAATAGTTACGAGCTCTGGGAAACACATAAAGTAAGTAGAAGAAATGATTGTGTCTTAAAAGTTTTTTTTTTTTAGGTAGAGGTAAAACAGAAATAAAAATACTTAAAAAATGTAGAGAACAGAACCATAAACATTTGCTCAGAGTCTACTGTGGCTATTAATTCCTGAACAGCATCTACGGCCATGCCACCCTGAACATGCTCGATCCTGTCTGATCTCAGAAGCTGAGCAGGGTCGGGCCTGGTTAGTCCTTGGATGGGAGACCACCCAGGGAGACTGGGTGCTGTAGGCGTAAAAAATAAAAAATAAGGGATTGTAAGCTGATAAGGTCCTTGCTATCTGTGAGGCCCACCAAGGGTTGCCTCGCCTAAAAAAAAAAAATTAAATTAATTCCTGACACCTTATGATGTGTCTAGAGCTTTGTAATTGTCACGATAACACAAAAGCAAACACTATAACCTCTGTCATAAAGATAGATACCAACGAGGATACAGTGGCTCCAGGCTCTCATCCGTGGGGAATACATTTCAGGGCCCCCAGTGGGTGCCTGAAACCACGGATGGCATCTGACCCTATATATACTATGTTTTCTCATATACATGCACAGTTTAATTTATACATTAGGCACAGTAAGAGATTAACAAAAATAAATAGTAATAAAATACAATAGTTAAAACAATGTACTGTATGAAAAGTATGTGAATGAGCTGAAGGGCATTAGTAAGGACCACCGGGGTGAGTGGACCTTGGCACTATGACCCTGCGATGCTCAATGTGACAACCAGATGGCCACTCAGGGGCTAGTGGGCAGGGGGTGTGTAAAGCGTGAAGATGCTGGACAAAAACACGATTCGCATCCTTCACAAGAAGGAGCGGGATGGTGCCAGACTTCGTCGCGTTACTCAGAGAAAGAGAAGTGAAAGCGATCCTATGTCCTCGTGTTCACTGACTTTTCTCGTGGTTTATTATGCTGCCTCGTTTTCCGCATTTGCTGTAATATGATCCTGAACTGAGCCCCTTCATTCCTACTAAGAGAAAAAAATGCCTGACTGTTAAAGATAATATTTGAGGGGTTTTTTTGCACCTCTCTGCCTCATAAAGTGGCATAATTGTCGGTTGTACCTCTGTTGTCTCATTAGAGGACAAACAGCGTGACCAAGAAACTGTGGTGTTTCTGCCTCACCTGTGCCATCAAGAGAGCCTCAGAACAAGAGTGATGCTTCTTCTGGTTCCCCACAGGACGCTACCTGGCCTCCTCCAGAGCCTGGGTCTGTGTCCCCCTGGCCTGTCACGCCCTCCCTCACTCCTGTGTCTTTTTACTCGTTTCTCAGACTTTTAGACACCGGACACGTTGCTGGAGAAACATCCCTTAAGGCCCCGTGGGCAGCATGGAACGTCACGGGTGTGTGGGGCTGAGAGTCACAGCACGGAGGTGTGTGTCAGTCACTAAGGGAACACATCTGGGGGAGCATCTTAGATGAGGAAGGTCGGACAATTTGCGTGTGATCCGGGTAGGAGTGGGAGGAGGGGGATGATCCCAGGTAGACCAGATGGCCTGGGAGCGTGTGACAATAAGAAGGAATGCAGCAATTAGCTCGTGGCTGGATCTGAGAACGTGTGTCAGGGGGCGGAGGGGCACTTTGGAAATGTCCGGATTCGGGGTGACCCGAGAATGTCACTGCTAGGAGCACACGATGGCTGTCGCGTCCCCACGATGGCTGCTCCGAGCATGGCACAGGACGGGAACCAAGACAGGGTGTTGGGAGTGGGTCGGGCATGAGCCTGAGCATGCTGTCCCGCTCGTGGGGTGCAGGGGGGCCTTGAGCCCCGCTGAGGAGAAACAGGGGGTCTGCAGGGCGGAGGCCTGAGGTGGGAGGTGGGAGGTGGGCTGAGTCCAGGGCAGAGGAAGATGGGTGAGGCCACGGGGTCCCCGGCAGTCGTGAGGACTTGGCTTCGGGGCTACGTGGCCATCTTATTTTATCTCCCTGGTGGGTCTTTTTTAACTCTCTTAAACATCCATCACCCCTTCTTTTTGCGATCATCTTTCCTCCAGACTCATAGTCTATTACCTGCTTCCTCATTCACCAAGGAGAAAGAAAGCATCAGAAGACAATATCCACATGCCTCGGACGTGACCCCCAAACGCCTGCCTCCATGTAGACCTGCACGTCTACCTACCTTCACTACACTTTCCAGTTTATTTTGTTAACTGCAACCTCTCACCTGTTCACTGGATCCCATTTCCTCTCATCACCTGGGGGATGCTGCTTTAGCCAGAGTTATGTCCTATTCCTGTTGTATCACTTTTTTCTCTGTATAGTATGATTCTCATTAGTGTGAAGCTGTATTTTTTAATATATTCCAGCTTTTTGAAAACACCCCCTTTAAGCTCACATTCTCTTCCAGCCATAGTCACCCCCCACACCCTCCATCTGTGGGGGATGACTTCCGAGACCCCCAGGGGATGCCTGAAGCTGTGGAGAGTAGCCAATCCTATAGAGGCTGTGTTTTCTTTTTTAAATACAAACATTCCTTTCCACTTCAATCCAGGGAGGAGATCAGATGAGAACTTCACATCTCTCTCCATTGATTTTTATCCCTTTGATTCTAGCAATCATTCTTTGATTTAATGACTATTACTAAAGTTTAGAAACTTTCTGAAGGAGAATGAAAAAAAAAAAAACCATAAAGGGAAGGCCAAAACTGTCATTGGGATCCCTATAGGCCAATTAATGAAAAAGCAATTCACAGTCAAGTGTGTGTGGGTTCAATAAAAATGTATTGAACTTTAAAGTTAATGGAGCAAAAATTAAGATCGGAGCCTCCATTCCTTGATAGGAATGGTTTCCAAAGTCATTTAATTAATGCTTTATCCTAGGGGAAAAAAATTAGTCCCTGTATGATAGTAGCGAGAGATTTACCAAATTAGACAGAGGGAACAAAAAAAGGCTCTAAGTTCCTAAAAGGCTGTCTTCGTGTTACTTCTTTGCAATGACAGGAAGGATTTATAGAGTCGTGTTATTTTTAAACATCACCTATATCCTTGATGCCAAATTTCAAGGAGGAGATTTTCTTATTCCCTATTAACTAAAATTCAATCAAACATTATGGTTTAAATTTTTTTTTTTTGACACCAAAAAACTCACTCCATTTATTCTCTGGGGTAAATAAACTCCATTTACTCTCAGTTGGTAAACATTCTGATAAGAACTAAAGAAATTCAGATGAATAGTGATTACAATATGGTGTAGGAATCCTATGTAATAGGAAGAGATTTATTTAGTGAGTTGGTATGGAAACCATAGAAGGGTTATGCATGAAGAAAATAGGTTGTTATGGCTATAAATTAAATAATAATAATAATAATAATAATAGTAATGCTAACTCCAAGTTCCCCTATGTCCGATGTGAGTCTGGGCAAATCACCAGGGGTGAGCCTCAGAGACCGAGACTGCTGCAAGCTTGGGGCTCAGACTTCTCGGCCCTGAACCCCTTCAGTGGCTACTGTAGGAAAGAGCGTGCTCTGAGCTGAACTGCCTCCCCCATAAGCTCATGTGTTGAAGCCCCAACTCCCAGTGTGGCTGAGTTAGGACAGAGACCCTTTGCGGCCATCATTAAGGCTGTGTCCTTATCGGAAGAGGCACCAGAGACCTTGTGTCTTCTCCCTCCCTTTCCGTCACGTGACAATGCGGGGAGAGGGCAGCTGTCTGCAGCCTGGGAAAAGAACCGAATCAGCTGGCACTTCGATCTTGAACTTCCCAGCCCCAGAACTGCCAGGCAGTGCACGTTTAAATTCCTGCCAAGTCCCGCAGTGTACGGCACTGCGCCAGGGCAGCCCGTGTACGAGTTGACTCGTACAAGGCATTCAGATGCTTTGGCACAGAAGCAATGCCTGTTACTCCCATTAGCAGCTCATTGCCCAGAACCCTGTCTCATGTGGCCCCACCTAGCTACAAGGGGACAGGTAGATACAGGGGAGTAGGTGGCGTCTTCGGTAAGCATGACTGTCTCTGCCACAGACATCTCAGTGGCTGGTCAGTAAAGATCTATCATCTCCCTCCTCCCACACACACCCATTCCTTCCAGAAGGGAGAGATACCCCAAAGGAACCCATCCAGCCCTTGATTCTAGCTCTAAGTCCAGACATCTAGGTGACCTGCGGCTATGTCTACATCACTCCCAGATGTGACTTCTCTTGGTTCCAAAAGAATGATCTATAAAGAAACTTTGTGTCTACCCATGCTGAACCAATGAAGACCGGCTGGAGAGGGGCAGAAAGCCAGTGGCCACAGCCAACACTCCCCTGCCAGCAACGAAGGACCGAGAGACACACGGCAGGTAGCCAGCCTTGGTGCTTCTGAAACGCTGTCCACCAGGCAGCTCGAGGGTGCACGCTGGTCTTGACCTTGCGCTGGTCTTGACCTTGCTCTGCCCTTGGAGAAGAGCTGGCTCACCCTCTGTCCGCCTTGGCTCTGCCCTCTGCCCACTAGCAAGGTTCTCCTTCATCATTATCCTCCTCGGCCTTATCCGAGGTGACAGTAGGAAAATGTCCCGTTGGGGTAAGTGTAGGTCTCACCCAACTGTCTATCCTTTGGAGTTCATGTGAGACAACGGATTATTATTAAGTCTTAAGAAGCCATAAACATTTTTGGCTTAGGGTTCGCTCCCTGCTTTACAAGGCTGTCAAGCTAGTACTAGGTGGCTTGTATACCTGACTCGAATTGATCATATGAATTAAAGGCAACAACACCATTTTGGGAGTGTTTTTGGTTTTTTTTTTAAAGACATACATCTCAGATTTATTATAATATTTTGTTTCTCCTTCCTTAAAACTCTTTCCTTTGATTTAAAAGTGCTACCTTGATGTCATCAAGTTCTGGAGAAGCACGCTCAATCAGTTCTTTACCATGCGTCATTTTTATCTAATGTAGATTACAGCAGGCACCACATCCTTAAACTGCATTTGACCTTGACATACTTCAATGAACTGAGAGGTTTTAGCAATAGATGTGGACGATACACACTTAATTTACTTTTTTTTTTTTCCTTGAAGCTTGCTTTTAACTTGCTTTGTCACTTACAGATTTTCTTAATGTTACCTCTTCCTCTTTGGTGACGCATCATATTACCTTTTTCCAATTTTGCAAGGTTTTGAATTTTTCAAACCCCTTTCATTTTTGCTTCCAACTTCTCCAATTGTCTCCCTGAAATTCTTTCTCTGCAGTGCCTTTCCAGCCAAGAAATACCATTACCATTGTCTCCCCCAGCTTCTTCCCCTAGAAGTTATTGGGAAATACGATTAAAGAAATTTTTTTCCCAGTCCAGAAATTCTCTCCACAAAGGTAGCAGAGAAAGAGGACACTCACTCTCATTATTGAACATGGGTTAAGGCAGAATGTGCTGCATATCACAGATAATCTATTAAGAGACTGCAAAGACAGAAAGAAATAATCACCCTTTTTATAGTCTAGAAGGTACGACCCACAACCTACACGTTCTCAACACAATCATTGTCTCAAATAAGGCACCTGATAGCATCATTTGTCACACAGAGTTCATCCTAGACTCAGCTGGGCATTGGGATGACTATCTGAGAGCTAATTGGGTTTATATGAAGGAAAAATAAACTTTGGGCATCCTTATATCCACTATAGTTAGGCTCCCACCCTCCCAAAGAAACTGCGAGGCAAGGGGCTCTGTCCCTAATGCTCACGTTTCAGAGAGGTGGTTCCTGAACCACTGAGCGGGGCTTTCCTGGTCTTAAAGCCAACGAAAGACGTCTTTAGCTTTCAAAAGAATGTAGATGTATTTCAAAGAGAAGAGAAAATACAATGATAAGTTTTCGAAAGTTCATGATCTGAAAAAGGGAGGAGAGAGAGAGCACACTTTCCCCCCATTTTCAACAGAGAGAATTAAGCTTCTTATTTTTAATTCGTATTTCTCACAACCCGGAAGCTATTTACACACGCATTCAGCCCATCGAGCCATCACAAGTTTTGCCAGGAGGTAAGAATCTTACCAAGTGTCTCTTTACTGCTGAATATCATTTTTCCAGCATCCCTACCTATCGTAGGGCTATATATTCATTTATCACCACGGCATTCCTCCTGCTAGCCATTTCTATTAGGATCAAATAGACTTATCCTTATATAACAAAATTTCAGTGGTTTAATGCGGTCCACTTTGGTTTGGGGGCAATTAGAACAACAGGTACATAAAAAATAGTGCATTAGTTTAGGGTTCCATCACTTCCGTTCACGGCCCTTTGTTGGGACTCGTTGTGTGGTTTCTCAGATGGCACTGAGTGTGGGGGACGCAGGAGAACAGGACGCTGTTGGCCGGAGGGCACTGGCTCCAGTTTTAGGGACTTGGGAAAGATTTACTGAAGGAGATGATCTCAACCCGAATCATTAAAGATCAGCTGAAATCATGCAACTGAAAATGGGAGGGTGGACGGTCAGCACGGGCAGAGCACTGAGGCTCTTTATTAGTCTTTTTTTTTTTTTTTTGCTGCTGCTGGAGTTTTAGAATCGGAAGCAGGAAGTAGGCAGAGTTCATGTAAAGACAGATAAAGATCAAAACCAGAAGTTTTTTTTAAAGCCATGCCAAAAAAACCAAACAACAATAAAAACACACACACACACACACTCCCCAAACTTGGTCTTATCTTATTAGGCGGAGGGAGTTGGTTTCAACACAGGCAAATAAACATAAAATTTTGCAGGGAAGTTCGAGACCACGGCCCTGGGCGGATCTGGTGTCTGGTGAGGGCTTCCTGGGTCACACAAGGCTGTCCTTTCTCTGTGTCCTCCTCACAGGGCGGAGGGGCTAAGGTGCCCTCAGGGCCCTAAGTCACTTCGCCTCCCAGTGGCCCCTGCCTCTTAATGCAATCACCCTGGGGGCCAGGTTTTCAACACGTGACTCTTAGGGGGGGAGACACAAAAATTCAGATCATAGCCCTAGATCCTTGTTCTCTGAGCAACGGTGGCGTGAAAGACACACACGAGAATGAATCATGTAGCTGCGACTTGACGCCTGCGTCCACCAGCCGCCTACTACTTCCCATCTGACCGGTTCACCTTATTAACCTTGAGACTTTCTCATCCACGAAAAGCTGATAAAGATGCTTTCTGCTACGTCCACCTTCAGCGCTGATGCGAAGTCAGAATGACTTCAAAGCACTTTGACAAAGGGCTTTGAAAGCCCTTTAGACACATACATAGAGATGGGTAAATTCAGCAAACAACTATTGTTTCGCATGCACAGCCCTGGACGAGGCAGAATAGAGGATCAAAAAAGAATCCCTTTGCTTCAAGGAAACCCACACCCTTCCATGAAAAAAGCTGAAATACCAGGGTGTGATTTTGGAGTATCACTGCAGATGGTAATCACAAAATAGATATTGTATTTTGTAGTTTCATACAAAAGGACTCTTCCTGGGGAGATTGTCGCTCGGCCCCTGGTAACCACTATTCTATGTTTTCTGTCTCTGATTTTGACTACCCTCAGCACCTCATGTAAGTGAAACCATACAGTATTCGTCCTTTTGTGACAAGCTTATTTCACTCAGCATAATGTCTTAAAGATTCACCCGTGTTGTAGCAAATGTCAGAATTTCCTTCCTTTTGAAGATGGAACAATACTCCACTGTGTGTGTATAGTTCACATTTTTTTTAATCCATTCATCTTTTGATGAACTCTTGGGTTGCTTTCACATTTTAGTTATTGAGAATAATGATGCTATGAACATGAGTGTAACAAATAGCTCTTTGAGATGTTATTTTCAATTCTTTTGGGTGCATTCCCAGAAGTGAAACTGCTGGATCAGATGGTAATCCTATTTTTATTTTATTTTATTTTTTGAGAAACAACTATACTGTTTTCCATGGAGGGTCTACCCTTTACATTCCCACCAACAGTACACAAGGATTTTGATTTCTTCCCATCCTCACCAACACTTATTATTTTCTGGTTTGTTTTGTTTAGTTTTGATATTAGTCATCCTAATTTGGATTTGCATTTTCTTAAAAATTACTGATATTGAGCATGTTTCCATATATTTATTGACCATTTGTATTTCCATTTTGGAGAAATGTCTATTCAAGTCCTTTGCTCATTTTTTAATTGGGTTGTTTGTGTCGCTGTTGAGTTTTAGAAATTCTCCCTCTATATTCTGGATATTCATTCCTTATCACATATACAATATGTCAATATTTTTCCCATTCTGTCAGTTGCCTCTTTACTCTTTTGATACTGTCATTTGATACCTAAATTATTAACATTTTCATTAAGTCCAATTTGCCTATTTTTTTCTTTTGTTGACTATGCCTTTCTTATTTCCAAAAAAAAAAAAAAAAAATCACTGCCAAATCCAAAGTTGTGAAGTTCTTACCCAGTTTTCTTCTCGAGGGTTTATAGTTCTAAGTGTTACGTTTATGTCTGTAATCTATTTGGAGTTAATTTTTACATACGGTGATAGGGAAAGGGCCAACTTCACCCTTTTGCATGTGGATGTCCCGTTTTCCTAGCACTGTTTGTTGATAAGACTGTCCTTTCCTCACTGAATAGTCTTGGTGTCCTTCTAAAAAATCAATTGACCTTATATGTAAAAGTCTTTTTAAATTTTATTTTTAAGTTTAAAATTTTACATATAGCAACATTCACTCTTTGTGCGATACAGTTCTCTGGGTTTGGACAAATGTATAGAATTTCATATCCACCACCATAAGCAAGATAAAAAAAAAAAAAGAGTCCCGTTATCTTCCCAATTTCCTTTACATCATCCTGGCTTTGTTGTTCCTTATTCTCCATGCCCTGCCTCTAGGCAATCATTGGTCTATTTTCTGTTCCTATAGTTTTGCTTTCCTGAAAATTTAACATTGTTGGAATCATAGAGGAAGTGTCTTTGGGATCTGGCTTTTTTCACTTAGAGTGATGTATTTGTGGTACATCCATCTTGTATGTATCAGTCATTTGATCTTTTTATTGCTGAATAGCCATCTATTTATGGATCTAACACATTTTGTTTATCTATTCAATGAAGGATGTTTGGTTTGTCCAGTTTTTGTCAACAATGATGAAATGGCTATAAACATTCATGTACACGTTTTTTAACGAACACATACTTTTATTTTTCTTGAGGAAATACGTGAGAACAAGACTGCTAGGTCATATGCTAAGTGTATGTTTAAGTCGATTTAAAAAATGCCAAAATTGCCTTCCGAAATGGCTATCACATTTCATAGTCTCACCGAAATTATACAAAAGTTCAATTTGCTGTATAGACTGGTTATCGTCAGACTTTTCTTTTTAAGTTTAACCAGTATAATTGGCATATAGTTATATTCCTTGTGGTTTTAATTTGCATTTCCCCAATGACTAATTAGGTTTGGCATCTTTTAGTGGGGTGACTGGCCAACCTCAGATCTTTTTTGGTGAGGCGTCTGCTCAAATCTCTTGCCTATTTTTAAAACTAGGTTGTATTTTTTCTTACTGTTGAGTTGTGAAAGTTCTTTATACATTTTTGATACAAGCGTTTTATCAAATATGTGACTTCCAAATGCGTTCTCCAGATCTGTCTCATGTCTTTTCATTCCCTTAAAAATGTCTTTTGAAGAGCCAGGTTTTCAGTTTTGATCCAGTCCAATTGATCATTTCTTTTTCCTTTTGGTATCATGCTTTGATATCACATTTGAGAACTCTCCATCTTACTTTTCATTTTAACTAATTAAAAGTCACACATTAGACAAGGAAGGATTTCTCTCTGTAGTCATGAACAAAAAAGGTTTAGGGACAAATCAAGCCTACGTATGACGTGACAGAATCCTTAATGACTGAATATACGACTGCTTCCATGAACCGCTTCCCATAGGAACTGTAGTGCAATATTTAAGTTCTGTTTTACACTTCCAGTTATTAAAATCTATAATCGGATTTTCCCCAGGCTTCCAAGTAGAGACAATATCATCAAAGCGAGTAATATGTGTACTTTAAGAACCAGTTTTGTTATATTAAGCATTGTGCTGAATAAGAAGGTTATATGTTGAACAATAATATTATAAAAAAGGCTTCTGGGCTCACTTGAATTCAGTTATACAGGCATTTAAACTCATCTTGATTTTTGCTTACAATATTTATGAGATTATAGGAAGTGAAAATGCTACATCAGCAGCTAAAAATGTCCTTTTGACTTCTGCAGGATAAAATTGTACATAATCATAAATCCTAAGACTTCCATTGCAGGTATGGGTATCTTTTTTGATTTTTTTGAGAATATAAGACTGCATGGCAAATTGGTTGTTTTTTTATTCTTAAAATGCAAACTTATCATCGTCCTGGTAAAAGGGCCATCGCCCTAAGCTGGCATGGACTACGCATTCCTCTCCCAAAGGCCCCGTTCTTCTGAGGACAACCCCCGCTGCGAGCTTCCTGGTCCTTGTTTTTCTCTGTCCTCGCTCTTTGCTTCTGCTCCCTGAGGCTTGTGACATGTGACTATACTCATGAGGATGGATGTGGTGTGTTCCTCCAGAATGATCTAGATCCAGTCTTAACGTTCACTTTTATATTTTAATGGAGCAGTAAAATTTAACAATGCAATTGAAAAAAAAGCCTATCAGTGGAAAAAGTACTTTGACATATCTAACTTTATTACTTTCCAGTACATGCAGCAATATAAATAAACGGCTAGCATTTCCTATCAAAGGATATACCTGTGCAAAGAGCTTCCTTTCATTTCTCTGGGTCAAGCATGGACAAAATCTTCTGCCCCTGGCTCCCTTTAACAAGAGTGACATTGTCTGGAATTTTAAAATAGATGCACAAAATCATGGTCCAATATCACAATTGTTAAAGAACAAAGAACACCCCAAATTTAGAGAAGGAAAAAATGCAAGTGAACAGTATACATGGAGCAAAGCCTTCAATCATAAGAAAAAGAGACACAAACAAAAGAGAAAAGAATAATGAGATATCAAAGTCCTCCCTCAAAATAGAAACATCTTATATCATCGTTTTAATCCTTGTGGTTATGGGGTCAAAAGGAGCACTCTCTTTGTACCATTAGAGAGTGTGTGAATTCATAGTCATTTCCTTGAAAGCAATTTACTATGTTGTGAAGAATCTTGAAAATATGTGTATCCTTTGACCCAGTAATTGTTCTTTAAAAAGGCTCTGCTAAGAAAATAATCAGAGATTTGCACATGTTTTCACAGATGGTCAGTGTGCTTTTATTGATAATAGTTCATTCTGGAAACATCTTCATGGTAAATTAATAATGGCATAGCCATATGTACTGAATACCATAAAGCAATCAGAATTTTGATTGTAAAGGACTCAGAGATTACTTTTTCCAAATAATATTAAGTGAAAATGTAGGACAAACATCTTCATATCGATTTTTAAAACATATGAAAAGAAGTACTCCAAAACATTAAAAGTATTATCGCAAGATGGAGACGTGAATGATTTTAAGCTTTTCTTTTCAACTTCTCCCTTGAAAGTTTTTGTGTTAACTTTTTAATCTGACAATACAAGGTATTAAAAAATCTTAATACTAAAAAAAAAAAAAGGAAATTTACAAAGAAAAATTTGAAAAGTGCAAAACCTGACCAGGTTATGAAAACAGGTTTCTGAACCTACCCCGAATGGCAGCCTGCCCTGACACGCAGCTTCACGAGGCCCATCCACGGGTCCACAGACTGCTCGGGGCTCGCTCTCCTCCCTTCACCCTCCTTCTTCCGGAGGAGGTGCTTTCTTATAAAAGTAACAATCGCCCATTGCCAAACATCCAAACGATGTATTTACTCTGGTGTTTATTCTCATTAGGGCACTAATCTCATCATGAGTTGTCCTATCCTCATGATCTCATTGAAATGAAATAATCTTCCAACGATTTCTGATTTTTGTGAAGAGGTATTTAAATTTTTTTTTTCCTTCAAATGATTCATAGATTATATACAAAATAAAACTGAGTTTTAGGTATCAACCTTATATGCTGAAACCTTCCTAAATTGATTTCTAAGTTATAGTAGTTTTTATGATTCCTTTAGATTTTCCCCTTAATATTTTAAGGGTAAAAAAGTTTTTTTTTAAGTTCCTAATTTTTATTTTATTTTTTATTTTTATTTAATTAAAGTTATTGGGGGTGATATTGGTGAATAAAATCATATAGGTTTCAAGTGTAGAATTCAATACTGTATGTATATTGCATTGTGTGTTCACAATCCAAAATTAAACTTCCTTCCATCATTATACATCTGACCCTTTTCACCCTTATCCACCTCTCCTCTCCCCATTTCCCTCTGGTAACCACTAATCTGCTGTCCTTGCCCATGAGTCTCTATTAGTCATTTCTGTTTGTTGCTCTCAGTTTCATAGTTCACATATGAGTGGAATCGTATGGTCTCAGCTCTTCTGTCTGGCTTATTTCACTTAGCATGATCATCTCAAGATTCATCCATGTTGTCGCAAATGACAGGGCTTCATCTTTTCTCATGGTTGAGTAATATTCTGTTGTATACATCTATTATATCTTCTGTATATAATCATCTATCAAAGGATTCTTCAGTTGCTTCCGTGTACTGGTCACTGTGAATAATGTTGCCGTGAACATCAGGGTACGTATCTCTTTGTAGATAAGTGTTTTCAAGTTTTTTGGGTAAGTACCCAGAAGAGGGATTGCTGGGTCACATGTATTCTATTCTTAGTTTTTTGAGGAACCTCCATACTGTTTTCCATAGTGGCTGTACCAATTTACATCCCCACCAGCAGTGTGTGAGGGTTCCTGTTCCCTCAAAACCTCTCCAATACTTGTCATTACTTGTCCTGTTGATGATACCCATTCTAACAGGTGGGGCATGGCATCTCACTGTGGTTTTGATTTTTATTCCTTAAAAGCTAGTGAACTTGAGTATCTTTTCATAAACCCGCTGACCATTTGCACATGTTCTTGGGAGCAGTGTTTGTTTAAGTCCTCTGCCCATTTTTTAATTGGGTTGTTTGATTTTTTATTGTTGTGTTATATGAATTCTTTGTACATTTTGGATATTAGCCCCTTATTGGAGGCATTGTTTGCAAACATCTCACATTTGAATGGTTGCTTCTTTGCCTCATTGATGGTCTCTTTTGCTCTGAAAAGCCTTTTTGTTTGATGTAGTCCCATTCATTTATTTTTGCTTTTACTTCCCCTGCCTTTGAGGTCAAATTCATTTAATCTTCTCTAAATCCAAGGTCCATAAGTTTAGTATCTATGTTTTCTTCTATGCAATTTATTGTTTCAGATCTTTTATTCGGGTCTTTGATCCATTTAGTGTTAATTTTGGTGTATGATGACAGATAGCAGTCTAATTTCACTCTTTTACATGTGGTTTTTCAATTTTCACAGTACCATTTATTAAAGAGGATTTCCATTTTCCATTGTATGTTTTTTGCTCCTTTGTTAAAAATTATTTGCCCATATATATGCTATCCACTTATGATTAAAACAGTTAATAAAATAATATAGAAGAAAAGTACCTTATCATAATAAAGGTCATATACAACAAACCCTCAGCTAACATCATACTTAATGATGAAAAACTAAACACCTTCCCTCTAAGATCAGGAACAAGATAAGGCTGTCTGCTATCACCACTATTATTCAATATAGTACTGGACGTCATGGCTGGAAAAATCAGGCAAAAGAAATAAATAAAAGGCTTCCAAATAAGGAATAAAAAAGTCAAATTGTCACTTTTTGCGGATGACATAATTCTCTATTATAGAAAACCCTAGAGACTCCATGAAAAAACTATTAGAAATAATAAACAAATACAGTAAAGTTTCAGGATACAAAATCAATGTATAAAAATCCATAGTGTTCCTATACATTAACGATGTATTTTTAGAAAAGAAATGAAAAAATTCCTTTTTCTATTGAACAAAAAGAATAAAATACCTAAGAATAAACCTAATGAAGCATGTAAAAGACATATACACTGAAAACTAGAAGACATTAATAAAAGAAATTGAAGAAGACACAAAGAAAAGGAAAGACATTCTTTGTTTATGGATTGGAAGAATCAACGTAGTTAAAACGACCTCATTACCCAAAGCATTATATAGATTTAATGCAATCCCCATCGAAATCCCATCAGCATTTTTTATAAGAACAAAAAAATCATCAGATTTGTATGGATGCACAAAAAAACCCGAATAGCCAAAGCAATCCTAAGAAAAAAGAACAAAGTTGGAAGTATCACACTACCTGACTTCAAATTATACTACAAAGCAACAACAATCAAAACAGCATGGTATTGGCAGAAAAACACATGGACCAATGAACAGAACCGAGAGTCCAGAGATAACTCCCCGTATACAGGGTAAAAAAATTTGATTTTCATTGTTCTACACTCTGATTTCCCCATGGGCAATAATATTGGAATGTAAACATATTCCAAATAATAACACATGGTAAATTAAAGTGTTCTTATACATCTGCTGATTCTTCAGTGAAGCAGGCACCTACTAACTCGTAAATTTTGCTTCAAACACCAGTTCTTATAAAGACAGCCATTCAGTTTTTTCCCACTTGCTTGTGCTCCAAAGTCTTGTTGCCCCAGTCTCATTCTGGCCTAACCTCAAATTTCTGACTCACGACAGGTAGCAGCGACTTTTGTTTCTAGAGACTGAATTTAGAGATTGTAATTCTCCTCATGCAAAGAAGGAAACTGAAGGCGAGAGAAGTTAAATGGCGCAAGCTAAATTATTAATAAGTGACACGCTGTGATCTAAACCTAGCTCCCTCTGATTCCCAGGACACAGGAGTGTGGGTGTCTAGATAATGTCTAGATATTAAGATATTTGATTTTTAAGAAATTTATTGAGAAAACAAACAAAAAACAAAAAAAAATGACCTTCTACACCAACAAAAACCAAATTAAAATCAAACCCAAGCAAAACAGAAAAAACTTGAGAATTATGGACCTTATTATTCTCATATATTTATCTTAAAATCATCAAGATCATAGAAGACCAATAATATTGAATGTCAGATAAGCCAAATTGCACATCAAATAAGTTTGGTTGAAATTATCAGTGAAAAAAGCTGTGGAGAGCCAGTTTTTTTAATAGACTTAGAAGGAACAAGAAATTGATACAAACTAATGTGGACAGGTATAAATGGACTGAAAATCCCACTTAACCACTATGAAAGAAAAAAATAACTCTTTGTTTCTTAAAATCCGGAGACATCTACTGAAATGAGATGTTAAATTGCTCTAGAGAAAAATAAGGAAGTAAGCAAACCGAGGGAGAAGAAAGATTCAGGGGTAGCATTGCTAAAAGATGAAAAATAAACTATCCCTTTTTATATAGACATACACTAACTTTTAAGGCCAGTGAAATAATGTATCATAAATTTTACGCCAGTGAATCCCTAAGTTATAATCCCTTTTTCATAACCATATAATTTGTAAAATAGTGTACTAGTCTAATAGCATTCTCTTCCTTATGAGAATTTTTATTCCTAATAGCTATCTAGAATGTGATTACTATTATATCGTCACTATCTAGGCAGACATAAAGAGACAGTTGAGTGAATTTCATAGTCACTAAGCAAACATAGGATTGGAAGCTTTTAGCAAAATCAATGTGGTAGAGACTTTAATATTTCCTCACTAGAAAAGGGTTCCTGACTTATAAAATTACTTCGGCTCAGGTTTTTCTTTTTCCTTCTTAACATTTTAAGACATCTAGCTTGCCCTAGATGAGTATTATTAGAATCTGACTTTGACTTAACATTGAACAGTTTTGTAAGAAGAAAGTGCTGAAATGAACATTGCTATCTCAAGTGCAACAAAATTTCCCTATAATTTACCTTACGATGCCACAATTTCATTTTCAGAATGTGACAAATCACATCTTCAGTGTCAAGACTGATACATTGAACATCTCTCATAGAGAATCCCTAAACCCAGGTCTTATCTTGGGGCTGTAACAACCACATTAAGGGGTCAGAGAATGACAACACTGACTTAGTCGGTTGAAACTCACTTCTAAACCGTTTTTGTAAGTAACGATTGTGAGGCAAGCATTCATTTCATACACTGATGGATGCCGACTGTGATCAAGAAAGCAACATATTTGCCTTGACATTCCAAATTTAAAATCTGAGTTACACATTTAATAAATTATGGATTGGCCAACATTTCTTCAACCACTCCGAATGAATATTTATACCTAATGTTATTCACGTAAACACATGGATAGAACTGAATATTGCCTTAACTTATTTCAGATTGAATAAGTAATAGTTCAACAATTTTATAGAAAACTTTTTCCAAAGTTTTTTATAAAAAAAAAAAACTCACAAAAATAACGACAGCATGAATATGTTAAATTCTATGGGAAACCTAGTATACCAAAACTATAGTAGGACACAACAAAAATACAGCATTAAAATAATTAAATAATTATTAATAATTAAAAACTAGTTTGATGCCAGTCTAAGGGCCTAACATTATGCTGAATGATGTAATTAGCCTGCCATAGAATAAACACGATTTAATTCGATTATCAAGAACTTGGGGGAGTTATGTACTTGGTGAATTCCACCCTTTCTGAAAACAACGGTCACCCTGGGTGCTGGTGGATGGCACCCTCTCTTCAGGAGACTCGTGCCACACGCCTCCAACACCTGGTGGCTGCACTTAGAGCTTACCTTCCCGACTCAAAGGTGAACCACGTGGAGTCCCGCCCGTATCGCCTCAGAGAGCTGAGAGGCCACTTCACCAGTTTGACCTTGGCGTTGTGGATATCCCAGAGATAGATGTTCTCGTGAGTGATCTGCATCGTGCATTCACCATAAATATCCAGATTTGGTGTAGGCATCAGATACACATTGAATCGCTCTGCAAAGAAACGAAGAATGGAGAAAATTAAGTGGAAAGCGGTGTGACTCTTTAGGAGAACGATATTCAGTTGTACACCTACCTACAGCCTTCAGAAAGTGCTACGATGTCTCTTGGTGACATTCAAATACACCGCAAAACACTGCTTTTTAAAAATTTTGTATGAAAAAGGTGCTACAGTATTTTTAATCATGAACTAATCCACTTATTTGAAACCTTTTTGTTGTACGCATTCTCTACGGTGGGGACTAACTAGTTAAATCGTATTATAAAGACAGAAAAGGTAAAAAGCTAAGTGGGTTTCAGCCTAAATGATGCTGTCTGCATCTTCACACATCTTAAGTGGATATCATATATACATCCTGCAAGGAGCGTCTTATTTAAGTAAGCAAGAATTTACTCATTGTCACCTTTGTGACAGAAAGTATGTAAGGCATACCCAGACAGACTCTCAAAACATTGTGTTTATGGTCTGCTGCAGAATATGATAATTAAAAGTATTTATCATCTTCAGAAGTCCTGTAGGACTTTGGCCATTGTTTGGTAAGCAAAATAAGAATGCATACCTGCTTTCATTGCAGGATATTTTACAGTTGAAAATCTGATTATTAGGTAGTCATTCTAAACCTTGCTTTGTAACTTTCGTGTATCTCAAAGGCTAGCACAAAATTCTGCAGCCTTTGATGCTCATTTAAATGCATTATATGCACTTGATTTTGAAAAATACGCTTAGTTCCTAAGTTCCAGGAATTAAAACCTGGGGATGATCTACGAAGTGTGCTATAAAATATCCTTAGTTCCTAGGACCATAGTCTTGGGTTATAGTAAGTGATCAATAAATATTGGTTAACCGTGTGAATGCAATAAATATATGCCATGATGATTATGGGCTGTCAGCAATGAGGAATTATAAAAATAATGAATCACGATAACAAAAAGTTTAAGAATTACTGGCAGATATATCTTCGTGAGTTTGAATTTAATTGTGAATGGTGCTTTAAAGGCGGTGCTGTTGAATGAATTATTTTGAGAAGCATAATGGTGCAGCTGCAGATGGGAGAGAATGGAGATGTTTAGGAATATGCTCTCCTCCATTGGAATGCCTCAATTTTAAACACCGATTGTTTGCTGGGATTGAGCTGGCATTGTCTGGGTCATAGAAAGAATCTTTTCCATGGCAGGTATTTTTCAGAATAAGATTTGTTGATGCCAGAAAAAAAAATCAGATTCCAAATCAGTTATATTTAATTTAAGCACAACAGCTTGAAATGTAGTAACCATATGGATGATATTTATATTCAAGTGGCTAGGTATTTTTGACCGAAATAATCTAATTATTCAATTTTCTCCTAGATTATTGCCTCATGATACTGATATGTATGTGGATTTCACATTCATTTCCCAAAGAAAAAACATAATGAGATAAATTCTATAGCTGAAAAATGAAGAAGCACGTATACATATATATTCCATAAATTCTAAAATCCTTACATGCAACCAAGTAAGATATCAATGTAATGTATTTAGCATTAAATACATCACTTACATTCCCATCCCGTATCCTACTCCAATGGGGTTACAAGTAATAAATCAAAGGGCCACGATCACATATAAGAGAATAAATGAGACTTGGACCCAACAGAGAGAGTCAGGAAGACAGATAATGCTTGAATGACACTGTTCTTTTTTTTCAGTCAAGACCATTTTGATGACGTTTGGCTTTCACACTTGGAACTAATCATATGTCCAGTGGCATCTGTTGTACGTATGGAAAATACTAATATTGTAGTTATAAAGTGGAAAATAAAACGTTCCTCTACATTCTTTCCTTTCCATCCATTTCAAAGTCTAAAGACAGCAACCAAAGAATCACCGCCAAAATGCAAGAGATAACGCTTCTTCCAAAATATCAAGTAAATGAACACCATTAACCAATTTTACTGTTGCTTTAGGCTACCCTGATCCTTGATATTTGCTCTCTGAGAAAGAAGAGAAAACCAAAACTGAACATGTAAAAACTAATCCTGACGTCGAGATTAGAAAACTAATCATGACAGATGGTACATGAAACATTACATATGACCTATAGAGTATTACAGAGGACTCCGAAGAACCATTATATTTTCACAGAAATGTCTGCGTGCTCTAATGTTAGCAGGTAGCACTTACTAATAATAATACAAAAAAGAGAGTAATCATCACAGTGGACATTGGAGAAAGCTGGAAAATAATGAATAAGTGAGTTTGGTTAGATACACATGACACAGAGCTCTAATATAAACATCACTGCGGCACATTTATAAACAAATACAAAGTGTTGGGATAACTTGGTCTGAAGGAGTCCTCCCATGGCCAGCTCTGGGCGACATAAAGCCTGTGAAATGGACCTATGGTGACCCTCCCCTCTTGCCTGCCTTTTAAGTTCCCATCTCACACTCTTTGTTACCTAGCAACTCAAGCCCAACCCTTCTTGTGATGGTTTAGAACGTTCCAATCTACCTTTGAATACCATATCTTGCATCTGATGAAATAAATTATCCTAAGAAATTTTATTCCAAGTTTTAAATATTCAAATCCATTTTCCCCTAATGGCTAATTTCCAAGGATTTGAGATTCAATGAAAAACTAGACTAATGTGACCCAGCAGAAAAGGAAGCACATAGAGAAGGTGGCCCATCAAGTTATCCAATTAGGTACACTTCTTAGACTGCCACTGGAATGGAAGAAAGGTTTCTGCATTGGCTATGAATAAATTATTTTACGTCCCTAGTAACGTAAAACATGCTGTTTTGCTAAAATGCAATATGATTTCCATTGGAAAAATCATATCGATGTGGCATCGTTAACATTTGCTCCACTAAGAAGACTTTCATATATGTTTACTTTAGTGAAATCATTTTATCAGGCGGATGTTTTCAACCAATCTCTAAGGATGCCACTTTCTTATTTAAAATGTGCATTTTGTTTTTCCTGCCTCGAGTACTGGTTCTCAGGCTTTTGAGCTCATGTATATTACCTAAGGGCCTTTTCGAACACAGATGGCTGGGCGTCCTCCACCCTGGATAATGTACATCTCTACATGCTCCCAGGGATGCTGTTGCTGCTGTTCTGGGGACCACACTTTGAGAACTGCTGATCTGTGAAGCATCTTAGAGTATCGCCAGGAAGTAGCAGCGTTGGAGAAGCCACGAAGAATGCTTCCGCAGAACAAACCAGCACAGGTCACTCCACACTGTTCTCTCCTGTCCGTCCAGATGAATTAACCCTCAGTTCATTTACACGATATAATAAATTAATCCATCTCAGTGGACTCATGATGGATTGATTAGGCAAGAAAGTGATCGTATGCCAGTTGCAACGAAAGTAGGGAGAGCAACGGAGTGATTAGAATCAGGGAATAAGAGCAGACATGAATACAGTTTAAATCATACCAAAGTCTCACAAATAAGTAAAATCTGATGTCGCTGAAGAAAGGGGAAAAAGCCACAAATAACTTACATGAAGTAAAAAAGGGAAAATCACTATAATGTAAAGAGGTATTAAGAAGACCATACACTGACATGTGATTAAATTTATGTCAATAATTTTGAAGATCTGCAAGAAATGCACAAATTCCTAAAATCACTGGTAGACTTTTTTTTTATGCTAATTAGAGTTGACAGTTGATCACTGTGAGCTTTCACACTTGTGTGCACATCGGGGTCATTGGGGTTGTTAAAATATTGATGTCTGGTCCCACATCCTGGAGATGTTTCCTTTGCAGATAAGGGTGGGGGCCCAGAATGTCCTTGTTTCTCATGCACCTCGTGTGAATGTGAAGGTGACATTCGTGGACAGCCTTGGGAATTGCTGACTTTCCTGTCAGGCGCTGTGCTGCTTGCTTTCCACGCTGGATTTCCTGTAGTCCTCACCACAGTCCTTCTTATGGGAGAGACGTGCACTACCATTTTCATCCTCGAGGGTAGAAAGCTGAGATTTAGAGATTTTTAGTCACTTATCCATAGCCCCGTAGCTTATAAGAAGTAGAGGAAAGCTGGATGAGATAATAAATTTGTTTGGCAACTTTTGTTCCTCGGGCTACATGTTTGACTCGCAAGCTCTATACTACAGTTTGATTGACTCTGGCACGGAACAAAATGTTCCATCAAAACTTGGGTATGTCAGACAGTGAAATCTTATTATTATATATTGCATTCAATGAAGGGTTTCTTTTCTCTGTGTGTGTGTGTGTGTGTGTGTGTGTGTGTGTGTGTGTTCATCTTCCATCAAACAACCATTCGTGTAACCCAGTTCCTGATCAAAGGTCAATCACTGAGCTTCCTGCCCTTTTCACCGAGGATGAATGGAAACAACGGAAATAGTCACAGGTGTCAGCGGAGGAAACAGGAGCCTGTTACCTGGTCTGTAGGTACCCACATCCCTGCGAAGGTACCTGCTCTCCTGGGATATGGCAACTTCTGCTCCCAGGTAGAATCCGGGGTCCAGTCTGGGCTTGCAGAAGGCTTGGACACAGCCGTCCCCCAATGCCACACTCAGATCTGAGACAGCTGAAGCTACCTTTAGCTTCTCACGCCTCACTGCGTCCTCCTGACATCTCCCCACGGGTCTTCCTATGCTACCCTCAAACCTAATACAGAGAGTCAAACCCTAGTCTGTGCTCTGGGAGTAAATGTCAACTTATATGAGGAAGTGTCGGCACGTGTCTCTGTCCACCGACCTCCAGCGGATTGAGGCGGGCAAGGCATTTGTTTCTCACTCTCCATGACACTCCTATGTGCAAAGTCTCTCTTTTCGTCTTGCTCGCAGCTGGGAGATAGCAGTCCTTCTGGATTCGGCATTCTCCCCCAAAAGCTGCTTCTTTTATGTAACCACAGATGCTTTTGAAATGTGCATCTTCATTCTGTGTTTGTATACGGGACGTTTCCTGGGCATGGGAAATGGGTGGGTCCTTTGATGTTTCAAGCTATTTCTTCCGGTACGTGTCTCACTTTGTGATGATGTGGCTGGAGTCAGACATACGGGTCATTTAGATGTGGCCGTAAGAGAAGCACCATGCAAAAACATATATAGCTTTGACCTTCATTCTATTGTATTGCGTATTTAGAAGACCAAATGGGAAAGTGGTGGTTTTACCCTGATTTATTAATTGCATGCAGTGTCCATATTGATTAAAGGATAACATTAGCACACCGCCACACAAGCCTAGGCAGACAGCCGTAGCTCATTCAAGGCTCCGTGTTGCATCCACAAAAACCATCGCATTCCTGCCACCGTCACCTCCCAGTGTCCCCTGCTCATAATCTCCTCCCTTGGTTATTCTGGCATTTTTCAAACATGTGCTTCATGGGATGTGAGATCCACAGGATGTGACTAGCTTTGATGTGTAAGAAGAAAGGTTTGGGGAACGCTGCATTATACAGGGTTAAACAGGGTCACGACTATAGGACTTCTTGATACCTTTACTCTGATAACGAGCATTGGGACTATTGTACACAGATGGTATTAGTTTCCCAGGACCGCTGAAACCAAGTACCCAACACCGGGGGCAGGGGGTTTAAAACAGCAGGAACGCATCACCAGGTGTCGGCAGGTCCTCGTGCTCTGAGAAAACTCAGAGAAGACCTTCTAGGATTTGATTCTCTGTATTGGGTTTGTGTCTGGTGTTTGCCAGCAGTCCTTGGCCTGGAGACGCATCGGTCACATGGCCATCTTCCCTCCACGTGTCTGTCCCTGTGTCCAAATCTCCCCTCTGCATAAGGACATCCTGACTGTCACATTGGATTCGGGCTCATTCAAATGACCTCATTGAAACTTGGTTGTCTCTGTAAGGATCTTATTCCCAATAAGGTCGCATTCTGAGGCACCAAGGGTTAGGGCTTCAACGTATCCTTTTTTTGAGGGGTGCGGGAGGTGACATAACTCAGCTGACCACAGTGTCCACCCCGCTGATTCATGCCTGAGAGCAGCACGTGGCACTGGCAGTACTGTCACTGTAACACCAGCAGCAGCAGGGTTTCCTGGAACTCACTTTGGGGAATAGTAGAGAATGTGGTTGATACTTTAGAAGCTCAAACATAGGTATGTGTGGGTTCTTTTCCCGTGGAAAAGTTGGTTTTGCTCAGTGTCATCCTATGGACAAAAAAATAAACCCGGAAAACTCTTTTATTACTGGTTGTAAAGAATGAGTCCATGTGAATATAGTTTACCCAGATCCTTTTTCAAAAACTAGGGAAAAGATGCTTAACAGAGACAGAGGTTTATTGCGACTGTTGTCATTGTCTTGTCATTGACTGGCCACTTTCCACATGGGTACAGTCCTGCTGATATTGGCCTTAACTATCGATGGACATCAAGAATTTCAGGCCTGCCTGATTAAGAAGGCTTAAAATAGTTTTAAAAAGGAGAAGTTAGGCTGTTCTGACTAGAATCGATCATACCTATCTATACCACCTTTCCAAGTTCATTCTCATTTTAGCCTGTATTTTATTATACCTCAGATGATGGAGTGGATCCTTTTCCCCTATTCGCTTTTTCTCCACATTAGCTCATAACCCATGTCATGGTCTCACAGGGGTAATGTACTTCTGTGCCCTTGACTTTGGGCTGCCCACAGGATTTGCTGTGGCCAGGGGAAGGTCAGCGAACATGACACAAGCAGAGACTTAAGCTGTGCTGCTAAGTTGCTCTTTTGTCCCATTGTTTTTTTTTTGTTTGTTTGTTTTCAGAGTACACCTTGGGAAGCCGTTAGTGTGAAGAAGAAGAGACACATGTGGACAGATGTGGATGCCATCTGTAGCTCGAAGCCAATCTCTGCAGCCCTCAGCCTGGACTGGCTGAACCCTGGCCAACCCCTCTGCATGGATCGTCAAGACACGCTTCTGGGTCAATACTACTGGGGTTTGTGTGACCAGTAACATGGAATTATTAAAACAACAACAACAACAATAGTGTAACTTGTTTGTAGGTTTATCTCTCTCACTACTCTGCGAACTTCTTAAAAGTAATGACCATATTTGGCATAATTCTACATTTCCTTAACTTAGTGCATAGTATAGCCTCAGAAATGTTTGATGGGTGAATAACATATGAGTGAAAGACATCTGAGGGGGTCTGATTGGAATGTAGGGAGTACGGTTGCTATGACTACCCATGTAAATCAGTGAGATACAACTTTGGAACAATGCTTTGCTTCTGCAGAAAGGCTGTATACATTCTGAGGCCAAGAGCAGGAATTCATGCCAATTTTAGTTCATTCATAAGCAGAGCCACTGGGTCCTGGACAAAACCAAACCCTCAGATCCGATCTGTGAACCAGATGGCAAAGTCTGAGGTTAGTTTCCATGTCCTTCCAGATGGCGATCTCTTGCATCAACAATAAACTGGACATATGCTCCGTGTCCACTTCCAACTACACCGCAGGAATTTTCTGTGTGTGAGTTGCTTTTCTGGTTATGATGCTTACTTCTGCTGTTCATGTGTAATATTTGTTTTCTAGAATTGCTCCTACATATTATGAATCTTTTCTAAATAACTATGATTGTGACACTATGCATTCATATAGTCTAAAGTCAGTGTAGGCTATTTTAACACTACTAAAAGATATGGCAATTCTGGGAGTTGGTAAGAATTTTAAAGTTTAAAATGCCTCCTTATTATACACTTTCTTCTGACAATGTTATCTAAAGTCCAAAAATAAGTTTGTGTGTGTGTGTGTGTGTGTGTGTGTGTGTTCCTGTGTTTGCTTACTTTCCGCTATACATGTGAGATTCTGAGTCGATATGAAAGCAGCTGACAGCATTAGATAAAGACGATTATGGCAAAGCATTTAATCGATGACTACATTTATCTCAGCAACACATACAGCTTTAAAAATTATTTGTACAAATGTTCATTCTTAGCTAGCCTCAGAGTAAATAAGATCAAGCTATCTGAAGAGGCAGAAAAACAGTAGAGAAGTAGCAATTTTGAATGTCAAAGAAAATTGAATGTCAGCTCTGGTCAAGGCTGAGCAGCGAGTCTCTCCTTAGTGATAGGACACCCCGAGATCACCACAAGCCACGGTCATTATTACTACATCAGCTCTGCCCACACATGCACCTCATCTCTAAGGAGAAATTTCAAACCACATCCAAGCACATCGTCCATAAAACAGTAGAAAAATATTTCTGATGAAGAATAAATTATACAATTTAATACGAAAGTGCCTTAAGGAAAAAAAAAAACTAAATCTGTAACGACAAAGCTTTCATAAAGGGTTTATTTCAATTTGTATATATTAATAACTCAAATAAGTATTAGAAAGTTAAGGATTTGGGATATTTTAAGAGGCATCATGCTTTGAAGAGTCTGGGATAATGATTGGAAGCCATGGAAGGACAGCTTTAAAAGATGCCACTATTTTTAAAAGACTATAATTAGGTAACGAAAACAACAGATACTTTCCCTTTGTATAGAAGAATGAATGGGTGGACTGTCTAAGGCACAGGCGTGTCCCCAGAGCAGTCATGAGGACCAGGGAGGGGGTTTGAGCTGGCTAAGGAGCCCTTTTAGCCTTTGCCATGATATTATACAGACTCCAGGTTGTTATTCCGGGCTGGGGCTAACGTGGAATTATCTTATTAATGGAAGAAGTTTGTTGATTAGGAAGTGAGAAAAATGGCATATGCAAGTCACAAATTGTGGCAATCTGTGTGTGTGTGTGTGTGTGTGTGTGTGTGTGTGCACGTGTGTGTGTGTGTGTTTAAGCAAGCTTGCTGATTTCCTTTTAAGTTACCATGGACTTTTGGGGCGTCATTTAAATAAACCAAATACCACCTTCTGTAACTACATCATTACCCATAAATTTCAACAAATATATTTCAAAGCACTTATGGTTCTTTATATGAAGCTGGAATTATTAAGCAAACTAAACCCAAGAATAGCATTCACTGCGTTGGATGTCGTTGGAGTTTCAGGTCTTCTCTAACATATATGCATATGCAGGAATCATTTTTGATTTCTTTGTTAGCACTTGTGCTTAAAAAAAATGTGGTTTTAAAAAAATTGTGCTAATAAGCAGGAGAGTTATTCTTTATTTTAAATTATCTCACTTAACCATCACGCTAGCAGGAGTAGGCATTATTTCATTTACACACTGAAATGAGCAAACTGAAATGATAAGAGTTCATAACTTGTCTGAAGGGAGGGTCTGGATTTATACGGTGCCCGGAAGAGTCTACATGGTGGGTTGCCTTCACCTGTGCTTTTGTACAGCTGGGCATTTAATCCGCGTTTGTCTTAGCCTAAAAAAGATATGTTAAACATTTCCCTTGATATTCTAGGCAAATCACTTTGACATTATCATCAAATTAGATATAAAAATTAAAATAAGCCAAAGGGGTACATACAGTATCCACTCGGATGGAAACCATGTTCAACTCCCCATATTTAAAAAGCATACAATTCACGCCAAAAACCGGCACAATAACGCTTCCACTCACAGGCCTAATTTATTCACTTTCTTCATCTTTCCTTTGTTTTCCAGATTTACTTGACAGACGTTATCAGGAAGAGGTTTTCTCTTTTCTAAACGGAGCAGCAGACATTAACGTCAAGAACGCGGACCTTCTGTGCTTAGCATGGCTCTCAGCAATCAAACCAGAGGGATGAACACCCAGAGGGTGTGGGAGGGGAGCCCGAAAGTAAAAAGGAAGCTAGGAAAAGAGGCGCAGGGACATCTCGGTGACAGTCTGAAAACTATCGACGCAGGCAGTGTTTTGTGCCCCTAATATGTTCAGGACTGATTAGTGGGGCAAATCTGTTTTTCAGTTTATCAACAAACTAAAGAATAATGCTTTTTAATGGGCTACGAGACAGTGATGCTTGGGACATTACTAACAAGGTTACAGTCACCAAGTGCCAACACGGTGCACTTCTGTCTGTGCTGTCTAATTCGTAACCCGCACACAATCACAGAACGTCTTTTGAGTAATTAGAGTTAAGCTTTGCCAATATCCTTCAGCCTTTTCCAATACTGGCCATCAAAAATTAACAACACTGAAAAAAGTTCCTATTTTCATATTACGAGGCCATTCGGTGGTGATTACTTTTAAAAAATGGAGAAAAACGAGCTCATTACATAGCTCCGATTTTATTATCGAGAGGTGTTAGTCAAACGTGCAGCACGAATTCTCGAGAGACACCAGAGATGTCTGTTAAAACAGAGAACAGTGAAGGACATAAACTACGTGTGTCACATAAATGCCAATTTTGTTGTACTCTGAGATTTCACCCACTATCCCTTCCTACTTGTAGCTGCTATGGAGTGAATCGTGTCCCCCAAATTCGTGTCCCCCCTCCAAATTCCTATGCTAAAGCTCTAAGCCTCCAAAGTGGTAGTATTTGAAGATGGGGTCTTTGGGAACACATTTAAATGAGGTCATGAGCATAGTGCCTCATCATGGGACCAGTGCCTTATAGGAAGAGACACCAAAGAGCTTGCTCTCTCTGTCTCTCTCTCTGTCGTGTGAAGACACAGCAAGAAGGTGGCCGTCTGCAAGTCAACAGAAGGTCCTCTCCAGGCACCGACCCCTCAGGCACCTTAACCTTGAACTTTCAGTGTCCAGAACTGTTAGAAATCAATTTCTGTGGTTCAAGCCACCCAATCTATGGCATTTCATTAGGCAGTCCAAGCTAGGACATAGTATTCGCCAAATTCCCTACAACCAATCGATAAATAACACGATAAGCCAAGTTTGTTAACACAGAATTTAAAGCATAAAAACTCTCAAAGAAGAAAACGCAGCAATGTTTTATATGCCAAACCTCATGGACAATGAGTTAACTTAGCATTTATCTAGAAAAAGGGCAACGTCACAGACCACGAATTCCGGAGACCTGGGCTGTGCCTTAGCGTTTTCTCTAGTTGCTATGCAACCTTGGGAGCATCTCTTAACAGCTCAGATGGACCAGTCTGCTCCCCTCGAAAACGAGCGGTCTGAACGCGTCTGGGTTCCTTCTCTGTTTTAAGGTTCTCCACGCACCAGGCCGAGCACGGCAATGCGATGGGAGGGGAGGCTCGCCACACTCACCGTTCTGCTCCCGCTGCACTCCAGCCGCCAGAAGGTCAGGCTCCCCGAGGCTGATGTCATTCAGCCTGGTCCCCAGACACTCCATACAGAGATGCTTGCACCACTCCTCCGCCTCTAGCTCTGCAAATGACCACACATCATCAGAGTCACACAATGATGGAGAAGGAAGTTCTTTGTGGACCACTTCCCCGAGGGGTTAGTGAGGGGGAAAACCCAACCCTTGGAAAACACAGAAAAAAAAAGCTCTTGTCAAGCAGAGGAAAAAAATTCCCATGATTCCTTCCCATTGCTTGTTGTTATGTGTTAAGGGGATTTTAAAATATTACAATATACCTTCTCTCATTCACAAATAAAAACAAATAGAACTTTTGTTTACACTCTCTGGTATATTCTAGATCGATTTGATTTCTGGAGGGAAATTACTTAGAAACATTGATTAAATATCAAATTAAATAGACACACGAATAGTTGGAGAATGTCAGACTAGACCAAGCAAGTGAGTGGTTGCCTGAACGTGACCTAGATTTGTGGGGGTCACAGGTCTGATCCCCAAGTCACTCTAAATTGCACAGACGAGCATGAGAATGTGATAGTTTCCTTTTGTACACATCAAACGTGAGATCTCCTTAAAACAATTTTGGGATAGGATATAAAAATATCTTTCCCCTTAGAAAACTCCAATTATCTAAGATTGATTACATAATTACTCTTTTTACTCTCATTAGCCCCCAACTTTTTTATATATAGCCTCGATTTTTTTTTCTTTGCTCGAAACATTAGAATATCTGACATCTACACAGAGTCTTGTAATATCTAAAATTTTCACAACCATAAATAAATCTGATTCTATGACAAGCCCTGTGTGGGCGAGGTGGCCGAGGGTTAGAGAAGTACCTGGGTCCCACAGCTTATAACTGTCACTGGTCAGTGCCAAGACCAAATTGGAACCCTGGTCCTCTAGCTCTTTTAAACATAGAGAGATTTGAAAAAAAGAATAGCAGTTGAAAATCTGGGGCCAGGTACCAAAATCGCTGCACGGAAGTTGGATGTGAAGTCTCCAGTGACATCTGCCCAGAGAAATTTCCAATTTTTCCATTCGCATAAATCTATACCGGAACAGTTGGATATCAATTTCCTTTGGCTCCTGTTACTCTCTCTGGGTGACATTCCGACCTTTGCCTTGGCATTTAAGCTCCCCATCAAAACTTGTCTGTGACAGGTTTTCTTAACTCTGTGGGTTTAAATACCAAGTGCTCTGCTCAATACTATCAAACTGGGTCGCGTTGGACTCCGATGCCAGTCACTCTGCCTCAGCATCAAAAATAGGTTTGATCAAGGAGATGTCAAGGCAAATTTGTCATTTATTTTTAGTTTTTTTTTTTAATTTTATTTTTTTATCAAGACCATAAAATATTGTTAGAAAACCAACAAAATCATACAGCCCCCCGTGGTATGATTCTAATGAAGATATTAATTCCCATGTTCCAATTCTGAAAGGCGTTTTCTTTACAAAAGTCACAGTTTACACATTTTGGGGACCGTCCTCTCAGGGGTGGGAGATGCAAGTCTACATAAGTCAGGGGGACAGTGGATTCTTGTGGGAGCTTGGTCCTTCGCTCAGGTGGAGTCAGAAGCTGGGTTGGCCATTTTTTTAAAAAACCTAGAACGCAATCTTTTCCACCCACAAGGAAGATGTTATAATAAATATGCACTTGCTGAGGACCACAGATTTCTCAAAAAATTTCTTTTTTTTTTTTCAGTGAGGGAATGTCAGTTGTCACAGAAAAAATTTACAGGAGCAACAACAGCATATATTGAAGATAATTTTCATTAGCCATATGAGCATGATTTATAAAATTTATAAAACTTTTGAAAGCTTTTCTAACAACACATCACAATCTTAAGCCAATTCACATGCTGTGTTTCTGGAAAACCTTGACATTTCTGCTGAGGGAGACGATATGACCATATTTTTTTCTTTTTACATTTTAATGTTTTGAGTATTTCTCAGGACTCCAAATTAAAGTTCAATACAATTTAAAATCATCAGTGAAAGCACTGTTTAATTAACATATCATCTGCATGGCTCTATTTAATAATATTTCCAGTACTCCATAGACAGAGATCAACATATCTAATATGCTGTCTGGGGTAAAAACCAGAATGTTAACGATGCCAAAATACCTTTGTGCCGATGGCCCCTTTCAATACAAAGTCAGTGCACACCCAGAGGTTAAAGGAATGTGTCACTCATTCTTTCTAGTCACTCTTTTGTCCTAAGATTTCATGAGATAAAGGAAATCACCAAAAAGTAAAGGGCTTCTAGAAGGTAGACTTTTTCAAGTGGAACTCAGTGTGGCATTTTATGAGGATCAGAGCTAGCAAGGTCTCCTGTCAGGGCAGTGACAGATGTTCGTGGGCTTCCACCAACAGGCAAAGATGTCTTAAAATCGAAGTGCTTCAGTATTTTAGTGATTGCATATAAAAAATAGAAATAGCAAGCCTAATAACAATGGAGTAGACACAGTCACATTAAAGATTGAACTGTTGACTATTTCAGAGCAAGAGAGCGGAGACCTCTATAATTCAGAGCTCATTAAAGGTTCACTTCCTTTTTAACAAACACTGTGCACTCACCCCCTATAAGCCAGGAACTGTGCTAGGAAGAGGTTATAAGAAAAATACACACTTTCCGTTCTCAATAATCTTCAAGTCTAGTGGGCGGACGGGTGAGTTTGGTGTGTGGCGTTCCAGAGGGCTGCTGGCTTAGTTGGGCAGGAAGTGGGGAGGGCTGGTCGGGGGCTGAGATGGGAAGGCATGTTCTGGTTGGCGAGAGTGACATCCTGTGAACAGCTGGGTACAGTCCCACGTTCACAGAGCAAACCTGAGAAAAAGCAGCACTCTGCCCATTCTGTTCATCATTCCATAGTATTTAGTTCAACTAGATCGGCGTCAAACCTTCATCTCAAAAGTGTTAACCTTTGTGGTCTGCACACTTTATCTCACCGTTCTGCTGCATAAAAGCTGAAGTTTTTTGTGTGTTATAAAAGATTTTTTTTTTTAAAAAAAAAACCTGTTTTGATAGTCACTTTTCAAATAATTATAGCTATGCCTTTTATTCTTTTTAGGCAATTCCTATGTATCAAAGTCCTTTAATCTTTTGTTGTGTGTTAATTTATTTGTTCCATAATTATATAACTGGTGAATTTCTCTGCATTATCTTCTTTTGCCTTCTCATGTTATTTTTTTTAAGAAATGAGATTAAATACAAATGCAATAAGCTAAACCCACTGCATTTTTAAGTCTTTATTTTCCCATAAACTGAGTGACTTTTGCTTTTTGTTTTATCTTTCAAACTTCTGTCTCAGTTTATACATGGTGTAAAAATAATTAAATTTCTTTATGGAGGAATAAGGGCATAAATATATTCTACAAAACTTGCTACGTTTTTCTCTTCACGATAAGAGTACTTTTTAAATTAAGATATATATATTTTTTCTGAATAGCTTGCTGCTATGATCAGATTCTCAATTCAGGTAAATAACTTTTTCCTCTGGGATAGAAACCCAGAGAATGTTTTCATTATGTGTCAGATTAGTTAAGTGAAAGAATTTGATAACTTCCAAAGGAAAAATGGAAAGATATTAGGGAATAACAAGACAAATGGAGAAGGGAGACTCAACTAAATGAGTGAATTATGAGACAAATGGGTTTATTGATTGTAGAGAAAATGATCAAAATCAGAAATAGTGCAAAAATAGAATCCAAAGCGGATGGCTCTTCCTTGAGATTCTTTCCATCCCTTCTTTATAGAATTTTGGGGTGAGTGTGGCTATATTGCTTTGAATCAGAAGAGGTCTTTACATAGCAGACCATAATAAATGCCTGCCAAATAAATGATTAAAGTCAAGCTTTATTACTTTCATTAAAAGTAGGCTTTTTAATAATAACATAAAAGTTAAATGATCCAAAATGAGCTACATTTGAAAAAGTGAAAATTTTTTAATCATATATACCAAAAATATATACAGAAAATACAGAAACACAGAAAAAATACAGGCTATCAGTAGAATTGCATAGCAGAATTAAAAATAGGAATGAATCAGTTTCGTGTTCATTTATTGTAAGATGCAGGCAAGATAAGTTTTGTGTGGAAATAATAAATTATTGTATTTAGTCCTCGCTAGATTTAGCTTTGATGAATAATCTTGGGAAAACATAGGTAAAATTATCCTGTTTTGCCTTCAGCAAAACCAGCAATTCTGAAATATACCTAATTCTTATCTTCTGTGCAAATTTGCTAAATGGTGATAAATATTGCTTTTGTATTTATTTCAGTCTTCTTAAATGCATACTTTCCTGGAAAGTGAAGAAAAATATCTCCCCTGCACACTACTCCTTAAAGATCACGAAGTTCTCCCTTAATGTCATATAAAATTTATAGAGAAATTAAAATAGTCAACATTTTGAGGATGCTTTGCATTCTTGAAAACTGGCACCGACTTCTTACATAACTGGCCTTTGTTGATATTTTCTAGACTTTTCTTTTTCTCCCACTTTTTCCATGAAAGGAAGATAAGAAATTGGTTAAAACCTACTAACCATTTGCTTCAGCAAAGATAAAAAGAGTGTGTCTGTTTATCCAGGAACAGACAGAGCCTTTTCCATGGAATCAGATTGGTTGGATGGATCGGTGTGAAGATGGGAGAACTTTTAGTTTTGTTCCTAAGCAGAAAATGCATTTATTTCCTTTCCTTGAAGTGCTTTCATGCGCCCCCATTCTCATTCCCTCACATGTAACAACCTTTTAAAACTGGTTTCAAGTATGACCTTCTCCGTCTTCTCTCTGTATTTTGTACGTACTTTCCTTATAGCCTCTGTGTGTCCTTGACTCATTTGTCTGCCCTTCCCAACCAGTACAGTTAAGATACTGGAGTGTGGAAGACCTGCTTGATGCAGTCACCGTGGAGGTAGCATGACACCTGGCTTAGAATAATAAATAACAAATAATAATAATAAATGTGGTATGAGTAAGCAGGTGTTTAAAAATTTAAGACCAATTCTAGAACCAAGTGCAGATCATTTGGGGAGCAGCCACTTGCTGGATGTTTTAAAGTGTATACTCATTCCCAACTAAGTCGAGATGATAAATTTTGCTCTTCAGAGTTTGCTTATTAAGTAAAAGAGATCTTGGATTAGGAAGGGGAAGGAAGAAATATACAGTTCTCTATTGAACCTCAGTAATTCTAAAATGACTCTCCTTCAAAAGGTTTCTTATTTTGTTGTCTTTTCCTTTTAGCCTTATAGGTGGTATTATGTCAAAGCAGAAGTCTTGTATAAACTCCTTTTGATTCTATATACACTAAACATTTGATCAAATTTTTGTTTTCTATTGAGATACGGCAATAGTATTTTAGAAAAGGTCAACCGAGAGCCAAAGAAATGAATGACTACCTAAGCTTATTCCATCTTTTACGCAGATAATCATAACTACTTATTTGTTATTAGTTTAACAGCAATTTGATAAATCAAATTTTTGGAATCAGTATAGAACCCCTCATGCTGCCACTTCTTTCTTTTTGTGAACTGGAGGTGTAAGGTCGGGCTTTCGGATGTGGCCGAAGAGAAAACCGCTGCTGCCGACCCTCCAACGTGACAAATGACAGACAGCAGCGAGATGGCAGAACCTCTGAGAATGCGGCTCTTTTTGACCTGTTCATAATTTGTTGCAATTGGTTTAAGAGGGAGGTTAGTAATGGCACACGAGATTAAAGTAATTCAGAGAAAATAAGAAAGAACACAGATCAATGCTTATAAGTGGCCTGAAAATGATGATGATGATGATGATGATGATGTGATGACTCGAGTGTGTGTGTGTGTGTTGCAGAGATGAAAACAGGATGTTAAAACATTACAAGAAAGCAAAGTTAAAAAGGACCATTTGCATCAATGCTGAAGCCCATCAAGTACATGTCCGTGATGGACATCCAGCATCAGAATGTAATACTACTTTCCAGTCCGTAGAATTCTTAATAAATACCAATAGAATAGTGATGTGTACATTTTGAGCTTCTCACGGAACAATTAGGAAGCAGGGAACTTCTTGAGGAAGAGATACATTAAGAGCTCTTCACCTTAGTCATCTTCTCATTAGTCCGAGAAGCCATTTCTTTCTATACAAATGTTGTGAGGTGCTTGGAGTCGAAAGGAAAGCATGGCAGACGAGCATGATCTGTTGGATCGTGAGAAGGCTGCCATGGTGTGCTTATTTAAGATGAAGTCCACACTCCCAGCACTCTAAAACGTTTCTCCACGCACAGCCCTGTTTGTCATAACCACGCTCAACAACTCCTCATGTTGAGTAGTTGAATTTGGCCAGGAACCCCAAACCACCTGGAAGCGCATTTGTCCCTAGAGATTTCAGGGAGGAGCACAGCCTTGGTGACACCTTGCCTGGTGAGGCTGGCGTTGGACTTCTGTCCTTCAGCACGGTAAGATAATACCCTTGTGTTGTTAGAAGCTGCTGCACGTGGTCATTCGTTACATTGGTAACCAAACCCCAGAATAAATACGAAGGCCACGTAGTCTAGCCTTCACTACTAGGAGATCTACCAAGTAAGCTGATGGATTTATGAGATGTGATCCATAAAAAATTAGGAATATATAATACATGCATATATGTATACAGAAAACAATGTGATTAATCACGTTGAAGCTTAAAAATCTAAGTAGTTGAAAAGGATTTCCTGATTATAACATTGGGATGGGGGAGTCTCAAGAGAGAGAATGCAGAAACTGTAAGATTTCACTAAGGGAAAGGGCGAGGGGCCTAGAGGAGGGGCTCTGGCCCAGGGACTGGGAGACAGGTGGAACGATCACCAGAAAGACGAGGTCCACCCTGAGTCCTAAGATGCTGAGAAAGGGCTCGGTAGAGAGGTGCACATTTTATAGGAAAGGGATGTGAAGGGATGTAGGATGCAAAGGACCAGCTCATATAATGGACAAATGTGATTCAAAGGGACACACTGGGCTAGAAAGGCAAGAGTGGTTTTCAAGGACAGTCTTCTAGTTTCACAGCTTCCGAGAAAAAAGAAAAAAGAAAAAAGAAAAAAGAAAAAAAAAGGAAGAAGTACCCTTCAGCAAGGAAAGGGGAAGAAGAAGAGTCTGTATTTGGGGGATTTGGTGTTTTCTTTCCAATTGCATCCTCTGGCTGTGCCCTTTCCTGCTCCTTAACTGAACAATGGTTTTCTGTTCACGTTTTGTCACGTGTGGGTTTGTATCCCAGATCTAACGTGTACCTCTTTCCCTCTCCCCATCTCAGGCCTCGGGGAAGGCAGGGCATAACCTTTTTATGATCTCCTCATCCCCAAACTTTTTGCTTTTTTGCTGTGGTGAGTCTTGAGAAAAGGGATGGAAGGAAGGCATTAACATCTCTTGGCGTGGTTAGTACTGTTGCTGTTCCGCCTTGGTCTCTGTGTGGCAGGTTCTGTCCGTGTGGGACCTGGGAGCGCTGAGGGAGGTCCTGATGACGTCACCACGCAGAACAGATGTGCTTCAGCCACCCGACTTCGCTACGCTGGCTCCTTGCTCCTCGCTCACACTCTGATCGAGCACGACATACCCTTGTTTTAACACATGGCTTTAACACGTGGCATGCAAATATAATGACGACATGATGTTTTGAATTACTAAGGGTTTTTAGGAGATTATATATATGAATAAAAGGGGTTTTCCAGTCTTACTGTTAGGGAATTATTGTCTGTAGAAAGGTATGTTTTGAGATCAATGCAAAACACAATAAGGGAAGTGAAATTTCCTAATTCTCTTGAGAACTGTACATTTCCAGAATTTCTTAGATTTTTTTTTTGTTCCCATCAGCACTGCTCCATACACTGTGTTTGTGCTATCATAATAATCTGAGGTTTACACATGGACCCATGATGATTATCTCTCATGAGGACACGTTTTCGTTTTCCAAGTGCATTTTAGGCTGAAGGGATATCCTGGGCTCAGATGACTTGTGGTTCTAATTTCTCTTGGAGGATCTTAACATAGCACTTGCAGGATATGGCAAAGTTGTGTCAGGGTGCATTAGGATTTAGGGGTTCCTCTGGGGCCAAGGAATTGGCTGGACCCATTCCAGTTCTTAATTACGCCCCTAGGGGTGACACATTGTCTAGCAAAATCTGCTGGCAGACGTTGTCCTTTACCTTCTCGTTCATGTTGATAACTACCCTATCTTTTAAAGGACTTGAGAACCAAAACACATGACATTACTTCTGAATGGCTTAAAGATGGTTCCAAAAAAGCCTCGTGAGGGTTTCTTCACTGGCTTTGGAGCGCAGGTGAAATATGTCACCTTGAAGGCTGGTTCCATTCCAGTGCTCAAATTCATTTGTCCCTAGTAAGTGTTTCTATGAAAGCGGCTATTTTAACTTGGCTTGAAGATCTGTTCTACAGCAATAAATTCAGCATAGCTGTTCCATCATCGCAGAGTTGGCTAGAGAACAGCGCCACACCGGCCAGGCGCGAGAGATGAATGTTCAAATCATTACCATTTTGCTTATTTATGGACCACAGTCGATTTTTGTCCCAAAGTGCAGACTTTCAAGCGGACTGTAGAAAGTTCTATGGCAAATCTATTGCTGCACACTCATGCAAAATTTGATTGAATTAAAATGGATCGGTGTGGAACCGTGTTCAAATACTTTCTATGTGCTCAAAGATGATATTCACCTCACAACGAAGACATTGAGAGAGAAGACCCAAATACACAAGAAGGGAAGAGCTGAGCATTTGGAGAATAGGGTTATGGTGGGAGAAAAACGTTTTCAAGGAAAGAGCCTTCTTTTTTAAGAAATTCCATTAGGAGGAAGTGTTCTGAAAGGATCTGAGATAAATGTACATCCTGATTAAAATGTGAGAGTCTCAAGACAGAATTAGGGGAGAAAAGAGAGGGGAGAGATAGAAGAAAATAAAGATTAGCTCCTCAACCAAATAACGATAGGGAGATTAAATTCTAGGTTTATTTAGCGCTTTGGTGGAAAACAGGTTTGCTGTCCATCTTTTGATGACTGCCTGCTTCTGTGCTAAGTCTAGAAGTTTAGCTTTTCAGAATGGGCACAAGGCGTGTGTGATTCAGATTTCTGATTCGGACAAACAAGTGAGAAAACATTTGTCATGTGTATTTACAGTCAGAGGTGACTAGTGACAGTCCACGTCACGCATGTTATGTAAGATTTCTGTCTTTGTGTTGTTATGAAAATTAATTCGGTAAGATAAAGTTGCATTTTAAGAATCAGTTACTTTAGGTAGGACAACCAAATTTAGTAGATGACCATTAATCGTGTTACATTTTGATAGTCTCTGATAGGATTGAGCTAAATTTTAGAATCATTATCCCAACAACTGCACACAAAAGAACCTTGAACTGTTATCCCAGAGAGATGGGTAAGGGGCTGCGCTGTTTTTGACACTTGCACCTGAGAAAGTTACCTGTGATTTCTGAACTTCAATTTCTCATTGAGGACACATCAACGGTTTCTCTTTTGTTCCTTAATGAAGTGACTGTGCATATAAACTGATGGATTTTAAAGCTCTATTCCTACCTCTTAAAACTTTCTGCATCTGCTCTATCCTCAGCTGAATTTGCAACCCAAGCATAAGAAAGATCAGTATCATTAACAGACAATACGATGTCTCTATCGTAAATAGGAAGAAGAGTGTATTGTTTCCAGGATAGTGTGAAAACTTGAAAATTTGCTCAATTTAGGTTATGGGCGTATCCTTCAAAAATTTTAGTCCTGATGAATGTATCGTTAGAGAGAGAAACATAAAATAACTTTATTGATCACGTTAAGATCGAAGTAGGGAAAATGTCAATATCCTGCATTAGTACACACCGTTATAAAACAATGAGAGAAAATGATCAGATCTTTGAGATTTGTATTTCAGAGTCGAAATGTAGAAGTTAGTAGAAATTATACAGTCATTTATTTCTACTTGAATAAACATTCAGAGACTTGCATCTGACTCCTCTCTCTATAAAAGGTAAAACGCTTAGCAATCGATTGATCTGTACGTCCCCAGATATGGACAACTTACGTGCGTCGCAAGCCACCATGCACAGTGTGACAGCGTGTGTTTTGGAAGCACGGGGATATGGGGCAGGGAGAAGGGCGGTGAGCGTGGCCTTCCAGAAGGAGGTTGTCCCATCAGCCGGAGGCGTGTTTGTGTCTGACACGCAGCTTGGCCTCTTCTGAATGGACCCAATGATGCCCGTAAAGTGAAATAGGCAGTGGCAGAGGTGCCACCTCTCCTTGCAAAGCGATGGCACCCCGGATCACGTGCTTCCATGGATTTGGCAATTCTCCCCACCGTCGACTGCTAAAAATCGAATGCCGGGAGTTTTGACTGTTCATCTAACAATATTTAAAAATCTAGCATCTATGTGATGCTCAGAGAGCTAACGTCTTAGTAAAATAATTACGCTCTACTCAGATGAAGGTTCTTTTTAGCCATTTTCTCCAAAAGGCATCATGGCTGTACTCACTGGCGGATGCACTAACCGCTGTCCATTGCATTTAATGACGGGCTTGCTCTTGTCTGTCATGCCCTTGACTTTGTCTCGGGCTGCTTAATTGACAGGATTCCACTGGCAAAGGTGAGCGATGAAGGTCCAACTTCTCAGGGAATTAATCCCCAAATGAACACATGAAGACATAGATCGTGCAGACACACATCGTATGTTATTACATGATGATCTGCTTTTGTAAAATGAATTTTTCAGTGCAGCATGCAGTCAACCCTTTAGCGCTTTCCTGGTCACTTTATGTCTTTGTTTAAGGACACGTTTTTCTTCTAGTGCTTTGGCGGTGCCTCCTTAGAAGGTAGCACATGGGCGTGGATAGCGATGGCTTATCTTTTGAAAATCACCTACGTCATAGCAAAGACTGGAACGCTGAGTGACAGGCCAGAGAGCAGAGAAAGCCGTGCAAATGAAGGAGATGAGGAGACGGACCGGTGGGGACTCGGGCTGCCAGAGGCCCCTGTCACCTCGGGAATCGGTGAGAATTAGATCTGGTGCTTACATGTTTACATTTTCTAGCTTTCGATTGCAGGGTGTGAAGAAAGTTTTCACACTCTGTGTATTTGGTTTAATGTGTTTTCAAATATTTAGAAGAGAAAAAATGTCCCCCTTGAGGGGACGTAACAAATCCGTGTTGTAACTCTCAAGGGCTAGTCTGTCAGAAATAAGGGATAGTGTTCAATTATCATGTGCACGGTTATTCTTGAAGCTGCTCTAAGCATCAACTAGGAATAGTAAGACCAAGGAACTATTAGAAACCCATTTGCTGATGAACTTTTCTGCTTATTGGAAAAAGAAAGTTATATGTGCAAAAATTAAGCATTTTGAGCTTCTTATATATTACTTGCAATGTATTCAAGAATACTGGAAAAAGACAGCCAAAAAAAAAACAAATAAAGGTTTGTTTCCATTTGTGAAATAAATGGAGGAGCGCAGAGAGCTGCCCCAGGGTCTCTGAGATCTAAGGAGGATGCTGAGGCAGAAAAACTAGTAAAGAAATGGCAGCTCTTGACTGCACCGTCTTTTCCGTGTTCGGAAATGAAACGAGCTTGTGCTGTCACAACCACAGCAATAGTAGCAGTAGTTGTTCTTGTCATCATTCTAAACATTAAAACAATAGTTATTATTTTTCAAGAAATTTTAGTGTGCCAGATATCGCCCCAGGAAATTCACATCGCATGCATTAGCTCGTGTTCTCATCCCACCAATGTTCGGAACTGCTCGCTATTAGCTTCCTAATGAGACAGACGATGTGACTGAGGCCCGAGATCCTAAAGAAATTGCTAAGTCACACATGTAGCATGTGAAGTCCAATGTCACACCCCACGGTCCGGCCGGAGTCTACGTTCTTATCCATAATGCGAGAGTCTGGTTAATTTTTATCTGATAGGATTCCAGAACTAACTGCAGAATTATGAGATGCAGTTGAAAAGCTCCCATGCTATTGGAGGATTTGTTTTGTCTTTTACATATTGGGTCAACTTCCCCCTTATCATGTTATTGACATGTGGCTTCTGTTTTGAGACTCTTTCATTAGATACATAAGGGCTGAGGACGATTAGACTGTATTTCTAATAAATATTTTTAACTCCAAAAATCTCATCACATCACACCAGCTTTCTTTGGTGGGCATTTATATTTCTATAGATTTCTCTGTATCAGACAACTTTCGCTTAGATTGTGCTGTGATAAGAAACACTCCACAATCTTAGAGGATTTCTCTAACAAGCATCCTTGTTCTTGCTCCTGACCTTGCTGGATGCGAGTTGGCTTCAGCTCTGCTCTAGATTGTCTCCTTGTGGGACCAGGCTGAAGAGTTACCTTTAATCCAACCTCAAAGTAAAGAGGATAAAAGCACAGACAGAACCACACGATGATGTTAACCTCAGATGTGGCACATGTCACCTGCTTCTACGTTCCACTGACAAAAGCAGCTTAGTGGTTTAATATTCTAATAGAGCAAGGCGGGCAATAATTGCAAGCGGTAACACCATCTTCTACATGCCATTCATCTCTGCCCATCCCTCTACTTTCCATCATAAGAAGAATGTAACTAGATTTTTTAATTTAAAGTGAGATTTCTTAATTTCTCGTGTATAAGAAAAAAATATATAATGATCTTAAAATACTTTAATAATTTCTTCTCATCTTTATACCATATTATTTTCCAACATTCTAGTTGTACCTTATTTTAAATCTATTATTTTAAAAGTCTTAAAATAATTGTTATTCTTAGCATTCCATATCAATGTTACTTCAAATTTAGCAACTTCTTTACTTATTTTTTTAGTCAATATTTATTGGACTTGTACTATGCACCAGGGTTTTGCAAGTATTGACATGCTTACTCCCCATTTAAAAAAAAAAAGACTATGGTGTGTTACTAGCATTTTTATTTTTGTTTTACATGTGGGCACAGAGGCTCAGCACCCACACCCTAAACCTCTATAATATTATCCCATCATTGTGATTTGCACTCCTCACTTCTTTCTGTTTTTACTCTTCTTCCTAAATATATATTTTAGTGCTTCATTTTGTGATGGCTTAGATTAATAAATTTCCTTCATTTCTGTATTTCCAAATATTTCTTTCTACCTTTACCCTTGAATAATCATTTATTTTGATAATTATTTTTCTCTGACCTTTAAAAAATGTTTTCTGAGTATCTTCTGTCTATTGTTGCTAATATTGAGTCATCTATTCCTCCATCATTTCTTTCTAAAACTTGTGTCTTTTCTTGGGGGTTGCTAATAAGATTTTTTTCTTTACATTTAATTTTGCACATTCGCATTTGCATCTATATGTTGGTTTGATGTAACCCTAAAAGTCAATGTCTTTTCTATATTTCTAGGATATATTCTGCTGTCGTCATTCTGAGTTTGGTCCCTCTTCTATTCACTCCTGTTTCTGACCTTGGAAATCAGGTCACGTGTCTGTTGAGCACCTGTCGAACACCCTCATCTATCTCTCATCTCTTTGTATCAAATCTTAACATTTTTGTCTCTTCATATTCTGTGCTGCGTTCTTATATCTTCAGATTGATCTTCTAATTAACTAGTAATATCCTCAAATAGTCTGATTTTATCCAACCCTTTTCATTTCAATGGCTTTTAAAAATAGAAGTTCTAAAGACCGATGTCTGATCTTGGAAGCTAAGCAGGCTCGGGCCTGGTTAGGACTTGGATGGGAGACCATCTAGGAAGACCACGTGCTATATGCATAAATAATAATAAATAATAAATAATAAAACAATAGAAGTTCTAGTGGTTTATTTTGCATACAATCTGGTTTTTATATATTATTATGCCTTTCCAAAATACGTCTATTTCTTTCTTATATTTACTTATTTAAAAAATTTTATATTCTTTTAAGACTTTTTCTATTTTTTGATTCCTGGGGGTGCTAATTTGCCTTTTGATAAAAATCAGCTCACTTTCTCTCATGGTGATTTATTCACGTGATTTGTACTGATTTATTGTAAGCTCATCTGTAGAAAGATTTTTCTCTCCTCTGGAAATCTCATAAGCCTATGACCCGTAAAGCTTCTCAACAGAACTGTTTAAACTTTGCCACCTTCAAAGCCGCACAGAGGAGAGCGATTCCGGGAGAAAGCGGAGTTCCGTGTTAGCTGGGGATTCTTTCCTGTGCACGCAGTTTACGTAAGCACACCGTATCCACGTGTGGTGTGGCCTGCATTCAGGTGACTCCTGTTCACCTGCCTCTGAGACAGATGCCAGCCCTCGGCATGGTGTCTCTGGACACAGATCAGGTCTTACTGCTCCTGCTCTAAGAAGGCAGAGCACTGGCAGAGCAGTTCTGTGCAAGGAGTTCAAGTGCACAGCCCCCACTGCACGCTTATACAACGCCAACGTCGTAATTCCTGTTCCGGTGACGTCATGAATGTGTGTGTGTGTGTGTGTGTGTGTGTGTGTGTGTGTGTGTGTGAGAGAGAGAGAGAGAGAGAGAGAGAGAGAGAGAGAGAGAGAGAGAGTGTGTGTTTAGTCTGAATATAGCCATTTTTCAGTTTACTAATATCCTCTTTGGCTTTAAAAAAAATAAATTAAATTCATTTAGTACATTTACTAAATTCTAATTTCATTTGTCATGTGTTCCAGAATTTCCATTTGATTCCCTTCTCTGCTTAAGTTTTCTATCTCATCACTCAACTTTAAGCATATTAATCATTGTTATATTAACTCCTGTTTTGGTACTTTGCTGAACTCTGATATTGGTTAATCTACAGTCCTGTTTCTATTGATTATTTTTTCTCTTGGCTCCTTTTCTTAAGATGATTGCTGATACTTGATTGAATGCTGGATAATATATCTGAAACATTCTAGGGACAACATGAGGATCTGAATGCTGTTAGTTTTGTCTAAAGAGGGTTCAGTTCAGCTTATTGCAAGTGGTTAGAGACTTGTCGACTCTCTCCAGTCTGGAACTCAGACGATTCAAATCTGGGTTTCTGTCTTTGTGGGATTGGTTTATATTTAATTTTCCCTTGTCCCTGGAGCATAGCACTTTAGGATCCTACCAGAATCCGGGATGATTAGAAGGGTTTCTTTTTCTTGGTGGACACTGAAATCCAAATTTCGCTCCTAACATCCTGTTGAAAATTCTCTTAGCCATCACTTTCAGCTCGGCTTCTCAAACGCTTAGTGGTTACTGACCTATCCATAAATAACTTGTGAAGCAAGGCAGAGTCAAAAGTCAGGCTCACTTCTGCATCCTTCTCTCCAGAATCTTGTTCCCTCAAGTTCTGGTTGCCTTGGCAGCCATTTAAACTGTTTTATTTTCTTCCTATGCCCATGAGATTGCCTGAAGCTCTTCATAGCTATCTGCTCACGGCCTCTTCTTTCTGCCTTTGGGATTTATGCTACTTATGAATTGGCAACCTGGTGCTCAGGCTTCATGTAGGGGAGTCTCTAAAGGGATTTCCCATGAGAGATCTGTTTTAGGGTTAGTGGTCAAGTTTTATTATTAGACTTTACATTGCATGAATAGATGAATTTAGGAAGATTTTTACATCTTTCATAGTCTATAAAGATTCACATATTTTTTCATTTGGGTCTTGCACATTTCTCAGATTGTCTACTCCTAGGAATTTTGTGAGAATTTTTGACATTGGAAATAAAGTAATTTGTTTCCATTACCTTATCTAGATATGTATTGCTTCTTTGTAAGCCCTTAATCTCTGTATATTGATCTTTTCTCAAGCTACTTTACCCAACTCATTAATTCAAATCCATTTTCAATTGATCTTTTTGCATTTTTTTAATTATACAATCATAGAGTTTGCCATAACTTAACTTTTGAAAAAAAAAACAAGTATGCAGAAAAATATTTTCTCATAGCAATATAAATTAATTGCCAAGCTCTGAAAATATCTATTGTGGCTGATCAATTTCTTCATTCTAGAAGAAGTGGGTAAACCCCCAACAGTGAAAGCATCTATAGGACATGACCCGAACTAACGGACCCCTTTTCTCATTATTACCATGGATTTGTGGAAATTTGTTCTATACACTGAAGGGCATCATTTTTTAGACTTCTGACGAGCAGACTTGGTTTATATGGTCATGAATTACTTCTCAAATTAGATGAGTCTTTTAAATTTTATAAGTGATAGGTACTGAAAAAAACAAACTAGTGTCCCTCTCATGCCTGGGGTTTACATGTGTCCTTGGAGAGAGATGTAGTCACAGATTCCTTAGATGTGGACTTGTGTGCATAGTAAGAGAAGTCAGGGAAAGTTCCTTGCTAGGAAATGATTAGGACTTAAGAATATGCCATCTGGATGCTCTGCTGTAATAATCTCATACCCAGCGATATTATGTGCTTAATAGTACAAATCATGACTGATTCTCTCCCCACCTCCTGCTCTCGCTCTCTCGCTCTCTCTTTCTCTCTCTCTCCCTCCCCACATCCTTCCCTCCCTCTCTTTGTATAAGATTTAGCTTATGCTCACTCTTTTAATTTATAGATTTCTTTCTATAATGTATGTCTGAAATCAGCCAGGGATCTGACCTTCTGCACTGATATCAATAAATAAAAAAAGAATTTACTGCTGTTCCCAACTGCACAAACAGGTTTTTGGGGTTTTTTTGTTTTTTGTTTTTGTTTTGTTTTGTTTTGTTTTGTTTTGCAGATGGCAACAGGGGGTTGTTCTGATTATTTTCTAGAAACTCTATCTAGGCACAAGCAGGGTGTGTACTGGCATTTAGCCAAGGTCGGCTGGCCTTGTCAGGACTGCTGAATCCCAAGCATGGAAGTTTCCCCAGCAGGTAACAGGGGATGTTCAGCAAACATGTTTTTACACTCTCACAATTTCTAATTCTAGTCCTTATTCTAGACATATTAATAAGCCATTTATTGTGATTTTTAAATTCCCTGGTAAAAGGTCATTTGCATAAACTCTCAATCACGGATGGTGAATACATCCTTTCAATCCTTCAGTGGAAAAAAGAAAGGAAATATACTTTGGTTTGTTTGTTTTGTCGGAAACCATCTATTGTAGCCTTGGTTTGTACCTAACTTACAAATATTCTGAAATTCAGCACAATGACGTTTGAATTTATTCTTTTTAAAGGTCATCTTAACTGTTATCGTAAATACGGTAGGGAACTAACGTATTTACAAAATGTGAATGTGATTACAGTACTGGTGTGTGGAGTAAGATGTTAATGGTATATATTAAAAGCACTTTTTAACCGAGAGAGAGAGAGAGAGAGAGAGAGAGAGAGAGAGAGAGAGAGAGAGAGAGAGAGAAAGGAGATGCCAAGCTTCATGGTGATTCCAAAACTAAGCAAGTATTAATACCTCTAAGTCATTGTAAACCAGCTCTAAAACAAGGCAGAATATAAGCAATACATAAAGATAAATTGATTCTGATTCTCCTGGGAGGTTCAGGCTGCAGCCTTCACTGACCGGGTCCTTGTGACGCGTCCCTGCCTGAGTCAGGGAAGAGGCTTTATCTGCCCCCTGATCCAGCTTCTGTCTCTGCATTTCTGCTGTCATTTGTTCTCACCCTGATGGCATGGAGCTGCTCTAAGGGACTTCAGCTTGCAGAACGGTCTTTAACAAGGAGACATACATTTCCCTGTCACCAAGGACTCTTTAAAAATGCATTTCATTCCTGCTTTCCATACTTTCTGCTCAAAGTTTATGGGAGAACGGGGAGTGAGAAGTACCTGGGCAGAGTGGGGACTCGAGTGTTGAAGAAAGAGGAGCATGGCGTGTCACACACACACACACACACACACACACACACACACTCGGGTGCACGCACACGTACGCACACACCTCCCTTTAAAGTCTGAGGTGTCACACTCAGATTGATGGCATTCATTCATCTACATTCAAATCTCATGCTCTGTCTGTCTGCACTTTCGTGTGACGAAGTTGTCACCTGCTGGGCTGTGAACTAGCGACGCTGGGACTGTGGGCTCTTTGGGATCTCCAGGTTCCTTCAGGTGACAATAGCTGCTTCATTTCTCCACATCACCCTGCGACATCACACCCCTTGTCTAGGACAGCAAATGAAACCACAGGCTTACAACATGGCCAGGAAACAAAAGTACTATACACTGCACTTTCTAGGTACATAAAAAAAGAAAAATGCCTACAACTAGAAAGTCACCCATGGAGGTAGAGTCCATGAATGGAAAGAGGGATGAGTAGAGACTGGGACGGAGGGAGGGAAGGGGAAGGGGAAGGAAAGCAGAGCATGCCTGATAATGTGAAACACTGATCTGTTCACTCTCAGAAAGAGAGAGGGGCCCACGCTGACGGAAATACAGATAAGAAGCATCTTTGCGACTTGAAGGACAGAAAAAGGGCTTGTGACGGGGCAGGACTGGAGGAGGCAGTCCCCAGGTAGAGGGGAGCATCCTCATGGTTTGACAGATGGTGGTAAATAAAAAGAAAGTCAACAAGTAGAGCAAAGTCATGCTCCTCAATGAGCTAAGGGAGTCATAAGTAGCAGACACCCAACCCTCAGCCCTCCACCAAATGCACATCCACAGAAGAATGAAGGTCGATCCTCTTATTCCTGCTTTCCCCTGCAATTGTTTGGAAAATAAAGTATTTAAGAATGAATAAAAAAGCAAGGCAACATCCACACAGAGCTACTCAAGGAAGACATTAGAAAAACTGAGAAATATATTAGCTGGTGAAAATTATCTTCTTAAAAATCACCAGAAAGCAGAGGAAAACTATAACACAACATCCATATCTGCAGTAAGTGTCTCAGACAGGTAATCACAGACATGATAAAAGCAAACACCTAACGTCAGATGTCAAATCTTGGAATAGACGTGGAAATAATATAGATAAAGCTGTACAAATAAGAAAAAATAATTAAAATGAGCATAATCGGAAACGTGAAGAAGTAAAACAAAACAATGAACAAAAACTAATATTTATCTTAAAATCTCGCTTGAAATTAAGGAAACTACAATCTACATATGGAAATGGTCTATTGTGTACTGGGAGAATTTGAAAACTGATCAATTCCTAGATATATTCTAGTAAAACTATGGATTTTAAGAATAAATGGGAATTTTTTTCAGTTCTTAGGTAAAAAAGATTAAATCACTTATAAAGAAAAAAATATACTTTGGAATCAGAGCATAACCACAAAATAGAAAACAAGACAATCATGGAGCATTCTCAGAAGAATCAAGGGAAGAAAGTGTTCAGAGGTCTTTAAACTCTAAAGGCCATAGAAATCCATTTTAAACATGAAAAAAAGAAAAACTCAGGAAATACTGTTCTCAGGAATCACCCAATGGAGTAAAAGATTTATCCAATAAAGATAAATATCTGAAAAGGACTGATTTTGAGTATTTAGGATATTTAGTTGGATTTTACAACTATAATATAAAATCAAACCTTTCTAATTACACCCTAAAAGCCTCTGCCCCCCCCAAAAAAAACACAAAAGGAAAGAAAAGGAATGGTATCACATAGAACAAGAAATATCGTCAAAATAATACACACAGTGAACAAAACATTAAATAATGTGACAAAATAGAGATGAATTGTATCAGACACAGCAATGATTTTCAAGGATTCATTTCACATATTAAAAGAAAAAAGATTTTCAGATTGGTTTACAAAGCAAACTACGTGCTGATAGGAATGCACATGTTATACTCTAAAACAAAATGTTTTTTTTCTTAATCTTAAAAAAATTAAATGCATGCTTCCTGTATGACCAAGAAATGGCACTCCTGAGGTTTTATCCCAGAAAGATGAAAATCTACATTCACATAAAACCTGTACATTATTGCCTATAGCGACTTCATTTGTAACAGCCTCCAATTAGAAACAGCTACATCATCTCCCACCAGGTTCACGGCTAAACACGCTCTAGTACAGCCACACCATGGAACACCGCTCAGCAGTAAAAAGGGGTGAACTCTTGATGCTCACACAACTTGGCTGAATATTCAGACCTATCCTTTGAGACAGTCAATCATTCGGATGAGACTATCTAGAGAACTGTGCCGAATGAAAAATGCTACTCTCAAAAGGCCACGTGATTCCATTGATGTAACGTTCTTGAAATGACACAGCTGGCAAGCAGATCAGTGATTGCCAGTGGTTAGAGACGGGGAGGGAGGGGGTGAGGGTGACGATCAGGGAGAAGCTCAGGGAGGGCTTGTGGCCACGGGGCAGGTCTGTATCCAGATTGCAGTGGGGACCGCACAAGTCACGTGTGATAACATGACGTGGAATTATGCACATGTGGCAGCCATATCAAATTCCTGGCTTTGAGGTCGTGCTGTACGTACGAAAGTGTCCCCATGATGGGAGCTGGGCGGAGGGAACACAGGAGTGCTCTGTATGGTGTCTCCAACTTCCTGTAAACCTACGATTATTTCCAAATGAAAAGTTTAAAATACTATTGTAACATTGATCCTTCCAAACCATTCATTCAGTGTTATCCAAGATAGGGAAATATGTGTCAGGAATTGGGAAGGAGCTGAGATTTGGCTTGACTTAGAAACTAACAACTCTGCTTGTCACTCTTTCACGGATCCTGGCAGATGACAAGAACTCCTGGGTCAGAAAATAAAAGACTCTACTGCTGAAGACACAGCCGTCAGCACGAGTATCAGCAGGCTCTGAAAAGCTGGAACGATCTTGACAAAGAATAACACAGCAGGAGAAACCACACTCCCCAGTGTTCAGGCTTCTGATACAGCTGCAGTAATTAATGGTGTGGTCTTGGCAGGGGAAAGATATGGAGATCAAGAGACCAGAGTAGAGAATTCAGAAAGACACACACACACACACACACACACACACACACACACACACACACACGTGCCCGTATGGTTTTTGACAAATGTGCCCAAGCAGTTAAATGGAGAAAAGATGATCTTTTGAAAAATGATCAATTCCTAGATATACTCTAATAAAGCTATGGATTTTGGAGCAACTGGACATTTACAGGTCAGAAATCCTCAGCCTAAGTTGACCTCACACCTCATAGCGAAGTCAGCTCAAAAGGGAACATGGACTTAAGTGTACAGAGTAAAACTATAAACTTCATTTAAAAGTAGGGAAAAATTTTTGAGAAGGCCAAAAACATGGCTGATAAAAGGAAAAACATGATAAATTAATCCTCATCCAAATAAAACAATTGCTCTATAAAAGTCTATGTAAAGAGGAAGAAAATGTAAGCTATCTGCTTGGATAAAATAACTGTAAACTAGACATCTAACAAAGGACTAATACCTGGAATATATAAAGATGATGAAAAGATTTTAAAAAACTCCTATTGGAAAATGGGCAAAAGACATGAACAGTCATTTGAATGGAGAGGGTATATGGATGACAAATAAGCACCTGAAAATATGTTCAGCAACACTCGTCATTAAGGAGACACAAATGAAGAGCACAACGAGTTATCAGGACACACTGATCAGAAATACTAAAATTAAAAAGAAAACCACAACAGGAAATGATGACAAGCGTGTAATAAAACTTGACTACTTATAAGTTGCTGGTGGGAACATAAAACAGTATAGATGCTCTGGAAAACATTTTGGCCCTTTCTTATAAAACTAAACAAGCTTCTACTATATGAAATAGCAATTGAACTCTTGAGTCAATTGACTTTTTCATTTATCTTCATTTGCTATACATGAAAATGAATGTCCACAGAAAAATCAGTACGTGGATATCTATAGCAGCTTTATTTGTAAAGGTCTCAATCTGGGCACTATTCATATGCCCTTCAGTGGGTGAATGGCTAGACACACTGAGATAACGCCATAGCATGAAATACCCAGCCATGAAAAGGAACGAATGATTGATACGTGCCTGGATGTATCATTCTACCCGTTACACGGCTGTATCTGGATATATTCAAGGGAATGAAGTTGACAGTCCCCAAAGATTATGCATCGAATGATTCCATTTATGAAACATTTGAAAGGGCAACATTTTAGAAAAAGAGGATGGATGCCAAGGGTTAGGGACAGGAGCGGGGTGGAGTGGGATGGAGTTGGGGACGATTACGAAAGGGCAACAAGAGAAATCTTTGGGGTGCTGGAGCTGTTCAGCGTCTTGACTATGGTCACATAAAAGTGTGCAGAACTGCACATGTGCACGCGCGCGCGCACACACACACACACACACACACACACACACACACACACACGAGTGGAAGCCAGACTGGAGACCTCTGAAGCTGGGTGAACCATAACAATGTCAGCATCCTGGGTGGATGTGTCGTACTGTCATTTTGCAAAATGTTACTACTGAGATCTCTGTAATATCTTACAACTGCATATGGATGTGCAATTACTTCTATAACAGTTTCAATAAAAAGAAATAATAACATCAATGGTTTATAATACATCGAGTCTAAAAATAATCTGCGATTCCACGCTGATACTGAAATCAGAAAACAATCAAAGAAAAAATGCACACTGGGAAAGCTTTTCTTTGCACACTAAGGTTACCTAAAAAATAGAAGTAATGATGGAATTTCTGTTTTGCTATTATTGATGTGATATTTCATTTATGTGAGGATCATCAATGGATTCTTCATCTATTGGTTAAGCATTTGTGAGAAAAGGAATATAAGTCACAAATGGAAGCAGTTACTTTTACAATAGAGAAATCTGGCAAAATCTGCCATATCCAAGTGACTAAATTTATCAACAACCTTAAAGGGACAAATTGATATTATACCTTCTGATGTCAGGCTGTGAGAAATACGTGATATTGTGTCTTGGAAAATGTTTAACCCAAAGAAAAAAATGGGACAAAGCCAGGTTGGGGGTATCATAAAAGACAAGTTCCCACACTTCCAAAATGCCAATATTTTAGAAGACAAAAAAAAAAAAAAAACGTTAAAAAAAAGGCAAGTAGACCAATCTAAATTAAAGAAGACTAAAGATGACAATCAAAGAATTGAGTGATTCTTGAGTAAAATCTGGAGCAAAAAAATAAAAATAAAGGTTGGTTTGGGGAGAAGAAAACATGCATTATTTTATCGGTATTAAACATATCAATTGTGATAATGCATTTTTTATGCAAACGAAGGTTCGTTGGGAGACAAATATTGAAATATATAGGTTATCATGATGTCTGCATCTTATTTTCAAAAATTTAGTTAAAAAGTACAGAGGCAAATAGAGACAGGGGTACAAAAAGAGAAATTAAGTAAATATCCTGAATCCTAACTCTGAGTTCAAGTTTAAGTAAGTCTTTGTATTTCTATTCCTTAAACTTTTCTGAAGTTTGTAATTTTTCAAAATAAAAAAGTAGAGGTTATGAAATACCCCTAAAGAAATAGAAAAAAATGATAATGCCAGCATCTTCGCTCTCAACAGTCTAGATGAGTGGAGGGGAGGGCAGGGTCTGACACACGTAGTTCCACATCTCAGGTATTTATTCCGTGTAAAGATTCCTGTGTTTTCTTTGCTGCTGCTTGTGCAAGGCAAGGTGGCTGTGGTGGCAGCTGGTGCAAGACTTAGAATCCTCTGTCACTAAACATGTATCTTCAAGGAGCGAAGTAAAATTCAAGCCAAGAAACCACATTTAATAAGAAGAGTCATTTGGGGACAGCGTTCTCACTGCAGACTCTAGGGCAATACGACTGGCTACAGCCTAGCTCACAAGTCACATCGTGATGATGTAGGTGTGAACAAGCACAATCATGAGAAGCTGAAGCTACTGTCATGGTTTTAGTGTCTGCTGCTTTGAAAATGTAAATTCTTAGGCCTCGTTCCAGACTTAACACATTAAAAACTCTGGGGGTTGTTCCGAACTCTAAGTTTTTGTCTAATTCTTCCTTAATCAGCTAGGATTTGTGAACAATTGTCAGAAGGTGTTATTGCTATTGTCCCAATATAAAAATAAAATGCAATTACAGTTTCCCACGAAACATTCCGCGATCAGTCCAATCAGTGATTAAGTGGAAATTGCTTGTGGGACATCATTGGTATTTATTGTGTCGTTAAGGCTGAGTTCAGTTTTTTTTTTTTATGAAGATAAGCAGAAAATACATATTTTAAAGCACATGGAAAATATACAGTTATACTAATTTGTTACTGGATGGCAGGCATTGCTAAGAAAAAAAGAATATCAAAAAGCATTCCGAAAGAGATGTCTAATTTCTACATAGTCATATTTCTTTATACATTCTTGAAATTAAAAAAAAAAGTTTTCAGCGTGTGTTAATTATAACACCAAACAAAGATACTCTGCCATTTTCTTCAATAAAGTTTAAATGTCATGATTCTGTAAAATCAAGGGCCTCGCTGTGAGCTGGTCGCCCCTTCCTGCCCTCACGCGCCCCTGTCCCCCATCTCTCGGCTCCTACAGTCTGACATTATTGCTCCTTTCACTCAGCAGACAGGTGGCTGGGCTTCTGCTACCAACAGGGCAGGTTTTCAGTTGCTTTTGGCCATGCAAAATGAGACACTACTCAGATATCTGCAGATATGGAAGGAGAGAATCTAAAAGGCGAGGCAACTTCTCCAACAGCGTTGGGCTGAATGCAGAGAATAGTCTACAACTTTCAGATTCCAAAGCACTCTTCTCAGACCATTGTGCCTATCACAAGATAAGAATGGTATAGAAACTTCTTAAGAAGGGCACACAAACCCATAAGGAAGCTCAAGGACAGCGAGATTCTCTTTGAGATGGCACATGAGAACACACTTTGAAAAATAAATAGAGAATCGATGAGGAAAAGAGTGCAAATATCATGTTTGGGGCATATTAGGGAGCAGCCACTTCTCTGTTGGCAATAAGAGAATGGCACTGGGTGGACGCTAGCTGGCCAGAGGGCTTGCCAGCCAGCCAGACTATCTGAGTTTTATCAGGCAAGACAGAGACATCAGAAGCTTTTGCTTATTAGAACTACACTGTGGGTTAATCTGGCATTTGTGTACGCAACAAATTGAGCAGAGAGGCTGGAGTCAGGGGAACCTGTTAAAAAGAAAACTAAGAGAAAGACCTTTTGCTCAAGGGGTTTATGGTTACCTGGGAAACGAGCCATGGACTCTCAACATCAATTAACAGGGCTATCTTCCAGTTGAAAACATCAGGACAAGGACTTTGAGGAAGAAAATTCTACACTGGCTTTGTTTAGAAATAGGAAAGAAAGAGGAATATAATAGGTAGAGATACTCACTCATCTATGCCTTGGTTCATTAACAATGGTAATCTATCTCTTGTGCCTTGTTGACATTTGCCATTTTTTCTTCCTTTTCTCTCTCTGTCTCTCTGTCTCCACTTCCCTCTCGTTTCCCTCTTTCTTCCTACATTTTTGCATTAGTTCAGTTGCTTCTGTACATTAGATGTGGTGCTTTAATTAGTCTCTGACTGAAAGGGAATCAAACAATAAACAAGGCATCTCATTAGAATCATGTAACGATTTATAAGAGGGTAGTTTAAGTAGGCGCTACGTGGACAAGTGAGCACTAGGGCTTGAAGGGAATGTGATCGGGTTTTCAGAAAGCTAAGAAAAGGATGGCTGAGAAAAAATACATGAATATATAAATACATAAAAAGCACATAAAGTTTGCCCACTAAAGTGTCACAATCCTTTTGATATTCTGCTGAAAGTATTATTAACCTACTTAAATACATATCTAACAGACATTAAGCAAAGGCTTCGAAAAGTGACTATATAACCCTTAGCTGAATAAAAAGAAGAAATCATTATCAGTTACCAAGTGATTGGTTGGACGCTTCTTTCAAAACTTGTGTGTGTGGGGAAATGTGACAGTTGAATGTGTTTTGTGTGTGTGTGTGTGTGTGTGTGTGTGTGTGTGTGTGTGTGATAAAACATTTGTCAACCCCTAGATTAGATACTCCTAAGGTCCTTTGAATTCTAAAATTCCGTAAACGCAAACATACAACATGGATACTTCTAAGTTATTACGATCACTTCTTTTTTTTTCCCCCTGAATGATGAACATGGGAGAGTACGCAGTTAAAACAAAGATAAAATGGAGTTATGTAGGTCCATAAGTTTGGTAATTACTGAATTGAATAAGGATAAAAAGTGTCTTTTTATTACTTTTTTACTCTTTTAAAAGCCTTTAATATGTAAATGTGCCTGATGAATTTCCAAAAGGGGAGACATATTACATTGTATTTCCCAAACTCATATAACCACGAAACTTCATTTTCCTGAACATCTCTTGTGACTTCTTTTGAACAGAAAATACTCTTTAGATCATGTAGATTAAAGACGCTGTTAGGTAGATTTATGAGAGGATAAACTAAATGGCAAGAGTAATTTGGCTATCGATAGAGCAGGAGCACATGTGGGGGGCCATTTTTGGGGGTGCTCCCTCTGAGGGCTCCCAGGGATGATTCTAAACAGTGACCGTGGGGTTCAGAGGTGAGATGGGGTGCCCTGCAATTCATGGACTAAATATGACATTTTTAAAGGCACACACATGCAATTATCCTAGAACTGTAACTACTACACCCTCTCTTCCCAGGCTGCCTTTCCATCCTTTTTTTGGCTTTTAAGATGACTTTGAACTTTGCTGAACTTCACTCCATTTGCATACATGATATGTTTTGCAGTACTGGATACATAATGTGACTTACAAGCAATAGTACCTCTGACAGCCAGCTCAGAGGCTTAGGAAAACACTGATAGTTACAGAGAGCGGTTAGGTAACTTTAAGATGCAGCAGTGAGCAGAAGGAATAGGGAAGGTATGAAAATCCTTGAAGGTCACAAGAAAGAGTTCCAGCCTGTTACCCCAGAAAGCAGGGCCTGAGGCAAGGAATTCTGGTCACTAAGATTTTTCTTCACCTTAAGTGTCTGGGACACCTGTGAGTAAAGTTGTCACCTTTGGCCAGCATGGGCAAACCTTGCTAGCTAATGTGTGAGCCACATCTGTACTGTTTCCTTGTCCTTAAGTTAGTCTTAGGTTTCTTTTGTGAGGCCACAGGTAGGGGATGAAAGAAAGGTGCTAAGGCAGGAGACACACGTGACAGTGGGCTCTGTGCCACCTGGTCCTGTGGTATTGCATGTCGCCTGTTCCTGTCAGGATTGGATCCTGACTATTCCCACTGTGAAGCACAATGCTGCTGTGTCCACCTCACCTCAGCACCTGGTAGGTTTGCTAAAACCCAGCTCATAAAAGGCGCCTCCTGTGACATCGGCACTCGGTGCCCTGTGGTCCAATAATTATTGCCCGGTAAGGTTGGGATCAGGCTGGGGGTGATTTTAATGTGGAGAACAGCTCTCTATAAAGGGCATGAACGTGAACTTGCTCCAGACCATGAGGTCTCTGCATTGGAGGATCCCTATCGGACTGTCAGAGACCCCAGCCAGCATTCTTATACGCTAAGGAAACTGGCAACACTATCAGGTTCACATTGGTCACATGTAAACAGGGATGACAACACCTGCAACACAGCCTGGACACGCCAAAGCCTTTTCTCCTTCTGGACTCCACTGAAAACTGGGACGCTTACAAGTAAACCAGGAAGTGGCTTAGAAAACAGCGCGGCGTGTCTTTATAATCTGCAGTGCATTCTGGCTACACTGACAGGTGGGTGAGCCTTGGCGGTGGGGCGGGATTGGGTGACGGGCAGGGCGTTTAGAAAGGTAGTCTGAGCACAAGACAACACCGTGCACGTGCCCCACGTGGCCACACTGAGGCTAAGCGGTGACAGAAAATGATGAAAGCCAGTGCTTCAAGTCAGGTGTAGTAAATTACCATGTCGCTCACGGAAGGTCTCCTGGCCTCAGCCAGTCGTACATTATCTGTCAATGCCTCAAATTCCGCTTACAAATTACTGTCAGTACTGGCGATTCTCTAGGGAGTCCAGCAGCCTCAGAAGACATTGGGTTTGTACATTGACACTTCCATCTTCTCCAAACCCCTGGTGATCAAACTGTGTCATCCAAACAGTTAGCGAACATGTTTTCTCAGATAATCTTTGTTTTGTGGATATTTCTTTTGCTGGTGATTGATCCAGGAGAGTCACTTAAAATGTGCATAGATGCAAATGAGACCTGTTTTTTCCAAAGCAGACTTAGCAAGGGATATCTTCTTAGGAACAAGAATAATTTCCCAGCAGGAAAAAAAAAATGCATCCTAATTCTACAATGAATATAATATCCTGATTGTCAATTATGTAATAATTTGAGTCAACTCCTGCAGGCTGCCACATTACCCTTCAATTACTTACATTTATAAACACTGAAAGCTACTTGGGGGTATCTCCTTTTTGTAGTCTTAAGAAACTATCTTAAGAAAAGACCGATATATTTATGTTTTACAGAATAACGTGAAAATGTTCAACAATACCCAAAACATTTTACAGAAACATTTCATGGGAATTCAATAAAGATTTGTAATGTATAATGTAATACATGCAGTCTGAATACAATCCGACCATTCAACAGAGAATAAAAACAAAATCCAAAATAATGCCTGGATCTTTGAAAATAGAAATGAATATAATGATTAATGCTTTGTAAAATTTGGGGGACATTTCCTTGGAAAGAACTATATATCTACTCCCCATTATTATGATTTCAACTTTTTCAAGCACTTTATGGTAACAGCAAGTCTCTTAGTCTAAATTCAGCCTTTTGGCTATATTCTGACATTCTATTTGTGCTCTGATTTTATGAATAATAATGAGTAATGTGAAGAAATATACAGTTTCCCTCACTCATGCAAAAAGTTTTAAAGTCAAGTACATTTAAACATAAGTGTTACTAAATTTTTTTTTAATTCTAAAGGAATTAAAACTTAACAAGGTGGGGATTCCAGTCAAGATGGTAGAGTAGGTAAATGCTGTGCTCGCCTCCTCCCATGATCACATCAACATCACAACTAAACTACAGAACAGCCATCATTGAAAATCACCTGAAGCCTACCTGAATAGAAGTTCTACTACTAAGGACACATAGACAAAGCCACCTCGAGACTGGTAGGAGAGGTAGAGACATAGAACGAGCTGATCCCACACTTGTGTGTAGTGGTTGAGAGTCAAGAGGGATGTCTTGGCTGTGGGGGCCCTCCCTGAGGAGTGAGGGGTCCCAGGCCCACATCAAGCTCCCCAGCCCAGGGTTCCAGTGTCAGGAAGAGAAGTCCCTACAACCTCCTGTTATGAAAACTTGTAGAGACTTCAGCTGAGTGAGATTGAAGGTGGCTGGGGTACCAGGCGTCCTCTTAGTCTATGTGCAGACTTAGTGCTAATGGACTTGCTCGCTCTGGGCAGCTGCTTGAAAAGCAGCAGGGACACACGGGGAGGAAATGACTTGTCTGGGTTCAGAGAGAGAGCTAGGGGAATAGCTTTCTTTCAGTTAGAATTGATAGCAGAAGCCATTGGTCCGCTATGGAGCCCTGCCCCCACCTGGCATGCAGACACAGCTGAGCACCATATCTGTGTCTCTGTCTACCTGGCTGACACTGCTCTTACAGCCCAGGTGATTCTGAGACCCCCACCCCTCCCAACATGTGGGCCCACTCAAGCCTCCTCCAGTAGCTTTTCTATACAAATGGCATGTCTTAATTTATTCTACAGACTTTCCTAGAATCTCTCAAAGGTTCACAAAACACAAAAAACAGCATCTGGCCTCAGCGTGCCCATATCTCTTGCTGAGCAGTCCCCAAACCTGCACTAGTGGCAGCTGGCCTTAGTTCACAGCTTGGCCTCTGAAGACAGATCCAAGCCTAGCACAGGTGGCAGCCATCTGAAGATTGCTTGGTTGCTCATACCAGGTGACCCTGTGAAGGGTACAAGCTGTAGTTGAACTTGGCCTGCAGCTAGGCCCCTCCCACTTGCACAACTGCTCCCCCATTGTGGTCACTGGTCAGTCATCAAAACCAGTCAGCCCAAGGGTCAATACCTCCCACTGACATGCAAACAGCAACGAAGGCTCAAATACAACAGGAGGGAACACACAACCCATACAAGGGACACACCTGGAGCACGTGGCTCAGGTGACCAGGAAAACTGTGCCACTGGGCCCCACAGAACACCTACTACATAAAGCCAATCTACTAAGACTAGTAGGCATAGCAGCCCTACCTAGAAACGAACACAGGGAGGCAGACAAAATGGGGAGACAAAGAAACATGTCCCACATGAAAGGACAGAACAAAGTTCTAGAAAAAAAAACAAACAAAATGGAGACAGATGCAGAGTTCAAAACACAGGCGACAAGGATGTTCAGTGAGCTGAGGGGAAGAGCAGATGAACGCAGTGAGAATTTTAACAAAGATCAAATGCATGAATAATAACATGGCAATAACTACATATATATCAACAATTAATTTGAATGTAAATAAATTAGGTGCACGGATAAAGAAGAGCTGGTATAGACATACGATGGAATATTACTCAGCCATAAAAAAGAATGGAATCTTGCCATCTGTAACAATAAGGATGGACTGGGAGGGTACTGAGCTGAGTAGAGTAAGTCAGACAGAGAAAGCCAAATACTGTATGATTTTACTTACATGTGGAATCTAAAGAATAAAATAAACAAAATAGAAGGAAATTCTCAGATAGAGGGAACATTTTGATGGTTGCCAGGTGGTGGGGAGGGGCATGGTTAAAAAAAGTGAAGGGATTAAGAAGTACAAATTGGTAGTTACAGAATAGTTATGTGGACATAAATTATAACATAGAGAATAGAGTCAATAATATTCTAATAATGTGAGTACAAGATTTACTGGTATGATCACTTTGTAAGTTATAGAAACATCTAATCTCTAATATAATATAATATGTTATATTATATTATAATATATGCCAACTGTAATTGAAAAATTAACAAACATTTTTTAAAATATTAAAATAAAATAGAATTTGACACGGTGGGACATTCTTTTGTTCTGTTTTTCCTTCATTCTGAAGAAGCATAGAATACAACTTAAAAGTAAAGAAATCAAGAAACCCAAGATCCTTTTTCCAGCTGGTTTTGGAAAGATCTCCTTTAAAATGATCAGGGTTTAGTTACGTCTTCAGGTCTTGCCTGAATACTTGCTGTTTGCCTGTCGCTATATGCCAGGTATGGATATGTGTGCAGGGTAAACTTGCATTAGATAGTAGGTTTTCACTAGAAATTAAGAAATGGTTAAAAATTAAGCACTGCAGTTTAGCATTAATATGTTGGCTAGGTGGAGGGCCAGGGGAGCGAGGGAGAGATTGGGGGGATCGTTTTATAAACTATATAGATGTCTAACCAATGTATTGTATACTTTAAACTAATTTAAATAAATTTTAAAAATTAGTATTGGATGCACAGTCAGCTGAATAGCTGAAGGTGTGGTGAACATCCAATGGTGAAGGAGGCATTGAACTGGGGTGCAGGGACCGGAGGGCCAGTGCATCACCCCAGGGATGGGTCCTTCGAGATGGAAATGGTGGAAACCAGCCCCCGACTCTACTGGCACAGGGTACCAACAACCTGCTTTTAAATGTACCGCTTTCTCTTCTTACTGCCATGTTGACATGATATTATCTCATTCCTCAGCAATTCTTCATTCCAGTGTCTCAGGTGACAGGAAGAATGCTGCCACCGTCGGGCCACCAAAAATGGAAACTCGCACTGGACAACGAGTCAATTGTGGCTGCCGACGTGGAAGAAAACTATCAACTGATTCCTCAGTGCCAAGTGTTGGAGAAGGGTTTTATTCCACTTCTAAATAAATTAACACTAAAATAAATTTATGTCAAACTCTTCTTTCGAAAAGAATGACAGGGGCAGGAAGTGAGGAAGGTGTAAAGGGCCACTCTTTAAATTAAATACAGTGCGCAGGATGTGAAGTGTGTCAGTAACAGGGTTACTATATGGCCATCTAGTTTGATCGAAAAAAATAAGCAACGATCATGCTGAATATCTTACTGTACAGTTCAGCAAACCTCCCTCTGAGCCCTCGTACGCTGAGAAATATCGTCCTTTGCTGTGTTTCTAAGACCACGACCGTCTTCTGTGTTGCTCCCGGGGAAACAGGCTATAAAGCCATAGAAGTGAAGCCACTGCAAAGACGTGCAGCCACCCGAACGCTCTCGGACCAGCTGCAGGATTGTCTGACAGGTTCTGTGATCCTCAAGCTGGCACAGCCCCAGCACTCTGATTGGCTCGGATGCCTTAACACCTTTCGGCCTTTGTGAATAAGCAGGTTTTACTACCATCAGGTCATCCACCCGGGCGAGCTACGCTCTGCTAGGCGGATAAGCACTTGACCTTGATGTCTGTGCTTGCCTGTTGCTCCTCCAAAGGCCGAGCTGACCTCAGCCTTCTATGAATGCCTTAGGGCGCACAAGTCTGCTCCTGTCCATCCACAAAGCTTCCCTCCACGGAGGTGTCAATCACTATCATACTTAGACCGACATCTAAGGCATTCTCAGATCAATAAATGTAGTAGTTGTTTCTATATGTGTGTAAAGAACTCCGGAGATACAGTCAGAGGTTAGAAAAAGGAGTTTATAGTCAAATATAGGTTTATAAAATATTTCTTTCATAGAGAAACCTAACTTACCATAACATATTAAATGCATTGAGGGGTTCAATGATAAATAAAATTGTTCACCTTTCTTTAATCAAACATCTAATCACTCAACCATCCTCTCTTTAATATCTATTAAACTTATAAAAAATTAACGGTCCCCAGAAGACTATTTGGGGAAACACCAAGGTAAAACAAATTTCTTCAAGTGTTGTTTATAAAGAAATGAAACTTAAAATCGATCCTGTAGGAATCATTCTAGAAAACAGCTTTTTTGTGTGTGTGCATTATGTGTAAAGTTCATTTAAAGGAGAGAAACTCACATCATAGATGTTTCTATGTTATGCGGTTTTATGAAGGGAGAGCTCCATATTTTACATATATTTTACACAGATGAGCATTGTGGAAAATTATACTGACGAGTGCTATGCCAAGGTTCAATTCCATTAAGCTACTCAGATTGCTACTTTTGCTAAGCCTCTTCATCCTCATCCTTGATTGATTTGACACCCATGATATTTGTGCCTGACGATCATAGAACACTTCAGGAAGCTTGATTATTTATAAATCATCACCAACTTCATCTAACACGCCATTACTGCTGCGACTTCTGACCTCAGCCTTCTATGAACTGCTTAGGGTGCACAAGTCTGCTCCTGTCCATCCACGAAGCTTCCCTCCACGGAGGTGTCAATCACTATCATACTTAGACCGACATCTAAGGCATTCTCAGATCAATAAATGTAATAGTTGTTTCTATATGTGTTGTTTCAACCTTTCTGGTTGAAAGGTGCATGCAGACACCTTTTAGTGTTGCTGTCTTTTCCTTCCAGCTGTCATCAGAGGCCACGTCCGTTCCTGGTCTTTTCTTTGTTGTCAACTCAGGTTTCCTTGGGTTCCAACACCACAATAGGTCTCCCAAGTCTTACTTCAGTTTGTCCCACCCCTTTTTCTCCATCTCTCCTTTTGCTCCTGGCCTCTACTTTTCTGACTTGCTGACGTGTGAATCAGATCATGACAGGGCAGGGTTTCGTGTCCTCCAATGCCTGCCATAGCCCCCAAGCCAGAGTCTTTGTCCAGGTCTATAAGGCCACCAAGAGTCCTAATGTCCCCTCAGCTTGACTCTGGGTCCCCGCCCTCCCCTCACCCCTGCCCTCATCACATTCTAGAAGGCCTCTCCTCTTCCTTTTCTCAGATCATTTACTTAATCCCTTTGAGATGTGAACCTTTGTAAGAGTCCCACGGCCAGTTTTACCAATGAAGAATGATAGGGGAGCCATCCCTCTGAAATGCCACCATCAAGGAAGCTAGCGCTCCATCTTCTAGTGTCTGTGGAGAAGGAGCCTGATTTCCACAGATGACTTGCTCCCGTAACGAACATGTGAGCAAGTTTACTTATCCGTTGGGTAAGGCCAGTTTTTTCCGTACCTGCTGATTTTGGTGGCAGTTATTGCCCAGTTATTAAACATTTCACTTATTTGTTGTGCTTATTTTAAGTCTCCTCCCACTAGATGATAAGCCTTTTGTGGACACAGATTTTTTACTGCTTTTTCATAGCTGTATTCTTCATGTCTCAAACCAAGCCTTCACACGGTTGACATTTAAGAAATCTATTTTTGAATTAATGAATAAAGAAAGGAAGAAATGCAGGAAAGTGAATATACTCTATTCTCTGGCAATCATCCTCAACAAAAGTTAATAGGGATGGATTGAGTGGGGGTTTAAAGTGATGCAGGGCCAGCTCAATCCCGTCTGATCTCGAAAGATGGGAGACCACCTAGGAAGACCAGGTGCTGTAAGCATAAAATATAAAAAATAAGAGATTGCAAATTGATAAGGTCCTTGCAATCTGTGAGGTCAACTAAAGATTGCCTCGCCTTAAAAAAATTTTTAAAAAAGTGATATGGGAAAAGAAAAAAGGGCATAGCTGACATCAGTGGGTCTTTCTAATCAGAATGAGATGTGTAATTGGGTATTACCTAAAGTCGGATGTGCTGGATGAATCTTTGATGTGAATTTTAATAGAGGGTCGACTTCACTTTCCAGGAATATAGATATAGGGTCAGATTGTTCTACTCTATATCTCAGAATTCCCTGAATTCCACCTACGAAAACACTGTCCTTTTAGTGACTTTATTTTCATAGAAATAATATTTATAAATTAAAGTTTGCTTTGAAGCAAAAATAAAACAGTTTCAAAATCACTGAACCGGAGTCTATGAACACTTTTCATAGAGTTTCAGTATTTTATGTTGGATGCTGAGTCCTGGGCTGCTCCACAGCAAACATTCAATAAATGGCAACAACGCTGCTGTTGGCTTGGGAAATAGTTAACTGATTGGCATCTCTTCCAAAGCAATTAAAATGCCTGCTTTGAAAAATACCTCAGAATCCTTGAACACGTTTCTCCTCCATTCAGGATTTCAACTTATCAATGTGAACATGCCTATCTGACCTTACACCTATGGACCAAAGATAAATATTTATGATCAATAACAAACATAAGGAGTCTCACTGTAGTGTTGGCTGGGTAGAGACAGCCCACCATTATGTACATGAGTGACTGTGATTCTTTAAAGCAGAAACATCAGCCAGGACAATTTAAGGTGAATCACCCTTCTGAGATGCACTAGCTAAGAACTTGATCAAGCCATAGATTTTATTTCTCTGACAAATTGTAAAACAAACTTACTCTCCAGCCATAAAACACGTTCCTCCTAGGATTCTGGCTCATGAAAATGTAATAAAACAACTCCAACTTGTGAGTTAAAGTGAATTCTAATTTGGTCTTGACACCAATAAAGAGTTTACTGCATTCTTAAGGTCACTTGCTGCACTGTTTTAACCTTTTAAATAGCATTTTTGGCATTTACCTATATGATAAGGACATGGAAAATGCTAGAAGAAATTAAAGAAAATAAATTTCAGATCCTCTCTAGGGTTGCCTGGTCAAATTCTTGTAGAATGTACTTCTGCCTTCAGAATATTTTAATAATCACTTTGAGAGCAGCAATGAAAAAAATAAAAACATATAGATGTTACTCGTTCGAGTGGGATATGTAAAAGCTTTAAAATGAAATTGATTTTCAAAACATTAGAAAAACAGATGGGGGAAAAAGAGACCATATTTAATAAGATTAGGTACACTCTCCATTAACAGAGAGCAAAAATGCACAAAAGCAGCAGCAAGTTGGGAAGAGACTAGCTTCTGGTCTGTAAGATAAAGTGGTTCAAAAGCCAAGATTCATTATAAATTTAATGACAAATAAAAATGGCATTGTTAAAGGGAAAATACACTTAGGAATCAGTTAATTAAATGGAAAATATGGCCCCTAAAAAAGAACCAGAATATAATTCTCTCATGAAATCTACCCCTGCCTATGCTTTTGTTGGGTCAATTGCATGTGGCTTAGGGATCTAATGGATGGTCCAGTGATTAAAGGGAGAGCTCTCATATTGTGACAAGTGACAGCAGACAACTTTTTGCAAAGTGATTCTGATTACTAGAACATTTTCTCTGATTGCAGAAAAGTGCTGCATTTCTGATTTCGGATTACGAAATCAACTTGAAAGGTCTTATTTCTTCGCTGCAAATATTTGTTATAAAAGTGTCTATGAAAGCTTGCTATCTTTAAGAAATATATTGGGCAGTTGTGTGTCTTTTCTGGTTGGGGATAGAAGCAAAAATTACGATGATTTATTAAATCTTTTGGCACTGAGAGAATCAGGATGATGGATGATGGTGATGTTGGTGATAATGGAATAGCTTTAAACTAACTCTTTAACTAAGGATAGATTCAGGAAAAAAAGAAAAAAAATTCAGGGGCCAGTAAATAAAACAAATTCATGTCTGAACTGTTTTCCGATTTATTCAACGTTAGAACACCTCAGTTATCGAAATGGCATTGATCTTTATTCTAGATCAAGAACTGATGAAAGAGGTACCATTCGCTGTAGGTTTATTCTCTATCGGGTGCTTTAGATCTACCGTGCCTGTTAACAGCACTCTAAATTATTCCGTTCTGCAGATGAAAACACAAAGACGAATACATCTATATCCAGATCAGCTAGGAGTGGACGTTCCGGGTTCACATCTGGGCTTTAGCACGTGCTACCTATGCAATCACAGCCTCTCTGAGTGCTTATCTTCATTTTCTCACCTCTAAAATGGGGACAATAACTTCCTATGAGTTTTGTGAAAATTGTCATGAGTTTAAATGAGTCCATGATGAAGAGCACAATGCTGGAAATGCAATAGTATTTGAAAAAAAATATTAGCAGCTTATCGTTAGAGGGATTCTGTGTTTTGCCCAGGCTCCCAGAGCAGATGATTGGCTGAACTGTCCTATATGGGGCTTTAGAAGACAAATAACTTTTCCTGGAAATATAATTATGCACATTATGAGCCAGTAGCATCTAGACAACACAGATGTTCAATAAATTATTTAGAACTAAGTTGGATTTTACTTTCCAGTTTTATGTTAAGTAGATTGTATCACTTTTCCCATACACGAGAAAGGTTCCCTGGCATGGAGTATACACAATCATTACTACAATGTTTAAACGAATATTGTGGAAATAGGGAAATGGCAATTTCAACTCAGATGTGTTTATTTTGCTTTCATATGGTTTCTAAGAGGTAGTGATGGATGTGAGTAGTAGTTGTTTTTTGTTTGTTTTTTCCTCTTCCCAGCCTTTCAGAAATTCTCCTCTTGCTAAAATTCCCAAGTGGGAACAAATGTCAGAGTAAATAATTTTTTTTTTTTTAGTTTTTATATTTGTATCCCTTACACCATAATAATACTTTTTTAGTGCCTACCAGTTGTTCAAATCTCTGAATCTAAATTTTCTCGGTATCATTCTGCACTTTCCACCCGGTGCCTGTGAGCTCTCTATCCAGGGAACCACTGCGACCTGCGTTGCATCTAATCTGCCGCTGACATCTGCCTCACTATTAAAAAACAAATTCAGTACAATTTACTGAACCACAGCTAGGCCGTTAGAAGTAGCACATTTAAAGACAGAAAAATATAGCTTAAAGCAAATGGCAGCAGGGCACTTAGGCACACAATCCTACTGCAAATTTCATAGTATTTGTAGTGACACACTAAAGAAAAATGCTTTCGGCTGCAGACATTAAGAGGTAGCTTTGTGATATGTTCTGCCTGAGAAATTATAGTTATCAAAAGAAATAAATCCTTCAGATGTCGATATGGTGTGTTCCCAAAATACAAAACTTGAATTCACAGGAGACAAAGGTTATCAAACTATGGACTTAAATGTAATTCTCTAGTCTCTATTTGCTCTCTTTATAGAGCTGGAGAAAGTCATAAAAATAAGGGAATGGGGTTTATAAGCTATTAAGAAGGTGCTTGTCTGGAAAACACAATAAATAGGAAGGACTTCTTTTGAAAATTAAATGGATTTCCTGTGTGAGCTTTCTCTAGATGGTATCAGGTGCAATGAGTGTTACCTGTTTCTGGCATCTAAATGCGCTAAAACTGAAAAAAATCACAAAGAAAATTAATGCATACTCTATTCCTGTACTTAGAGTATTTTCACGTTAGGAAATTAATTACTGTTATTTCTTTGTAAAAATTATATCCCTCTGAGAAGCCAGCATAGTAAATATATTAGCATAAACTTTTAGTGATATTATTTTCAACATACTTTATAAGGTCCTTTTCTCTCTTTCAAGGAATACATGGTCAGCAACAGCTTCTTTGTGTGAATCTATTACATGTGAGATATCACCTTTTATTATTGAAGAAATAACTATTTCCCATAAAAAATTTTTTCAAATAACCGAAGTGTGCATCTTTCATTAAAACTGTTCTCACACAATCCAATCTCACACCAGCAGCTCTCGTCTTTCCTGTTTACTCCATTATTACCATGACAACAATCTGAACCCCATCAAGACTACCAATGTCCTACTGATTGTATCATATATTCAAACTCAATTGCCCCCTTTATGCTCTCTCTCCTGTCCTCATCCGGTTTAAATTCTATTGTCAACCATTATAACCACCACCAGGCACTCAGTGTCAATCCTCGACCCTGCCCCTTCCTCATTTTGAATTGCCACAGAGCATGACAGAAAAACATATACATTCCTAAATATTCTTTTTTTAAAAATTTTAATTTAATTTTTTTTTTTTGATATTTGCACACCTATGTTCACAGTGGCCAGGACATGGAAGCAACTGAAGTGTCCTATGATAGATGACTGGCTAAAGAAGCTGTGGTCCATATATACAATGGAATATTCCTCAGCCATAAGAAGAGATGAAATACTGCCACTTGCGACACCATGGATGGACCTTGAGATAATCATGCAAAATGAAATAAGCCAGACAGAAAAGGTTAAAAATCACATAATATCACTTATACATGGGATATAAACTTAAAGGACAAACAAATGGAGACTCATGAACATAGACAATGGACTAGTGGTTATCAGCAGGGATGGGGCAAGGGGAAGGAAAAAATGTAAAATAAAATGTTAAAAACTAAAATATAAATAAATAAATAAATAAATAAAAAGAAGTCACATTCCTAAATATTCTTAATAGTTAAAAAAGAAAGAGGACAAACAAGTATATAATATTAGTAATGAGAAGAGACCATGTACATGAATGAAATCAATAAGTTCCGGTCCCTCAGCTAAGTGATGAACAATTTTAGTATTTTCTATCATTATCTTTTTAAAAATGTCAAGGCCAAGGTGTACGGAAGAAAAGTCCCTTTCTCCCTAAGGCATCCCTAGAAAGTGGGGAGTCAGCATTTGAACCCAGGCAGGCGATGCCAGTGGCTGCCATCTTGCCTGGGTCAGATACAGAGGAATCTGAGAATTAGAATAAAATGAACGATGCTCCAGGAAAATTACCAGGTGCATTTAGATACTCGCAGAAAGTCTAAGTGACCACAGAGGTTGCAACCGAGCATCCCGCAAAAATGCACTAGGCTAAGATAGTTTCAGAAGCAACATGAAACTCGTATTTCTTTTGTTTGTTAAACTGCTCTTGAGCTTAAAACCAAAAATTCTTGGGCATTCTTTTCATGAACACTGACAATGGCCTGAGGCCAAACGCTGTCTAGAAAAATACCCCAAACCCACAGATCTGTTTCAACTGTGAATATATTTGCAAAAGTCCTATATATGATAGAAAAATGAATTTAGAAGGCTACGAAGGCTCCTGCTTTAATGCGCCCAATTGGGATCGACTCTTGAAAGCTAAAATGACTATGTTGACTACCGTTTCTCAAATGCTTAATATACACTGGGCACTGTTCCTCGAAAGTTAAATCTTCATTTCAGACTTCAGGAGGTGAAATGGTTCTTGGCCCTGTTTACAGAGAAGGAATCTGGGCATAGAGAGGATTTGAATTCAGACCTGGCTTCAGAGTTTGCTTTTCACTGTGACTTTGAATTTGTTAAAATAGTTTAAGGGAAAAGAATCGTGTAATTATACTGATGGATGCCAACTTTGAGTGAGGGGACATATTTTAAGAATATAACTTAGCTATCAGAAATATAGCATGGTATAATCCTGGACTGATATAAAATAAGCAAACTATGGCTGTGTTTACTGAAGTGGAAGAAACTTATAAATATGACAATACAGAAAAACAGCGGCTTGCCAGAGAATGGAGTAAGAATGGAGTATGGAATATATCTATGTAAATTAAAAAAAAAAAAGAAATGAAACCTCCATGATTTCTATATAAATATAATAAAAGCCTAAATATCAAATGTTTACTAAATAAAATATGCAAAGCATTATAATACAATTCTAGGGACTGATATAATTGTCATAGAAGCATACACCCCGTATTTATACTGCATTTGATTAATTGATGTCTTAAGGTGATTGTTAAGTTCGCAGGTGCTTGTAATACTATTTATATTGTTATCTGTGTGTGATATTTTAATAATATATAAAATAATTAAGCAAAGAAACTTTTACAGGCTGTGCATGCATGCACACCTGTTCAAATATTGTGTTCACTTGATGGTATATGTTACAAACTGCATTTTTCACTAAATCTGCATCTTTTCAAGTCAATAAATACAAATTCACATCAGTTTTAATTACTGCAATCATTTTTTAAATCAATGACAAACTGATCAGCAATTAGTTCATTCATTTTTCCATTTTCTAAAAAGCAATGTTGCAATCATCTTTGTACATAAATTTGTCTATTTTCTTTTATCCAAGGAGCCTGTTTTTTTTTGTTGTTGTTGTTTGTTTGTTTGTTTTTCCCTAAGCCAGTGGCTGAGCCAGCATTTTAATCCAGGTCTAAAGAAGGTCAAAGCTCAGGCTTTATTCACTTAAAATTTTCAAGTTTAATTGTTCATTAAACTCGAAAAAAAAAACTTTGTAAATTCTTGCACACAGAGTAGTGAATTCTGAAAGTGGTTTCTGGAGCTCGGTTGAGTTTGGGGAAAGCTACCTGATTGGCTCAGAGAAATGGCGGAAGAGTCGGCTAGTGCTTCACTGTGTGGAATGATGGGCAGGGACCCAGGCAGCAGGAAGGGTTGCGCGATGGGGGTGAGGATGGGGGACCAGGACGACAGAGTGTTGACATGGCAGATGACCAACCAATAAGCTGTAACTATTTTGACTTCAATGGCAGAGACTCATCATAGGTCCAGAGTGAAAATGAGAAAGCAAAGCATTGGAAATGGGGCATAAAGGAGAACTCTCAGAATATACACTAGATTTGACTTTCAAGCCATTTGTTTCTAGAGTTTATCAGTCTTTAGTGAGTGAGTAAACCAGGACACAGAAGTGTGATCCATGTTGCACTTAACTGTACATGCTTAATTATTAATTGGGTTACATAATTTCCCCTCACTATGAACCAATTTCTTCTTATTCCCAATATTCCAAATACAAGGACCTCTTTTAAGTGTGAAGCATCAGCCTAAGTGGAGTCAACTCACCTCAGCCATGATTTGGGGGCCTGTGCAAGGACTACTCTGGACAGAACCTTCCAGATCAATACAGTTACCTCTGTCACACAGCAGTGATCACCCGGACACTGCAAGGCGATCACGTCTTAGAAAACGTCGCTCAAATCAGTTCTATCTCTGATTTAGTTATCATTCCAACCTTATAAAACCATGCCCACATTTTGCCAGATGAATTTAATCTTTTTAAGAGAGAGTGCAACCAAAGGCTTGGTATTTTTATTCTATGTGAGTCTGCGAAGAGCATTAAAAATTTAAAGTCTCATTACACTGTCACTGCTACACAGCGTTTCACTTTCTCTAAAGAAATCACTCCAAAATCCCAACACATTTTCAGATCACATAAGGCCACTAGATTCTATTTTTTTTTAATGATTTCTTCCAAATCTCTTAGCAGGATAGCAAAGAACCAGATGGTTATTAACCAGTAATTCTATCCCACAGTGACTGAGTCAGCTACAAATATATGTTGTTTCAACTTCATTCACGTTGTCTTTTGTATCGAACGATCAGTAAACAGAAATGTCTCTATAAAACTCCCAAAGTAAGAGGATTGCTCTTAAAAGTACTGGACCGACATCACTTGACACTGAAGTACTGTGTTCACCTGCAGACCAGGTAACCGAGCAGCATTAGCGAGCGTTTTTCCCAACGTCACACCCTAATTTGTCTTCCTCAGTGCAGTAAAATTCATTTCTACCTTTGTAGTGGATATAAACCATCTGTTTATTTAGGGTTACATGAACTATATTTTAACAATTTAAGCTAGTATAACTATAAGCTAGTATGACTATAAAAGTGAATAATTGTTCAAATCTGTTAGCAGTTTTACAGGCTTATTTCTGTTAAATTAGCTGTACTATCACAAACATGAAATGTTCTACACTTTGGGATGAGTATCTGAAGTACAGACCCTTTAGATGAGGACTCTCATTGCTACTATTTGCAGGTCCTATGCCACAGGTTTGCAATTGCATATATAATAAGAATGCTAATCGAGATAAAGGCTTAAATGCAACTTCTCATGTTGGATTCAAGAATGATTTTTCACTGAATCATTTTTGGACTCATTTTGTGGTAGAAAAGATGACGGAAAACTTGAGAAGCAGATAACCTTAGAGAAAAATGCTTTCTTATAGCAATCAGTAATAATATTGTTAAGATACAAATAGATCTTATTGACTAATACAGACAATTATGGGGAAACAATGTCATTTTAGAAAATAATGTTCTCTTAGAAATAAAGGTATAGAATTTATGAAATATGATAAAAATTAACTGAAATGTGATAAATTGATATGTAGGTATTTCAGGGACAAAGTAGTGCTTATGCAAAACTTAAAAATATATAAATATGTAGATTTAAGTTTTTTCCAAATTTTTTTCATTTTCAATGTGGGGGAATTTATTCAATTCATAAATATTCCATGACAGATTTTGGATGAAAGAAACTATAAAAGTAACTTCATTATATTAGAAAATAAATTCAATGCTTCAAATAATTATTTAGGAAATTAACCAGGTTGTTCAGACTTTATTATTTTTATTTATTATTCTTTTTAGGCGAGGGAACCCTTGGTTGACCTCACAGATTGCAAGGACCTTGTCAGCTTACAATACTCTATTTTTTATTTTTTACTTCTATAGCACCTGGTCTTCCTAGGTGGTCTCCCATCCAAACCTAAGTGGTCTCCCATCCAAGAAGACTTTAAATATTATTTGTCCTAAGTTATTTAAAGATAAGTTTTTGGGTTTCATACACTGACAAGGAGAGAGTGGGGCTCTTTTCTCTTCTTCTCTTTTCCTTCATGAAGGTGAGCAGGAGCTACCACCTGAACTCTGGGGCTCCAGTGTCTGAGCCCCCTGCTCCTTCATTGACTAGACACTGACTGAGAGTGAACAACTTAAAAAAAAAAGAAAGAAGAAGGGGGCTCTCTTTCCAAGGAAAAGGCAAAACGTGGATCGCATCCAACAAAATTTCATGGCAGCAGAACCAGGTCATGGTGATTTACACACACACACACACGCACACGTGTACACACATGTGACGTACAGAGTAATCTGTCATTTGGCAATTTAAATAATTTTTCCCACGGTGCTGCCAAATTGGTCCCTGAAATTTTTCTTTGAAAAGACAATCCTTCTGAAAGAGGAGCATGATAAATAGATCACTAAAACAAAGCTTAAATATAAATCTTACTCATTCATTACTTCACGAAGGCGACAGATTCTTAGGAGCACCGCGGTACTGGAGAAAGACAGTGTGGCCCTGTCACCACTGAGCTTCCCGTCTACCAGAGTGGAGGGAGGGCCTGTGAGCAGGGCACATCAGGATATAGGTTCGGGGCGCTAAGATGAGGACGCGTGCAATGGGAGAGAATGAGATGAGGTGTGTGCGGGGAGCACAGTGGGCTGGAGGTGAGCTCACGCCGACACCTCATGCTAGAAGGAGCAGGACACGGACATGTGTCCATGAGCACGTTTATTTGTGCTCACAAAACACGCACAAGCTGCACAGGGGCGCCTTCGGGAATATCCGTGTCGTTTGTTGTCATCACTGTCAGTTCCTTTTTATTGTACTAGGACATGCCGAGCCCTTACCTCGCTCAGCCAGGAGATCGACACTGTCAGCCCAGGGATCCTATTCAGGTTCCCCCGTGTTACTTGCACTTATCTGTGTGTGTGTCACTTCTAGACGATTGATGCCCCCGTGTGTCTGAGTGTGCGCCACTACGAGACGATGACCACTCAGCTCTGGCATAAGTTCAGGGGACCCCTTCCTGACCACACAGCCTCAGCCGCACCCCAAACCCTGTTCCTAACCTCTGGTCAATTGTTTGCCCTCAGTTTCTAAAACCTGTCATTTCACAGGCGTTATGAAAACGGAGTCACAAAGTATGTCCTCTTTGGGGACTGGCTTTTTTTTTTTTCACTTGCCATAATTCACTTGAGATTCATCCAGCTTGCTGCATAGACCATTGGTTTGTTCCTTTTCATTGCCGAGGAGGTGTTCTCCGGGGTGAGTGTACCCCAGTGTGATGAAGGACATCTGGGTTCTTTCCAGTTTTTGACTAGTATGAAAAAAGCTACTATGAACATTTTCGGACACATGTGTATACGTGTGTGTGAACATAAGTTTTCATTCTTTCTGAGATAAACGTCCAAGAGTGCAATCGCTGGATTGTGTCATAATTGCATGTTTCATTTCATAAGAAGCTGCCAACCGTGCTCTGAAGTGGCTATGGTCCTATGCCCTTTGACAATGTACAAAGTTACTCTGAAACCTCATGAGGATTTGGTGGTGTGACCAATTTTTTTTAGCTTTTGCCATTCTGATAAGTGCATACTGACATCTCAGTGGGTTTTTAATTTGCATTTCCTTGCTGACAAACTTAAAAAAATTTAGATACATTCACAAGCAGATTCACACGCTCATAATTTCATGTAAATGGGATAGTTTATATGCTGGGTAATCTCTTCTGTTCATTTTGTTTTCTTATTTTTCCATGTTCTTGTCTATTTTCCATCTTTCTTTTCCATACGCTTCATTATCATCTTCCCTCCCCCTAGTAAACGCTGCTTGTTAAAACACACACTCTTTCTTATTGTTTTACAAAATGTGGTTATTCGGTATATACTTTGCTGGTTGTTTTTCTTGAAGAAGTAAACTTCACAGAAATGTCTTCAAGTTAATTGGTTTAATTAGAGTTCTTCCTAGTGATTTTATATTATTTCATGGTAAGAATATAGCATAATTTGTTCAACGATTTTCTTAATGGGTATTCATTGGTTTCCAATTTTGTTGTCATTACACAAAAAATGCTTAAACCTACATCCTCACGTGCATGGGTGTATGTTTATATAAAAATGTTCCAAGGAAATTCACTGAGTGGAGGGTATGCATGCTTATTTAACAGAAATTGCCAGTTTTCTTGAAAAAAAAATAATTGAGACAATTCGCATTTCCACTAGCCATTATGAGAATACACCTTTACCTGCATTTCTATCAAAATAAATCTGAGCTCTTCTTTTAAATCTTGGCTTTAATTTTACTGCTGCTTTATAGTTATCTTTTTCTTTTTTTTCCCCATACAATTTGCCATTTTAGCAACAGATAGGGACTACTACATCATAACATCTATCTAAAAATATAATTTTAAGAAGTCCTCGAATTCCTTGTTTATATCTTTCAAGTATTTTTTTTTTGTTCCATTGACCTGGGTCACTAAGACAATGTTTTAAAAATCGTGCCACTGTTTCTTAATAATTTATTACTAGCTTCAAGCACATTGTTATATCTCTACATAAAACATGAATAAAAAAACAAATAATTCTTCCAAATAAGTCATAATTTAAACAGGCATTCTTTTATTTTTATATTTGGATGTAGCTTCAACCTTACTCTCTGGAAATTATCTTAGAAATTAAGACTGTTCTCTTTTAAGAAAGAGCCCTTCATTTCTCAAAAATCTTACCTGCTGCAATAAATAAATTAATACATTTTGAAAAGATTTTAATTTCAGATTTATGAGTTACAGTTCTGAGCATGGATTTCTCAATTATGTAGCAACATAAGTCACCAGCATTTTTATCAGAAATATCAGACTCCACTATTGCCTATGTATCTACAACTATTATTTTAAATTCATATTTTTCAAACCCTGAATGTTTTTTGCTCCCATCCTTTATAAAATGAATATACCGTTTCATTAAGCAAAATATTTAAAAAGCTAATAAGCCAACTGATATGTTACACAGCATGGGAATTCTCAAACGAAAAACACTGCAAGTTCAAGTATAAACTGCCTTGTGCCTCGGTGACACCTGAGTGTTTGATGAACTGGGACGCTCACATTCAGTCTGAAATGTATTTACTCACAGAACCGAGAACTCATGAGAGTTACTGACTGCTCGAAGTTCTGGGACTTTGGCTAAGCCACACCCCACCTCTGCAAGGCAGCATTATTATTGCCCTACCTAATGCCTACAGCAGCGCCTGGCAAGAATCAGAAAACATGTCACAAGCTTGCCCTCACGACATCTCCCGGGCACTGTTTACTTAATTCTCCAAGCTTGAAATGGAAACCTGAACGGTCCTCCGACCACCTGGGAGCAACATCCAGACACAGACAGATCATAAACAAGCACCACAAACATCTGTAGAAATCGATATGCCCAGCTTCTTACTGAAGGCGTCTTTGGCGCTTTCTCATCACACTAGGAATCACTAGGCAGCGGCACCTCTTAATCCACCTGAGCCACTGTCTCAGAAGCAGCTCTGTTTCCTCAAGCCGTAGACGGGCCCGTAATTGCTTACCTGACTCACAGGCAAATGTCTTGGACGTTTCATCATGAAAGATAATTGCCACTGCATGCTTCTTTGTCTCTCGAGGCAGTCTGGTTATATTTTTGATGTTGTGCAGTTCAGTTACCTAGAAAGAAAAAATATATTTTTAACTTAGTGTATGGTGTATGCTATACACCGGCGTGCTGAAATAGAATGATCAGTTATTACGCTTAACCCACTTTCCAATGGATATTTGTACTCCTTCCCAATTAACTGTAGCCAAAACAATGCAAAACAAAGCGAAGTGTTTTCCTATTGTGTCCTCAAGTTGGGTCATTGTTTGCTGAAATAGTCTAAAATTATGTAGAAGATTAGCTCCATGAAAGCAAGAACTGGAAGCAACTGATGCCTGCTGATTGGCAGACAAAATGACTTTAAAATTTTGGTGTCACTTAATATAAGCAATGGATGTGCCTTTGAGAAAAATGCACAGGATATTCAATTTTACCTTCACTTATACTTTTTTTTTGATGCTCTGCCTTTTCTTTACATAGAGATCTGTCTAATCTATATTGTTTTCCCTCTCTCTGAAGAGAAAGAAGAAACATTTCTTAAAAGTCTACTGGCAACAAATTCACTCAGTTTTATTGGTCTGGTAAAAGTCTTAATTTTGCTTCACTTTCGAAGGATAATTTTGCAGGGTACAGAATTTTAAGTTGAAGTGCTTTCCCCTCCCAGCATAGTAAATATTTTACTCCACTCTTTTCTTGCTTCTGTGATTTCTGAGAGGCCGATGGATGTAATTCTTCTCTTTGGTCCTCTATAGGTAAAGTGATTTTTATTCTCTGGCTTCCTTAACATTTTTTTGTTATCTTTCATTTTATATAGCTATAAAGTAATATACCTAGGTGTATTTTTTTGGAGGGGAGGAGATTTATCCTGCTTGGTGTTAACTGGGCTTCCTGAACCTGTAGTTTTATGTCTAATATTAATTTTGAGGGCATTGTCAGACATTATTGTTTCAGATATTTCTTCTGTCACTTTCTTCTCTTCCTGGTCCTCCCATTATGCATGTATTACATACATATCCAAAGAAGCCTGCACAACAGCCATGAGTAATGGCCTTATTCTCTGTCACAATGAATGTACAGTTCTGTCACACTGCTGGAAAATTAATGTTAATATATCTTTATTCATATTAGTTTTCCTCTCTACTTATAATGATCTCATTGAAGATTAACATGCAAAAGTTACATGGATTAGTAATTTTAAGTTAAAAAATCTAGAAAAAGGGATTGTTTCATATGTATGCATATATGCAAACCTATATATTTATATTTCTACATATACTATATTACACATATACATTATACTATGTATATATTTCACATCTATCTGTTATCCGTCTGAAAATATTCATTTCCTCTTCCAGGAAAAAAAATTCAGACAACAATATCTTATAGCTTCTGAGGATTAATACCCTGGGAAGAAAGATTAAAATGCATTTTTGGAACAGTGATTCACATATTATACTTAAAGTACTTAAAACATGTTCTCAAATAAAGTGAAACTCGTTAGTTTTTAAATGATTTGATAATTAACTCAAGTAATATTTAAGCCAAATTTTATTCTAACATAGTAAATTGAAGGTATATTTTTTAAAGAGATATTATTTTTAAGTGTTGTTCATTTTAACTAAAATGGTCTTACCAAAATAAAACACTCTAAAAGAAATGCAGATTTCATGCTGCTTAAGAATTCGATGTAGTCAGGTGAGCATAAAAGTGATGTGCTCCTACATAAGATACATTTTATATAACATCGAGTTGTATAAAACAATATCATAAAATATTTATAATTCCGCTCAAGGGCATTTCCACGTATTTTCATTTACAAATAGAAAAGAATGTTAAAACAGATATTGTGGATTCTATCCTTTTTGCCCTCTCCTAGTAAAAAGCAAGAAAAAGTAAAGGACAGCTTAGCAAAATGCAGTAAGCATGAGAGCCTTTCTCACTCTGGGCCTTGGGCAATCTGACAGATGATGTAGTTCAAACAAAGTGTTTGCTCTCCTGTAAAATTTACATGTAGAGATGCGGACAAGCTCTTTAAGCAGACGTCGTCACGCTGGTTTCTAGAACAGTGCAAAGCTTTTTGTTGCTGATCAGCAGAGCGATGCCATCCACTTCAGAGTGCCCTAAGACCTTTTCATGTCAGGAAAGCAAAGTACTCAGGAGTAAACAATTCTACTTTTCACTTCTCTTGGTTAGAAAGTTCAAGTGTTATCCTAGATCATAAAATGTTTTAAAATCATACCAGAAGATCATTTTCAAAGGAGTTTGTATATCTTTGCAACGGTTCCTTTTCAATTCAATACATCTTTTTAAAAAATAGTTTGAATCATAACAGTTGAGGTCAAGATCTAATACATTTCCATCGTCTATCTTTACTTTCACTCTCAGTACTATACAGATTCCCCATTCAGTGAGAAACTGTATTTTCTTAGATGAGGACAACTTTTTAAAGGATGTTTTTATATATCTTAAAAATGTTTTTATTCATCTAAAACCTGTTAATGTGACATAAAAATAATTATCAACATTTCTTGAGATTGTGAAATCTGAGAGCATTTCAATAATATACCAATAAATTATTGCATTATTCAATAATTTAATATGTTTCTGAAATGTTGATTTTTCACATGGCTATAAAAGCACAACATATTAAAGTTTAATAAAAGCATTAAAATAAGCACTTTAAATAGATATGAAATTAACAAAATGTAATTGAAGGAAGAATTACTTTTTAGGCCTATATCAATAAATGCCATAGTCAAACATTTTAAATATGGAGGTCTATCTAATAAGGGCTGCAGTGAAAACTCAAACATAAACATCCCTAAATGATGACTTTGATAACTGGGGCTATTTAATTTTTACTTCAAATAGCAATTCCTAAGGAATTTATAGTAATGAAGTCAACTGCTAACCTTTTCCTACAGGACTTCATAATTTACAAACAACAGAGATAAATCCTGTGATAGAATGACCAACAGAGCTGAAGAAGCACAAAGGAAGATTTGTACCTGCATAGCTTGGACATGCTGGAACATTCCATTCCAGATTACTGTCCTAAAGCAAGTATCTCAATAACGCAAGTCACACAAATTCTTTGTTTTCACAGTATATATGAAAGTTATGTTTACGCTGTATTACACTGTACTGTGGTCTATTAAGTATGCAATAACATTATTTCTAAAAATATAGGCAGACTTTAAAGTGCTTTATTGCTAAAACATGCTAACCATCGGTGATAAGGCTGTTTATTTAGCTTTCTTATCATTCGTGTGTTCGCGGGAGTAGCACTTTTAATTTCCTTCGAGAACTTTCCGTTTGCAGTCACAACTTGGCCAACCGTTTGGTGCAAGAGGTCTAGTTTTTGGCCTGTCCTGGGTTTTAACAGTCCTCACTAAGCTTAATCATTTCTATCTTTTGATTAAAGAGAGAGATGTGTGACTCTTCCTTTCGCTTGAACATTTAGAGGTCATTGCAAGGTTATTAACTGGCCTACTTTAAATACTGTTGTGTCTCAGGGAATAGGCAGTCTGAGGCAAGGGAGAGAGATGAGCAAATGGTCGCATGGTGAAGCAGTTGGAACACACACGACATTAATCAATCAAGTTTGTCATCTATCTGGACATGGTTTGTGTCACCTCCGAATGACTGCAACAGTGACATCAAAGATCACTGATCACGGATCACCATGACACATATAATAAAGAGGAAGTACTGTGAGAATTACCAAAAATGACAGAGACACAAAGGGATCAAATGCTGGAAACATAGCATTGATGCAGGATGAGTATAAACTTTCAGTTTGTAAAAAAACGTAATATCTGTAAAGCACAAGAAAGTAAAGCAAAATGAGGTATGCCCATATTTCTGCAACCATTAAAGCATAAGGAAAAAAAATATATACAGACAACTTCCCAATCTTACTCTTCTGCCCTACTTTATGTGGGTCAAGTCTATTAATGGTGATCACCATAAAAATAGTAAAACTTATATTCAACATTTATTTGCACTTAAAAGTTAATAAGCTCATTTTTATAACACAAGTAATATTTTAAAATTAAAAAATTCAGAAAACTAAGTGGAGAGTGGCGATGTTTTTACGTTTTTGCAAACCTCTGAATGCCTGGCTTTATAGAAGACAGCTTGCTACTTGTACCTAATTGAATTCAACCTATTGCAATATATTGTTTTACAGAGAAACAGAAAATGAGGCCTCATACAAACATGAAATTGTAAAAAAAGGGAATAATTTAAGGGCATTTTCTACTAACTGTGGATCTTCTTTGATTTTCTCCAAACATGACGAATGTTTTCTGAAAGGTCCTTTATTGCCATGGGGAGTCTGACATGATATCTTACGCTTTTTATACACAGATGCATTACAACCAACAGGTCCATTTTCAACTTTGACTGATTGTTAGGATAATATTGGTTCACTGAGTTATGATGATCTTACAAATGTTGACATAGTTCATTATCAATATAAAAATATTCATTAATATCATTCATCTTGGGGTCAATTTATGTGTGACAATAATTCTGAATAGAACGAATACAACGGTTAACATCAAAGCAAGTAATTTCGTTGACTCTCAAAACATATGGTTCTATACATTAAGAACCTGTTCTCTGATCAATAAAATTAGCTCAGTGGCTGCTAATGGTTTGTAATCTAGGATTGTTAATTGTTAATTAAAATTTTAACTTTTTAAAATATAATAGATAAATGTATATTTGTATTTAATATAAATACAAAAGTATTTAATACTTTTAAATATTAAGTATTAATTATTAGTTATAAAAGGCTATAATTTTTAACAAAATATAAATTTAAAGTAAATATGAAATAGTTATTTATAAAAGTCGATAAATAGATATTTATAGTGAGGTCCAAAGTATTAATTCATGAATGAACTGTCATTGAAATATTTTTCAAATTGTAAGTTGTAAATAAATACACATTCATGACTTGAGATATGATATATAACTTGCCATTAATGGTAGGAAAACATTTTATCCGCAGTGAATCATTAAACAATAAGCTTTTCTGTTACATCTGTCAGATAATGCACAATTAGCCAGATTTTGTTAAAGGGTAAAAAAAGACATTTTTAAAAACCAAAAATGCATCGATGATATTCTGCGATAGTAATTAAGGGTGCTGAATATCAATCTATTAACTAAATGTAAAAACCAGAACAGAGTTGTGCTATTGAATATTCTTTCTCAAATTAGTATCTGATTTACCATGTAAAATGACTTGTTCCAAATTACAATTTGCTTTATCACGCCAATTGGTCTCAAATTTTTTCTAAAGTTGGTATGAATTATTTTTCTGGTTTTAAAGATGCAAAATCAGAGGCAGAAAGGACTTATATAACCACAGTCATTTTACATGTTACACATTATCTTACATGAAATTCTCATCTCACTTTGTATGATACTATTTGCATTTTACACATAGGAAAGTGAGAGAAAGCTATTGTTCAAGTCAAACCATGTTTTTTTCTGATGTAGTACCATATGGATAACTGCCTCTCTCTCTCTCTCTCAGTCTCTCTCTCTCTCTCTCTCTCTCTCTCTCTCTCTCTCTCACACACACACACACACACACACACACACACACACACACACACACACACGATAGTTTTAATAAGTAAAATAAAGACATTAATTTTGCTAATATAAACCATACTTCTTCTGTATCTTCTAAGCCAAGCCCACATCAGTTTCACAGATATTTTCCAAGAATCTGATTCCTCTTTTCTCTGTCTGCTGTGGAGTGGCATCCCTGAGCCACACAGAGTGATTCCCACTGGAGATAGCTTAGATGCTGTAACATTCTCATTGACCTTGGTTCAAATGTTACAAAGACTGAATTTAACTCTGAGAGTTCCCTCTCATTTTCAGATCACAATTTAGCCGATCCAAGGTCTTAACTCTTGGTCTCTCCTGCTAATCTCTGGCTTTGAAGTTGGTCATTCACGACCCGCCCATCTCTGTCCCTGTGTCATGTCCTGGGTATGTCCCCGCTGCTTTTCATCCTATCTAAAAACTAACTTTTCATATTCCATTTCTATGCATCTTCTCTGAGTGACTAGCATATGATTAGATGATATGAGTAAAACATCCAATAATAAGTTAACGTGTGACTTTCCCAGGAACACATGTGTGTGTTCATAGGAGTTTATGTTCGATCAAAAAGTCTGAGACTTCTTCAAGTTAAGAGATTACAGATGGATGGGTGGATGAATGAATGAATGAATGAATGAACAAACGAACAAGTGGATAAGATGCCTTAACCTGAATGAACGATTATCACTCTGGGACCTTCTAGCAGATATCTGAAGAGACACTTCACATCACATCAAGTGTGTGCTTATCTAAGCATGTAGCCAGTGGAAAGAAATGGAAAGATTCAACATAACTCACTGTATACGTGTCCTGTTTCCACACTTAGCAATGATTTTGCTTCTATCTTTAAGGAGATGCTATATTTACAGGTGGCTAGTTTTCATGAGAATGTCTTCATTTTTTCCCCTTTCTCAGATGTTTGCTTTACATAAAGATAAATATTGACAACTCCAATAGGAGTAAAGCAGATGGAATAAAATGATGCTTTCAGTGTGAAATGATACAGGATTTCGAAATATAATTGGTCCCAATACAGGCATCATTCCTGGTATCACATAGTTTTCAGCACTGGAATTTCACATAGTTTTATCTTCATTCTTCCTTCTAAGGGACTATATTTATATTTTTCTCCCTATAGACAGTACTCATATTTATTTTATTAAAATTCCTATGGACTGTTTCCTTTATCTGCTTAGAAAATTAAGAAAAATTTATTAGCAGATTCTATGTAAATTGCTTTAGTTCAGTTTTCATTGAGGATAAATTTGTTTTGAATATCTGTTATGACAATTATATACAGCTAAATTTTCAACCCTAATGCATTTTTAATAACTTCCTTCAGCAGCTAGTTATTTGAATTTCAAATTTCCTTCTATCAAGAAGTGAAAAAAAGGCATCTACCATTTCACAGCAGTTTTCTATAAAAATTGATTTATGCGGCAAGATCTCTCTCACTGTAAACACATCAAATGTCTAAATGAGACCAAAAACGCTCATAAATTTTATAATATGTATGTTCCAGATAGAGCAGAACACAAAGTTAAAGTTGGCAAAGGAATAATTGCACCATTAGTTTATTTTTCAGAAGTCCCTCCCTTAGACTGGATACATTTTACTCACTTGATCGAATTTTTGATTTACTGATATTGAGTTCTAAGGCACATATGAGGGCATATCCCAATAAATGACTAATCACAACTGTAAAGTATTTAAACACTAACAAATAGAAGAATTTGGGACATCCATACAAGTCTACTTCTTTAAGCCATCTTGAAAATGAAGAAATTTCCCCTCCATTCCGAAGACCCCATATTCAAACTGACCATTCATTGCCCAAGAGAAAACAACGATTTAAAGTATGCAGCCTTTTTCATAAAAGCTCTCTCTGTATTTACCTGGCTGTCAAGGGGAATTATGAGAAACTGACAGCTTCACCAATGCTCACTTCTGGAAAAAAAGACTCATAATTAATTCTATGAATGGAAAAATAAAATAAGAAGTGATAGTTCAGTTTTTGACTTTATAGGAATAAGAGGATATGTCAGAATAAAAATACCAAGCACATCTGCAATCGCTCCTTTTTGACCTGATGGCTGGTTGTCCAGGCCTTGGATAAATTTACACCATGTGACCCCTGGGGTGACAGTATCTGCGCCACCCACTCCCATCCACCCTCTCACAGGGAGGGACAGCCCCAGGAAAAAGCAAGACACACACACAGCCTCCAAAGTCCTGTCCTCTCTCTCTTCTTCCAACTCTCTGCAAATGTCAATATTTTTAATAATTTTCTTTTTGGTAAAATAAACAACTACGTCATTAGAATGATTATACTTTCACTTAGGAGTCTATTTAAAGAGTCTTGACAATTACGGCAAATTCTATAAATTTGGTTGTTTAGTATTTCAACGTTTATTCTACGAACAGTTCCCCCATTTAAATGGCACTTTCCATAAATTTCTATTATTTCTTAAATTAGCTGAGATTTTTTTTTTAGTCTAGGGTTAATTTTTTTTTTTTATTTATAACTCTTGATAAACTTAGAATTGAAATACCTGTGAAATATTCTGAATATCACCATCAGGCCAGTACCGAAATCCAAGTGTTTTAGAGAAAACTTTTATTTTGCACTAATCAGGCTTTTACAAAGAAGTGTTTATATCTACCCACCTTAATAGTCACTCTAGTCAGTAGATATCGTGGACAATTTCACCACAATCGGGCTATACTTGTAATTGTTTGATAAAACTCCTACCTGAATCTACCATAAGTCCCTCAAAATCCAACAGTGACTTCTTTCCCTCCCTACTGAAGACCACCCCTCCCTCATGTGGCCCTGTCCCTCCAAGAGCAGCTTGACCATGGCATGCCACTGGTCCTGAAAACACATCACTCTCACGCCTCTCTTCTTTCTTTCCCCTCCATCCTATCAGCTCTTACCGTCATTTTAATTCTACTTGACTGTCCCTGGAAAAGACCACCCAAATCTGTCTCCTCTTTATTCATATCACCCTCTTCCCTTCAAAACTCTATTGTCTGTGTTGGGGAAGTGGAACCATTATAATTGTCCATTAACCCATTTCTCTGTACACAGTATCCCCATCATCCTATTCATGGGATGCAATGTCATACACCTTATTTTTTTCTCAACATATATTTGAAGATAAAAAGTCATTGAAAACCCTTCACCACCGCTCTACTGCTTGAAGGACAAAGACCGAACTCATGAGTAAGGTATTTATGATCCTCCATATGCCTCACCCACGTCTTTTGAGCTTATTCTCGCCCACGCTAGCCCTCCTTTTCAACGCACCACACAATGTAACTCTTCAACACCTGAAATCCCACTCTTTCCTCTCCTTTGGTAATGTGTTCCTCTCTGTTGTTGTGCTTTGTCAAAAAAGAGGGTCGATCTTAAGAAGCCGTTGACCTTCACCTTCTTTGGAAAGTCCCAATTTCTCGAGGCAGAATGAACTGTTCCCTTACACTGTTATGACTGTACTTTGCGCGTCATCACATTTCATGATAGTTATTCATTTATAAATCTTATTTCATTTGATTGTAAAATCTTAAAGCGATGGTGATAGTAACCCTTAGCATTCATCGATTGCTTCAGATATGCTTTTAAAAAGTTCATTTGTCATGTGTTTTATTTACTCCTCACGACAGACCTAGGGGAGAGGGCGATTCTTGTCCCTATTGTATTTCTTCACTGTCTGGGCTCCAGTGTCTTTCTTATCACTAGACATAGTGGCCTCATGAAAATATATGTTATATTAAAATAGTATTTAATTTATTGCACAGATTTTGGTTTGATAGTAGTTTCCCAGGAAACAGGAAGGGTCTCTTTGGTCTTTGTAGCATAATGGCAATTACTCCCAGGCAGGATGCACCTGGATGTGACCGATCTCACCCCGTGGAAGCCAATATTTGTGTTGAAAGTCTTTAATTTAAGCAATGTTAGAATTGCCTAATGGCAATATAGTTTTGATAACGAGGTAGAGCATATCACATCTGAATGATAAAGAATAATAGAATAATAGAAAAGATGATAAAAGAGAATTTGAATAATACTAGATGTACATTCTAAGAAAAAAAAAAGCAAAAATCCATGTCATGGACCTGGTTAAGATGGTAGGAGGAAGAAAAGTAGTGATGTTGACACAAATATTTTGGTTTGAATGCCTAATTATGTTCAAATTAAACATATACAAAGTGAAACCTTCTGATACTTACCAAGAGCCTATAAGATAGCCAGTTAGAAGGATGAGGCAAAATCTTCAAAAAAGAATCAAAATAAGAGGAGACCATTTACGTACTTTTTTCAAAACCACCCTTAAAATTTCTTATTACTAATAAATTGTGTCCAAATTATTCTTTCATCTCAGGATTGGTCTAACTTCATTGCTTTAGTTTACAATCACCAAAGAAAAATGAGGAAAAAAATACCTGAAAGAAATTGTAAATCACTAGGAAATGAAATTAACCTCCCAAATGCTAGAAAGAGGACGTCGTAATAATAAAAACTTTGATCTTCACATGAGAAAGGTAAATTTTAGCTGTCACATATCCTAGTTATTAAAGTGCTTTAGGGAGCTTCCGGTTATCATTTCTGACGTCTGTTTAGCTGTTTATTAAAAGATAACTACTTCTCCCCTCACTGAGCACCTTTCAATCTTTTGCTGCTTAATTTTCACAGATTGGAGAAAGCTCACACATAAAGTGTACATGATTTTGAGGTGTTAGTTATAGTTTTCTAGTATTAATTTTTACCGAACCTACTTTTTTTTATATTCTATTCCATTTCTTCTCATGTTCTATTTTTTCTTTTCTGTAAAAATGAATGATCTCTGGTCGTGCGGAAGAAGACCAAACTCCTTAATTCCACACAGGAACCTTCTCATCATCATTTTCTAATCTTCAGGCTACTAGGTCATCCCTATTGGCACACAGACATTTTACAGTACATGTCATATTTAAAATACACATCTGCGACATATCTTGGCTCAAGTTCGCAGCAGAAGTTCTTGAAATCAATTACTCGAGTAGCTGTCTCATCCTCACTTCTCATTCCTGTGTAAGTCACTTCAAGTGGAATCAATCCCCATAATTCACTTAAATAGCTCTTGGCAAAGCCACCGAGGGCCTCCACACTGTAAATCCAGTGGTCCCTTCTCTGTCACGTTTCCCGGCCTCCAGACCAGACATACGTGACCATGTGCTCAATCTTCAGCACAGTCTCCTCTTGGTTTCCGGTGATTGACACTAATGATATTCTTCTCATCTTACTGTCTGCTTTCCTCAGATTTCTATTCTGGTTTCTCCGCCTCAGCTAATCCTCTCAATGCTGGAGTGTTAATTATCTCCTTTTCCTTCATCCTCTCCCAAGGACATTTTATCCAGTGCTACAGGATCAACTACTATCAATACGCCAAGGACAGCGTAATGAATAACTTTATCAGTGACATTTCCAAACGCCAGCCCACATTCGTTTGTCTAATTAACTTGATATTTTTCTTTGAACGTCTAAGAGATATTTCAAATTTAAGGTATACAAAATGAAAGCGTGGGATTTTTACTCAAAATCCAGCCTTCCTCATGCTCATGAATTGCACCATCCTCATCTCTGCTGCTCAAGCCCAAATTCATGAATTGTCATGAGCCCTGCCTTTCACTTATACCCAGCATCCCACCCCTAAGTATGTCCTGTCGGTTCTCACAAACCATATCCCAGATTTGTCCTTTGACCTCTGACTTCGATACTAATGTTTTCATTTAGGTCACCATCACATCTAGCCTAGACTAACAAGGCTGGCGTTCGCTGCAACTTACCATATGCCAAGTAAATAGTTATATGCTTAGCTCTAAAGTTGCATTTGTTAATAACACCTAGTTATATTTAATCTCATTACATGTCTGCAGTACCATGTATTCCTTGCAATAACTCCCTTCGGTAGGCACTACTATTATCTTAATCTGTCAGAGCAGAAAAATTAGGTACATAGAGGTTAAACAGCTTATGCAAGGTCACACAGAAGTTAAATATGAGAGCTGGAGTCCGGAGCCTACCAGCTCACCCGCTGTCTGATGGGGTTAAGATTCTTTCTCATTCCAACGTTATTACTGATATAATTGACATATAACATTGTATACAAGTTTAAGGCATACAATGTAGAATCTGATGTTTCTTTGGAGACACATATTTGTTGTGAAATGATTAGCAGGATGAAGTTAGTTAGCATGTCCATTGTTACTGGTCAAAGGGTAGGATGAGTAAGGCCCAAGGATCTAATATATAGAATGGTGACTATAGCTGACAATATTGACCGACAGATGTGCAAGCTAATAAGAGAGTAGATCTTAAATGTTCTCAACACACACACACACACACACACACACACACACACACACACACACACACACAGTCAAGACTCTTAATCTTTTCCAACAGTCTGTTTCCCAGAATGGTCTTTTTGCTTATTAACTTCCTTGAAGAATAATTTATACACAAGTTGCATCATTTAAAGTGAACAATTGCATGAGCTTTGATATCTGTATGCACTTTTTAAATTACCATCACAATAAAGATAAAAAACGCATCCATCATCACCTGCCCCAAATTTGTTCTGTTCATTGCAGTCCATCCTTCCATCCATTCCTCCCCCAATCTAGGTCTGATGTCTTTTTAATCAACATAATGATTCTGAGATTCATCTGTTATGTGCATGAGTTGGTATTCCCTTTCTATTGTTCAATGTATTCCATTGACGAATATATCACAATATCCATTCTGTTTGGGTTGTTTCCACATTTTGGCTTCTTTGAATAAAGCTGCTATGAACATTTTTGTACGTTTTTATATTGGACGTGACTCTTCATTTTTTTTGAGGGGGGGTAGGGGGGTTCTATTCCCAGAAGTGGAATAGCTGGATAGTTGTACATTTAACTTTTCAAAGTAACTAGCCAACAGTTTTTACAAAGTGCATGTAAAAATTTCCATTTTTATCAGCAATAGATGAGTTTTAGTTGCTCCATATTTTCAAAAATTCTAGTTAGTTTCAGTCTTTAAAACTTTAGCCATTCTAATGCGTGGGTAATGGTATCTTATTTGGATTTGAATTTAAATTTTACAGATATGATTTGGGCATCTTTTCATATTCTTATTTGCTGTTCATATATCTTATTTTGAAAAATGTTTCACATCTTTTGCCACTTTTTAAATATTGGTTTATCTTCTCATTATTAAGTCAAAAAGTTCTTAAGTATTTCGGATACATTTTTCTTGGTCAGATACACATTTGTTTATAATTTTTTCCCCAGACTTACTCGCTTTTTTATTTTGTTGACTGGATCTGTTGAAGAGAAAAAGTTTTAAATTTCGACATTGTTCAGTTTTCCAGTTTTTTCTTATGGTTCACACTTTTTGTGTCCTGAGAAATGCTTGCTTGCCACAGGTGTTTTCTCTTTGCTACTGGAGTTTTATAGTTTTAGCATTTAAATTTAGACCAGCTATCCTTTTTGAGTTTGTTGTGTATATAGTGTGAAGTAAAATCAGTGTTCCCTGATCTACGTAGAGACCTCCAGCTGTGCCAGCATTATTTGTTGGAGTTTCTTTTCCTGTTGACTTGTCTTCATAGCTTCATCAAATGCAATAGACCATAGATGTGTGAATCCATTTCTAACCTCTCTATTCCCTTCCACTGATCTATATATTCTCTTGCAAAAAATCACATTATCACGATTTCTGAAACTTTGTAGGTTATACAATATCTATATAGAATGAGATTATCAATATCTGCAAAAATGACTCCTGGAACTTTTATTACAATTATGTTAAATATATATCCATTTGATATATATTTGAGGAGAACTGACATTCAAATGATATTGAATCTACTAATCTAGGAATATTTTATAACTCATCACTTGTTTTGTCCTCTTTCCTTAATTCTCTCAATTATGTTTTTCAGTGTAGAGCTGGGGTCTCCAACCTCCGGGGCCTTGGGCCAGTACAGGTCTGTGGCCTGTTAGGAACTGGGCCACACAGCAGGAGATGAGTGGCAGGCGAGCCAGAGAAGCTTGATCTGTATCTGCAGCCGCTCCCCAGCGCTGGCATCACCACCTCAGCTCCTCTTCAGATCACCAGGCATTAAATTCTCATAGGAACCCTGATCCCTGGTGCCAAACAGGTTGTTTTACACGTGCTTTGATAAATTTATTCATAATGATTTGTTAGCACTATTGCAAATTCGGTTCTTTTTAAAACTTTTAATTTACCAAGTATTAACCTTATTATTAAAAGTGCAACTGATTTTAGGCATACCATTTACTAAATCTGTTCATTAGTTCTAGTACTTGTATCAAAGATGAGCAAGGGTTTTCAACAAACAATGATGTCATTGAGGATAAAAACGGTTCTTTCTTCTTTTCAATAGGTTTTCGTTAGATATGCTTTTTTTAATTAAGAAAGTTCACTCTATTCTTAATTTTCTGAACAGTTTTAGATCATAAATGGATGGTAAATTTTGTCAAATGTCTTTTCCATATCTACTTAAAGGATCCTATGTTATATCTTCTCTTTTATTCTACATTATTACATTGATTGATTTTCAAATGTGAAAACAGCCTTGCATTTCGATCATAAACCTCACTTGATCATATGTTATCATTTCAATATATTGTTGTATTGGATTTGCTTGTTAAGAAATTTTGGGTTGTAGGGATATTGGTCAGTCACTTTGTCTAGTCACCGGTCTGATAAAGCGAGCTGAAAAGAATTCCTTCATTTTTATTTTCCTTAAGTATTTACATAGATTCTTTTTTTTTAACTTTAAACGTGTTGTAGTATTTCTGAGTGAAATGATATAGACTTCTTGTTGTCTTCTTGGTTAGAAGGTTTTTAACTCCATGTTGCACATTTTTATTAGACACAGCGTCCAAAAGAATAGCGTCACCAACCTAAAAAATCCTCTGCGCTCCCCTAGCCTGCCACGATCCCATTCACCCCTGTACCCCAGAGAACAGAGAAATAAAAACTATATATCACATCACGTAAATTCCACAAACGTATTTCATCAGTCAGTGTGACTTACTCAGCATTACACACCATGAGGAGCAGGGATCTTAACTGAGCTTCTTCAGAGGGTCCACCAACAATCAACACCTGTCAGTGCTGGTCATAAATGACCCCTCCATGGTCACCCTCAAATACCTACCCGCGGTCTGATGTTTTCTCCAAAGATGACTTCCGGGAGCATGTTTAGCAACATTTTAGGGTTATTTCTTACATACTTTTAATTCTTAAGAAACAGATGTTTTGTTCCCAGCGTTTCTGCCCCATCTCTACCCCTCAACGCGTTTGACATCTGTCACCGTCTGGCTAAGGCTGTGACAGCAAACGCGCGTGACGTGCACAGTGTCATTGGCGCTGCTCACTCCAGCCTCAGCAGGTGCATCTCCTAAACGCAGCTGACAGTTTAAATCCGAGAGAAGAAACGCACAAGGGACCTGAACGGAGGGGAAAATGCCTACTCAGCACCTCGGGCAGCGATCCCGGTGAGTTATGGGGTCATCTCATTTTGCAAAGCGGCAGTAAAAATGAGTCTTTCATTTCGCAGCGGTACCGCTGGCATTTACAGCAGACGATTAAAATAGAGGAGAAAAATAACTTTCGCATTTTCTTGGAACAGAGACATTTGATTCCGGCCGTGCGTTTGCGCCTCTGCAGAATCCATCTATCAAAAGAAATGTCTCCCTAAATCGTTGCCAAGGATCCCGTTCCTCCCCAGCAGTTCTCAGGCGGCGGCTTACCTTGTGGAAGCTTCTGAAATACGCCGCCTTCTCATCTGGAAACTTCTCGAGCCTTCGAGGTCCTTTACTGGAAGCCTTCTTGAAAACCAACCAGCATCGCCTGAAGATCTGAAATGAAATAAAGGAATCTTATTAGATATCTTTTTAAGCCAGGAATGTATCTATTCAATGAATCTATCAGGAAGACATTTGTTAAATGCATTTAAAAACAACAGGGTTGACAACACAAAACAGATAAAGTGCTCTTGGCAACAGATATTCTTCAGCACATCCATTATGGATATCTGCATATATTGTAAAAATCGTTGCTTGTACCAATACATTTAAAAGATTTCAAATAATTCTGATGATTTCGAGAATTGGTTTATATGTAGTAATATCAATAGACAAAACTTTCTAAATATTCCATTGAATACAAATGAGCTCCTGCTAAGTTCACAATGGTTTAGGTATTGTTAATCAATACAGCTATTTATACTTATCAATATACAGCTGAGAAAAAAAGGAAAAAAAGCATCAAATTTGCTCTCTTCCAAAAATTACTTTCTCTACAATATGGCATAAGTAATTTTTGCACAGGATAAATAATTTCACTCAATCATTAATATAAATCACACGTGCTTATATTAGAATTCAGGGTATTATACAGTAACGCGTAAGTGTGTGTGTGTGTGTGTGTGTGTGTGTATAAAATGTTTGTTTTTATTTTTTAGGCCTACAGCACCTGATCTTCCTAGATGGTCTCCCATCCAAGTACTAACCAGGCCCAACCCTGCTTAGCTTCCAAGACAGAACATGGTTTTTTTTAAATTAGAGTAATTTTATTTTCAGCACAGTTTCTGCTATTAATGAATGAATGAATGAATTTTCAGTGCAGTTGTGCCTTGTCTTACAGAATTTACTTTAACTTCTGTAACTTCTGTAACTTCTAAGACCTAACTCGCCTTCACTAGCAGCACGTGGGAGGGGGCGGTGTGGCCCCCTGTGACACTGCTTGACCCTTCAAGGCGTCTAAAGATGCGGGTGCCACTGGGTCGTTTAGCAGTGGCATCCCTGCTCCCGCGGCCTGTCTCTCAGAAGGTGACGCTCCTGCCCCATCGCTGTGCAGACGCCGCTCCGCTCACTCCTGGGGAAGTAACTGATGGCGCCTCCGCACAGTTATCTCCTACACGTGCCAGCTGTCTTGCCAAACAGGCTCCTGAGTGCCCTTCAGCCTTCCATTCTAGACTCTTCCACATTGTTGCCAAGACTCCAGACATCCCCAGGACTCCCAGCTGCTCCCCACCTCAGGTTCACACTGCCTTAGCCTCTTCATCCCTTCCATCTTCCTTTAGAGCCATCCATTCCCCTTAGGGCATTCTTTATTCCAAGGCCAGTGTGCCCACGGGATGTCCTCTGTCCACGTAAGACTCGCTGTGAAGTGGGCGGCAGCTCTCCTGGCTTTGGCTTACAGCTGTGATCACGTTATCGAGCTCGGCCCCATTCACGAGCTTTAACGTAGCCAAACGTCAAATTTAATAGGTCTTTCCTATCACAAGATATTGACTTAGAGGACCCTGTACTTCTAATAGGACTTGGCTTAGGAACTCTGAAGAATTTCTGAATTCAGGGGTTGTCACACTCGAGGGCCCACTGCACTAATGAGATGCACAGAAACTTCATCTCAGAGATTTTAAAGAGTACAGAAGAATGTGGCGTATGTTTGTTCCTTTCTGAAAGCAAGACACTATACAGATGATAACTTGGCATCAATTATTCATTCATAACAGTGTATCAGATGAACATAGCAAGACGAGAAGCAAGCAAACAAGCAAAGCTCGTCCATGAACAGTTACTACAAGCTGACACGTTGAGTGATTTCAATTACTTCATCCTGGGTCTTCGTCCTCCCTCAAAATGCATATGGTACCATAGAAAGACACTTTGTTTCTGTAAAAAGTGCTTAATACATAAACGTATATTCAGCTACTTCTGTATAAAGACCCACCTATTTCAATACAAATGAGAGGACTGAAAAATTTAATAAAAAATTCTTTCTTTTCTCATTGGATATAATTTAAAGTTCAAGTTTATGAGAAAGTTCTCACCGACTCCAACTCAAGAGCTTTGCACCATTCACCACTGTTTCATGCAGAATGTAAATATTGTTATCTGTTAATAATGGAAAAAAATGTTTAAAGAGCACGCAATATGTCTATCTCACTTTTTCTCATTTCCTATAGTTGGAAAGACCAAAACGTGTGTGTTAGTATTTTCCAATTCCATTATCTTGCTTTCTCTTTATCCAGCAAAACAAATTAAAAATTCGTAAAAGAGAGATTATGATTCCAAAATTGGCACTAGCGGCCATTTTTTGAGGATGCCAAGTAATTTTTTGTTGTTGTTTTTCACCTGAACATATATAGTTCTCTCTCTTGCATCGTCTACCGTGCGGTTGGGTTGATAAACTGCTCAGAGAGAACACACAGGTGGTCTGGAGTCACAGCCAGAAATGAAATGCTTCCCAGCAGCAGTGAGCTTGCAGTGGAGAGTGTGAAACCGTCATCATTATCATGACAATGAAAACTAGTTGTAGAGTACAAGCGCTGAGCAGAGCCCCAAGCAGCGGCAATTTTAAGAAACACTCACAGGCGCTGGAAGGATATTTGCAATTACACTCCTCCACCTCCCTGCTTACACTCCTCCATCTCCCTGTCCCACCCTGACCCGACAGAAAACAAAAAAGTCCCTTCGCCCTGCTCAAGACGTCCAGGAAAGAACCACATCCTCTGGGTTTTCGTCTCTCTAAAATCAGAATATTCGTTGGCCCTAGAGCAACATACGCTGTTTGAAATTCATGGTGTTTATTTTCATTGGTCAGTCGCGGAGCTGGAATTTGATAATCGGTGAAAGCTATACTATACCCCTGTATGGCCAGTGTGTTTTGGTTTCATGGATGTAGTTAAGCACAGGGTTCCATCATGCCAAGAACCGATTCCTAAAGTCTTAGGATCACGATTTCCAACTGACATTTTGACCGGTGAGCATATCAAATGTCTAAAACCTAGCTCAAAATATTTCCTCTTCAGTTTACTTCTCCGCCTGTTCTCCATCTGATAAGCATCTTTTTAGTCACAAGGCTACCAATTCTGGTGTTGCCATTGATTTTTTCCCCCCTTTTCTTTTACCTAAATCATCCAAAAATCTCTGGGCAAAACTCAACAGGAAGATGCCTCCTAGGATGTGGTGAGAATAGCTTAAGTTGAGGGGGAAAAAAAGTCCATCTAGAAAAAAAAATAAAGAATAAAAATAAAAAGGATAGAGAACCTGCAAAGTCAAAGAGTTTCCATTTGATACAGCAGAAAATGGGAGTTAATGATGAGCTTGATTAAGGGAGGGATATTATGGAAATGATATTTAAATGATAGTAGACCAGTAACAAGAATTAACATTGACCATGAACATGTAAGACTGTCATCAGGTAATTAGTGCCTTCCTCCCAGAAAAAGAGACCATAACCCAACTGTACTGAAGACAGTGGAGAGAGAGATGAACTCAAAGTGAGAAGTATTATGAGAAAAATTTAGAACTTCATAATAATGAGTTCTATATGAGTAAAGGAGAAAGATGAATTAAAGATACAGCTAAGATACATCTACATAGATAAGTAAAGGATGGAATTTATGCGATTGTCAGAAAACTTAAGAAATGAGGAGTTTAATTTTAGGGATACTGAGCTCTGACATGACATTTCAACAGTTGCATTACCAAAACTGCTCTTGAGAAAGTTATCCACTGTCGCCTTTTTGTAAAAGGGATGCTTTCCAGTCTACCTCAGAGAATAATTCCTTACTATTTAATGTACCCTCCTTAGGAAAACAGTGTCTTCCTTTAGTTTCTTGATGTAAATTTGCATACTCATCCAATATTGATTCTTTCCCCGCTACTCAACACTTAGTGCTTTTTCGCTGCCTCTTCAAAGCTGTGAAGTTCAATATATTTAAAATATCAAATCAGCAAACACATTTCCATTACTTCTGTTTCAAATGTGTAGGCTTCGCTTAAGTCTACATACCTTCTGAATTACCCTGAATGAAATGTTTAAACCAAAAAGAGAATTATTCCAAGCCTTGAATAATCCATTGCTCTTTAAACACAATGATGATATTCAGATGTTGGCTTTACCTGAGGGCTTACATTATCAATTCAACCGATGTGAATTTTCTGGTCATAAACTCGATTGTAACGAAAGTTACTGGTTTTAGAAATTGGCCATTAAAAATGACCAGAATTGATAGTGAATTTAGGGAGTTACTAAAATGTCAATTGTAAGAGAAATTTTGTAGTGATCTAAAAAAAATTCCAGAGCTTGTAGGGTTAGGAGTCACTAATAATTTTCCAATCAAGGACTTTCTATGTCCATACCTTTCTATGTTTCATACCTTCATAAGCAATACTTATTACAGTTTTTCTATTTTAAATGAATAGTATCAAACATCATGTATAAAACATTATAAAACCTAATTTTCACATCGAATTATATGACGGAGCTTTATCCATGCTGATATATGTGTTTCTTTTTGTTTTCGCTTATTGATTTGTAGGAACTTTAAAATATATTTTAATTTTAATTCCTTTATCAGGTAGATGTGTTGGAAACACCTTTCTTTTTATTGTAGCTTGACTTTTCACTTTATTATCATTTTTTGTGCAGAAGTTTTAAATTTTAACAGTCAAATTTGTCAATTATTTCATTTCTAGCTGTATATTATGACTTCCAATTATCAATATAAATGCATAACCATTTACATTATGTCGTTACTGATATAATTGAACTTTTCATCATCTCGCTTTTTGTTTTCATCTTTTTAATAAACTCAGTTTACTCTTTTCCTAACTTGTAATGGATTAATAAACATTTCTTAAATTGCTTTCCTTTTTTCCCTTCAGCGACCTTTCAAAGCTTTTCACCCCATTCCATAAAAAATACCCATTTAATTGGCAAATATATTTAATCATCTGTGCATAGCATCTCTCCCTCTAGTTTCATTTTCACTATTAAAATCGAATGGAATCTCCCTCTGAGAAACACTGTTCTATTAACCTCCCACCTGATCTCCTGTCTTCACGTGTGTCTTGCTCCAATCCCACTTAACTATTTCCATAGTATACGTCTTAAAGCACAGCTTGGGGCAGGCATCACCTCCAACCAAATAACCAATGAACAAAGAACAACCACAAAGCTTCCAATGCCTCAGCATCAACGAAATTTGCTTATCAACGAAATTTCAAATTCTGAAGCATGCCTTTAAGGAACTTTCATGAACTAATCCCAAAGTCTTGTGAAACATTTGTCACTTCTCCTATTAAATCCTCTCTTAAAATTGCATTCCTCTTTCTTCCCTCAAACCTACCCCTTTTCTCATTAGTTCTCTGTTCCCCTAATCACAGAGAAATGTATTCTAAATGTCTGGGAGACAGCTCTTGCTCTTAAGAACTGGCAACCAGCCAGCGAAGGAGCTTTTTTATTCTGATACACTGCAAAAAATTTCAGCACAGTCGCACCATTTCATGTCTGAAGACTCAGGTGACAGGAGAGACCAAACAAAGATGACTTAAAGAAGAAACATGAGAAAAGATTTGAAACGAACTTTCTTCTGTCTGAAACCTGGGTTTGTTTGTGATTAAACCATAAAGAAGTCTTTAATCTATGTGCTTACTTAGAAATAAATTCTTGTCCTCAAACAGACTGTTTTAAAAAATACCCCTTGGGACACGCTTTGCATCTTTTCATTTTGAGGACATGAATCGTATGCAGTAATAAGGGATTTAAACAACAACAACAACAGCAATAAGAGCAAAAGCAAATTGAGATCTAAATGAATTGGCATCAGAGAGCATGGCCCCTGGAAGCTTGAGGCGCTGATCCACGCTCATTCCCTCACGAGAAGCCTCCCTCATAGCATGAAGGAGACATGAAAGCTCAGGGAAAAAAAAAAAAAATAGCTTACAGGATGACTGATTTCAGAGGTGTGAAGCCACCTTGAAATGAAATGTCTCAAGCAGGAATGTTTCCTCAGAAAGAAAGTTAATTTCTTTGCAAAAGGTACACAGTGTGTCTTATCTATACTTTATATTTTTATTTCTATCATTTTCTCTAGCTTCGGCTGCCATTTTAAAAATGGCTTTCTGTCTGGAGCTGCAGTACGAGGTGTGGGGGCACTATATTTGTTTCCATAATATTTTAGTTCTATGGTATCACCTGACTTTTTTCTCTTGGGTCAACATTTTAGGCACTAATCTCCTTGGGCAGCAGCAATCTTGACTTTCAATAACAATAACCAGTATCTTCAGTTCTTATGACACTTCCTCACTGTTCTAAGGGAGGCCTAGATTATCCATATAATTTAAACCACACCCAAACCCAACGAGGTAGGCAGTGTACTTCTCACTGCCTACGGATGGGATACTCAGGCAGAAAAGTGTAGCTTACAATTTAGCACAATACTAAATTAGTTTTGTCTGCTAATTTGGCTTCCTACCTCTGCTTTCTTTTTCAGCTATTCTGTACACCACCATCAAAATCATCATCCTAACCTTTTCTCAATTCCAGGGCATCTTTGATGGATTCTGCGTGCTCATGCGTACAGAGCTGAGCACACCGTCCCTGCATCAGCCTTTCTGAGCATCTCCTACTTCTTTCGACTCAAACCAAGCCCTCCAGGGACTCACAACTCCTCGCCAACACATTTTTTTTTTAATAACAGCTTTACTGAGGTTTAACTGAAAAATAAAATTGTGTATATGTAAGGTGTACCACATGAATTTTTGATAATAGAGTAGTCTCCCCTCATCTTTGGGGGATACGTTCCAAGACTCCCAGTGGATGCCTGAGGCCAGGAATATTATTGAACCCTATTATGCTGTTTTCCCCTATACATACATAACTAGACTAGAGTTTAATTTATAAACGAGGCACGATAAGGGATGAACAACAATAACTACCAATAAAATAGAACCATTGTAATAACATGCTGTAATAAAAGTCATGGAAATGTGGTCTCCCTCTCAAAGTCTCTTGCTGTACTGTACTCGCCCTTCTTCTTGTGATGCTGTGGGATGACACAGTGCCTCTGTGATAAGCATTGTAGAGGCTGAATTCATCATTCAAACTGCACGATAAATGAAAGTGGACAATATGTAAAACATGCTTACGATAGGAAAGAATAAAACTCATACTTGTCTTCAAAGGGCCAATAATTTTGGGAAACAGAGCACAGATAAATATAACATTAAGTGAGTTAGGAAGAGGGTAATGATCACTTTTCAGCCTTGTGGCTAAGATCAAGTATAAGAAAAGGGTAATGATATACATGTGCTAACAGGATACAATACACACTCTTCACTCCTCCCTCCCCACCACTCAGATGAGCCCCCAAACCAGCATTATAATTAAAAGGAAACCACACGATATCATTTCTGCCAATCAGGATGACATCAGAGATGCCCTTGAGCAGCATAAAAATTTACATGTTAGCAGAAATGTTAACCAGTGCAATTATAAAAGAGAAAGAAATTAGAGATGAAAACGTTAGAAAGTAACAGCTAAAAAAATTGGTAGTTGGAATAATGATATACTGGGAAATACAGCAGAATCAGCTGCAATCTATTATAGAGCATAAGAGAACTCACTTCACAAAGATAGTTTATAAAATTATCAACAGTCCCAAATCTTAATATAACAAATAACAATCATGAGAAAGTATGATGGAAAATTCCTTTTACTGTGGCCACCTACATGTTAAAAAGTCTAGAAATACACCAAAAAGATATGCTGAGACCCACAAAAGGAACGTTAGAAAGCATTTCTGGAGGACATACACCATGATTTAATGAAAGATCCACTGCGATTGTGGTAGAAGATAGATTCTGCTATATTAGTTCATATGTTTAATGACATAAAACTTAAATTATTCTTTCATGACTAGACACATTAGTTAACTTATGGTAAACTAGGGAATAGCCAAAGAAACTCAGAAAAGTAACAATATACTTCAGAAGACCAAACAGGTATTAAAACATATTATGATGTTCCAGTAATGAAAACAGTGTGGTAATTATGTCCAGAATAATCAAATCAATAGAACAGAACAGAAACTCTGCAGAGTATATCAATACAGGGAAGTTGATGAACATTATGAAATTGAAAATAAACTATCAAGTTTACACACACATGACTTTAACCCATCATTCCCACATTTTAAAATTTATATCATAGATACACCTGCATTCATAACAATGTTACATGTCTGGGTTATATGTTGTAGGATCATTGATAATAGCAACATTTTAAAAATAACATCAATATCCATTGATAAGGAATTTGTTAAGTAAAAGATGGCACACTACTTTTAAGTAAAATATGGTGCAATAAGAAAGTTTTCTATGTACTAATGTGAAAATTCAGGAAAGTTTATATGTGGAAAAAAACAAGTTGTTTTTTTCCCCCACACACATACAGCTTTTGTATAAGGACAAAAACTAACAATACGTAGCCATATTTTATTGGATCACCATAAAGAAACACTAGAGCTATGAAAAAGAATTAAGAATTGGTTTCCACTATAGGACTGGAAACTCATAAACTCAAATTTATGAGTTATGTGCCAGGAATGTCCCTTACCTGTCTGGAAAGGAATATGAAAATAATGACCAAAAAGTACTCAATGTTTCACAGAGAAATGTTGGCTTTTAAAAGAAAATGTATATGGACAGCCACGTGAAGTCTCCGTGGTCATGTCTGTCTGGTGGTGGGGGCGAAGTAGTTTGATGAAGAAGAAGAGGTTGCATAGAGATCACTTCTTAAATAATTTTGATGTGCTAAGCGCTCCCTCTTCATCTTCACATCGATACTGTGGGGTAGCTCTTTCTGATATTTCCATTTTCTAGATAACTGAGCTCGGAGAAACTACCTGCTGACCAAAGAGGACCACGACAGCCTTTTGCATGGGGGAAGGGAGACAGTGGCTGGGAAAAGATGAGCCACGGGGAGTAGGGATTCTGAAGAAGGTCAGAAAAACGACAGGAGTAGCTCAAGGGTGAAGGATTGCAGTGATGAAGAAGAGTTGGACAATAAGGGACAGCACAGTAAAGGAGAAAGAAGTCATCTAAGGTGCTCATTTGAACTATTCTGGCTGGAGAAAATAGAAGGGCCACGTGGAGCTGAAGAAACGATACGAAAAATCAGATGCCAGGTCTGCGGTGGTCTCTGCTGTGATCTAAATGTCATAGGACTTGCTAGGAGGCTTATCTTTCTCCTCACTCTTCTCATATGTATCCTCCTTGCAGGTTCTTGTACATCAAAATAACATTTCTGTTTGCAAAATGCATTTTTTCCGACCAAGAAGATACATCGGAAAAAGAGCCTATTTACCTAGTATTTCAATAAAATAATGATAGCCCTGTAGCTTCACAGTATTTTTCATATGTCACAATCATAAAACATCAAATTGAACATGACAGTTTTATTTTAAAATCTCTGCTTAGAGACAAGTGCTTTTTAAAAAAATCCTTCAATCATTCCTCTCGAAAAAAATATAACAATACGAAAAGCTTTCTAAGGAGCTTATTTTTACTAGAAGCCACATCTCCAGTACATTATGGGTTTGTTGCTCTATATTGTCAATACACTTTTAAGACAGATAGTTATAAAAATCACATAAAAGCGGAGAAAGTGAACGAGATTTTATTGGTGTCCTAGCCAGGTAATAGTGATCTCTTTAAAATGTGTTTGCCAGATAGAAGTCATAAATTGTTCCTTGTTCAAAAACATAAGATCAGAAGGAGAAGTTTGCATAATTGCATACAATTCACACTCTTCTAGACTCAAAAAGATGATTCAGCTCTTACCAATAGGTATGACTCATAGTCGATGCTCAATAATTAGGTGAGTGCATAGATTCCTAAATGTAATTCAATCAGTTCAACAACTATTCACAGGGCATTGAATAATCTATGGCATTGTGCGAGGCACTGGAGAACGGGGTGGTAGATTCTGCTTTGATGTAATGCATAGTTTAGTGGGGGCAGGCCAGCATCAAAAAAGAATTTCAAATCACTGCAAAAGGTACCACGACAATGATGGTGACAGCCTGGGAAGAAAAGGCTGCGGGAAGGAAAGGTGATTAGGGTAGGAGTCAGTGAACCAGACAGTAGCAGAGGCAGAAACAGAATTAAATCCAGCATTCAAAGTCTTTTATAAAATCGAAGTGAATCATCCTCATGAATTATCTTATCTGTCATTATTAGAATAGGATTTAAATACTTCTGTCTTGTATGTCAATGTGCATATTCTTTTCTCTGAATAATATTTTCAACTAATTAATTTAAGATTTATTAAATTGATCCCTCGTTCATTCCGTCACTAACCAGCTAATTGATACTGGACAGCCCTCTGAGTCACTTGGACTTTTTGATTCTCTCCAATAAAATGAGAGTTGAACTAACTCACTATTAAGAGTCCTTTTAACACAAAAAATATTGTGATATGTTGTGGGTATATTAATACACATGAATTCATAGGCCGTATCTCTTATTGTTCAAATTAAGAATAAGAATAATGATGTGATGACTTTTTGGAAAATAACATTTATGCAAATTATAAAAATTTTAAACATGATAAAAGTGTAAAGAAGACTGAAATATTCACCAAGTAAAAAGAACTATAATTGTTAAAATCATCAGCCTCCTCTATACTTTGTTATATGGTTAAATGGATGGCCAGTCGGAGTTAATTTTAGAAAAATGAGATAAATTTAATAAAACTATATTTACTTAATAAAAGTTAAACGTTCCTTTTATTTATTTTAACAACACATATATAATATGTTTAGCGTTTTGTATTTCATTAGTCACATTTTTACATAGCAAATTCTAGAGGATTTACCTTGCATTCTGCTCATAATTGACTAAATTATTTAAAGATCAATGGATTCAATACTTATCAAAGCTTTTTACCATAGATTCTCTATTCTTAAGGTAATTATACCCACACATATTTCAAAGAACCTGATTGTACTGTTATTTGCTCTAAGAAGGGTTTGTAGGTATATTCTTTTAATTTTTACATCCTTGAATAGGGCCACATATCTTTATTATTTGACTATTTGGCTGGATTAAATTTCTTCACAAATGTTTGAATCTGTGAGAATTATGCTCATTGTGTGGGTATTCAGCCTGGCTTTGGTCTGGTCCCTATGTCATCTCCATTTATTTTTTGGCAGGATTTTGTATTTCATTATTATTTTTCAATAATCCTTTCTAGGTGTTATATTTCTTAAGATTTTTTTCATGTTTGGAAGGTATGTTTGTTGCATTGACATTTGGATAATAATTTGGCCAAGTACAAGATTTTTCGGGTAGGATTCTTATCACTTAGAACTTTGTAGGCATTGATATAGCATTTTCTGGAGTGAAAAATTTCACAAGGAAATTTAGGACTGGCCTGAATGATTGCATTCTGAGTCATTTTCCTTTTTTTTGGTTTGGAAATCGTAAAGAACTCTAAATATTTATTTTTTAAATATAACCTAGTAACACAGAAACATTATATTTAATAACAAAACTTAGAAGTAATACCCTTAAAATCAGCAATGTGATGAGAATATCCTTTATCATATATCTTATATACAATACACATATTATATGTATGAAATTCCTAGCAGGTTCACTAATTAAAGAAAAATTAAAAATTATATAAGGGTTAGAAAGATGTAAAAGAAACTAAATTCATTATTTATGGAAATTACATTGACTACATTAAAAAAAAAAAAAGGTGACTCCATGTCAAATTATTAGAATTACAGAGATTTCAGCAAGTCAGCCAACAATAAAATCAACATACAGTAATCAAATGCTTTCCAATGCACCAGCAACAAAGATGTAGAAAATGTAAGATGAAAAGATAAGTTTTACCATGGCACTGAAAATATAAAACAGGAAGAAATCTAAAAAAAAAAAAGATTAAGACTTTTATGGAGAAAATATCTGACATTAAAAGACATGAATGATATTAAAGACCTACCCATTATATCCAAAATAATAGATAATAAAGTCCGACGGAAGTGCTGAAATATATGAACAAACTACAATGATTCTCAATGATTCGCATTGATTCTCCTTACACTAATCTATAAATAAACTCCCACCCAAACCCATGCGTGCTCCTTTGTGCAATTTTGCAAATCTAAGATGCTACAGGAGAATGAGATACAGGTTTTTCCCTTGCCGATATGAAGACTTCTAACGGAGGTAATAATAACTAATCGTGTGTGTTATTGATGCACACGAGATAAAGAAAGAGGTGAAAATAGAGAGCTCAGAAACTGGCGTACACATACACGGAATACTAACACACAACGGAGCTGGAGGTTGGAACAATGGAGTGGAAAACTACTCAATAAATGATACTAGGTTAAAGTAATAAGTAATGAAATTGATTACTTATATGGAAAAAAACCCAAAGAGCAAGTATTACTCAAAACCTCTCGCCATATACAAAATCGGTCCCTGGGAATAAATATTGTCAATATATAAAACTACACTTAAAATTTTTAGAAGCAACTGTAGAATAATAAATATATTACATGAGGCTTACGAAGGGTTTCTTTGTATATCAAATACACAGGACATAAAGGGAAAGATTGATAAATGTTGACTATATTGAAGTGCACAATGCCATTTGTCAAAATATATCATAAGTGTGTAATTTATGCAAACCTGGATATTTTGAGTGAAAGCCAGTAGTAAATCAGGATATTTTGAAGAAATATGCAGAGGGTACTTAATTATATAAATAAAATATTTTCTTAGGCTTATTGATTGGAGATTATATAAATCTTTGAACAATTTAAATATTGCACAATAAATAAAGATTTTGAGAGAGAAAATTTAAAAATTCAAAATTTCATATCAGTACATTTCCTCATTCTAATTCCTGCTATCTCCCAAGCTTGGGGAAACAAAAGTATTATTGCTTATAAATATATATGAGTTTCTTTGTCTGTAAGAAGAATTAGAAAGAGCTATGACTCCAAAAGAATTTATTGTTCTAGTGGGACAGTTTTAATGCACCGAAGACTAGTTGATTAGTAAAATTCAAGGCATTCAATTCAAAATTTATAGCATATAGCCAGCGTATAGCAACGAATCTCTGTTAGGTTGAACTTGAGCCTGGCTTGAAGCACGTACAAAGAGTAAGGACTGCAGTGAGGAGAACAAGAGAGAAAAATGCAGTTATTACAGCAAAATGGGAAAAAAAGCAGGGGTCCAATATAACAGATCTTACGGAGGCAGAGAGAACCACAAACGCAGGCTGGCAGTGAATCAAAATGAATCCGGTGATCAAAATTCTTCAATACTTTGTGGGAATCTCATTTTTTATTTACATATTGATAATCTTATATCACGTTCATCTAATTGGTACCCACAACAACTGCTTCAGGCAGATGGTAATTTAGAGCATGGCCTTCCCACATGGACTGATGGGGCAGCATCATATTTGCATACTTATACCCTCACTCTTCTGGAAATAGTAGAATCATTTTGAATAGACTTTTATATTAATTGCATTAAAATTAAACACTATTTTGTCTGCTTTTTATTATAATGAAAGACAGTATTCGATGTTTGTAAACATCATATATCTAATGAGATCATCTAAATGATCCTGGTTTTAATTTCATAGATGAGAAAATAGAGACTATATATAATTTCCCTAAAATCATTGGTACTTTATAATTAAATATTTAGAACTAGAACTCAGTTCTACTGATCCTAACCTAGTATTTTCTCCACTGCCTCATACTTCTTCCCATTAAAAAGTGAGACAGTTATATCATGCTTTATACAAGGTGCATTTTTGATTAGTCAATTTTATTGTAAATACAATGTCACATTTAAAGAATGAAAATTTAATAAGAATCATGCAGAAAGAAAAAAATTACATGTTTAAAATATATTCAATATTATATAAACTGTATCTAATGATATATGAAATATATCCAATAATATATATATAATATATACAAAAATATATAGGAGTCATAGTTATAGGTTGTATACCTATAAACAAAGAGAGATATAAATCAACATGAAGATTAAAATTTGTATTATAATAATATCAACATTTTAGAACCAATAAACAGAGTTATGCAATTTTTCTTGTATAGTTCAGAAGACAGTTATCTACCATATCAAATTTATTTGATGTCAAGCATGCTATTAGAACAGAGAAATGCTAAAAGAGCCATCAGCCCTTAGGAAAATATATTTTATAAGAAGCTCACTGTTTCAGCACCTTCTCTAAAGTATAATAAAATATCACATCCATTTTGGAGTTGTTTTCGTTCTTCATTTATAAAACACCAACCTACCGATTCACAACACACACTGTTAGCCTTTTGCACAAGGATAAGGGCAGAAATGAAGAAAAACAGACTTTAAGATTTTTAAATGAAAAGTTTTAAGTAAATTAAATAAGTTGTGTGGGAATTATTAGTGAAAAATTAGAAACTTTCCAATTAAAAACGACTGCTGGCATCTTTAATATTCTCAAACTCAGGGTGATTTAACATTTATGAAAGAGCAAAAGCAATAGCTACTCCAGCTTAGTCTGTCCCACAACCGTGGACCAAGGACAGGTGAGTGTGACATAACCATGCTGTTTCAGACTTTGTTGCTGGTCACTAAAAACCAGCCTGGCTGGGGAGGATTAGTCCTAAAGGTGTCATTATCTGAAAATCCAGTTAATCCACTGGTGTGATTACAATCTGATAACTCTGAATCCGTGCATAAGATTGAGCATCTTATTTTCTTTTAGTTACAGAGATAAGTAATTTTGGAGACAAGACAGATATAGCATAATCAAAGAAACCGGGGTTAAAAATGCCACTAGAAGGAGTGGGACTTGAAGGTTAATTACTTATTCCTACTAAGGTTCACTAAATACAGGTGCTAGAAAAGGATGAATTATCTTATCACAGTTAAAATAAGTTGTCTTGCCTGAACAATGAGGCAAAGAAGTAAGATGAAGGTGTACATATTGGAAAGAAAGGAAAAATAAAGTTTTTATTTTCAAATAGCATAATTTCATATTTTAAATCTCTAAGAGATCTCTAAAGATGAAGTAGAGCTAATGAGTGAATATATGAACTACAAGGTTTAAAATGAAAAAGAATGACTACATTTCTATATATTAGCAACTTAACAATTGGAAAATAAAGCTTAAAAAAATAATACCCTTTATAGCAGCACACAACATAAAATACTTAGGAAAAAAAATACACCAAGAACCAGAAAAGACATGAAATCACACATCTCTGAGAGAACTTAGAGAAGACTTATAAAGAAAGAAATGTACCATTTCTTTCCAAATTCCTATAGATTCAACACAATCATAATCTAAATCCTGGCAGGCATTTTAAGTGGACACTGACAAGGTGATTATAAAATGTATATGTAAGTCCAAGTGACTGCCCACAGCTAAAACCATCTCTAAATACACCCGGGACTCTACACCACTGCTGGAGGTGATGTGACATGGTACACACTGATCTTGAAAACTGGAGCTCATTTTAAAGTTAAGCATTCCCACTGACCAGGAATTCTGCTTGTGGGCACATCCTCTAGAGGTTATTGCAGTAAAGAGGATGAGGGGTAAGGCAGGACTCAAGTAGAGATGAAGGAGAGGGCTTCAGATTCGCTATTTATTTGGGGGCAAATGTAACAGGCATTTCTGACTACTCATGTGTCGCTGGGGATATCTAGACTTAACTTAGGCCTGACGGTTAATACACACACTAACTATTCGGATTCTAGACCTGGGCTCTTAGCTTCATAAATGTGTTATTTACAACCGGAACTGTAATGTGTTTGATCTTATTTAAAATCATCTTGCTAAGTACCTTAGTTATACCAAAGTTTTACAGCCAACACAGAATGCAGTGAGGCAAGGCTAATCTATATGAGCATACACGTGTTTCAATACACAAAAGGGTTAATGAATACACATCTAAGATTGTCCTAAAAACTTTATCCCATCTAACCTCTGGATTTCTTCAGAAGGGACTAGGCAGACATACTCTTAAGTAAATAAATTTGATTGCCTTATCTTAAAATACACAAGCATTTGTTGAAAACCAACTAGAAGTAAGACACTGGACATTCAAAGAATCGATACATAAGGCTTGACTCTATGCAGCTCGACTAAACTAATGATGTAATAATATAACCCCTGTAATCTAGATATACACAGAAAGATAAAAAACCACAAATAATGTTCATTTTATTCAACTGCTTTACTGTCCAATTATTTCAAGTCCTTTTAAGTAACGGAAGAGCTCAGATCTTCAGTGATAGGTCTTTTTATTATAAGACATCACATTTCATACATCTACAAGGGATATTCACTGGCAAAAGCTGGCATCCCTTACCTTAGAAGACTTAAAGAATAGATCTAAACAAGGGTGACATGATTGGAGGACTGGTACTATGAAATCTCTTGCCGTTTGCAGAAACACATACACACCCCGCTCCGAAGGGATTTCTGGCAGTTTCCCCATCCTCCAAGCATCTGCTGGTAACCAAACATTTCCATGGAAGTATACAAACCAACGATTTATGAATTATCAAAAGGAAGATAATTTCCTTGATTTTCAAATCAAGGGACAAATCATTAAAAGGAAAATAATTTACTTTATAAAAACCTAAACTTAGAAAAGGTACAATTCATTATATTATAACTTAAATCTAAGTACTTAATTTTCCTATTGAGTACTCAAAACCATTATTTTGTCCATATGGAATGTATTCTAACATGAACTTCTCATATGAGCCATTTCAAGAAAACAACTATTAAAGTTCCTTTCATGTGGTTGTCTGGTTAATGATTATATCTGCATAATATGAATTGATTCCATTTTTATACTCTTCTGTGACATAATGTCTAGTACTTTATTTTTATTCAGTTTGGCTGAATAGAAAAATCTGTTGGCATAATGCAGACATGCCTTATTCTGTATTATAGAAAACATGACAAGCCACAGTAAAAATAATGTTTTAGAGGATAATGAGGACACAATTAAAGTGGCTGAAAAAGAAGAAACATTTTCAGAGCTAATTTTTCATTAACATTGGAATTGTGTTAGTAATGAGCAATATTATATGTATGTTTATTTGAACATATACAGTTTACAATTAAATTTGAAGCAGTTTCTACATAATGTAGAGGACTGAGTTATTTGTTTCAATAATTTTTTTCTAATAAAGGATAAAATATTGGGTTAACATAACTAAATATAGAGTATCTTTTTTTAAAGGATATATTTGCACTTTTATCTCTTATTTCTTTTAAAGTATCACAAATGTCGCCACCTTTCAAAATGACTGTCTGTATTGATTTGACCTCAAAAGAACAGACTTTGAAACTGATGTTTTTTTATAAGGCTATTGGTTGAGAAAACAATTTATGAATTGTACACATTTATGAATATTTAACCACCACTGACATTTGCGTTTTAAAGCAAATTTGTTTCCATAAATATCTTAAAATTGACAGTGAATATTCATTTAAAGAAAAATATTAGCAGATTTGCTAAGAAAATTATTTCCTAATGTATTCTATTAGAGTTTTGAGTGGGTAAATACATTCCGTCTATAATTGACAGGAAAAATTTTAAAATGAGAAAATATCCTTTCTTTGATTAACATGTATTATTCCAGCAGAATCAAAGAAGTATTTCCGTATAGACTAAAAATGAAACCAACATCTTTGCCAATACGTCTGATAAATGCTCTCCTTCCCCAAGATATTGAGTGCAAAATGGGGGCTCAAACAGAAGAGAGAGCTCTCAAGTACTACCGAGTTTTAACAGAAATCTATGAGATGTCTGTTTAAAAAGAACACTTAATGTTTTCAATATAGTGACAATAATTTACTAAGAATGAAAAGACAGTGGCCACAGTGAAGAAGAGGGTGGAACAAAGATGCAGATGGGCGATGATGCCCAGAGGTTTAACTCACGAAATGGTGGAGGACCCTCGCGAGAAGGGAAGGACTGAGAACGTTGGGAAGAGGGCAGAGAGAACAGAATGATCTGTATGTGGGTTTGATACTGAAATTATAAGTGACAGAAGTGAAATCAGGAGTGAGAGAAATACTAAACTCATCGTGGTGAGAAATCACCTTCTTGTCTATCAATAAGGAAAGTGACTAGAGCAAGCAGAGAGAAAATAAAGTTTTACGATGCTCTCCATTTCTATTTCACCATAAGCCCAAACTCTGAATTGGAAACAATGACATGGAATAGACTCAAATGACCTAAACTATATTTCCATGTAATTTCTATAGACTAAATGTACAGATTAAATATTATAATTTAACCTAGTTAAGTCTGGGGCAAATAGTAGGACCTAGATAAAAATCCCATAGAAAATGATCAGATTTTCATGTGTTTATATCTCAAAACATAATTTGTTTCTTTACCAAATTATGGAAGGAACAAAGTTTTGAGTTTATTATTGGCCAACTAAGAACTAAATTGGGCGTACATTTCTAAGGCCTTGGCTTAAAATAATATGAAACTATGAAACAGCAAGTGTTACCTGATGAGCATCATCAGCCTACAAAAATAATGCCTGATGAATCTTGGGCTACCCAACATAAAGATTCATTAATAAAATTCAAAAAGCCTTAATAAATAAAAGGTTACACTTATTAATGGCTATTAATGGCTGGTAATATCCTTCATTTGAAAAATTCTCAAGTGGAAAAATTAACCAATGGAGTTACCCATTTATTTGTAAAATATTTGCTGGTTATAGACTTACTCTCGTTCTGTAATGACTAGCCACTTAAAATTTCTTCAGCAAAAATTAAAAATGAAAGCCTATTGCATTTTAAGAAATTTTATTGTGTGACAATATTTTTTGCTCATTCAAAACAGAGATGGTTGTTTTGTTAAGATGCTAGCATACATACATAAATTGTTTTCATCAATTTAGAACTTAATATAAATTTTAAATCCAACAAAAAATTATGTTTTTATTACTTCCTAGTATCATCTTCCATTAAATACATTCTACACATATCTGGACAACTAATTTTCTTCTCAACTTTGAATAACTCGTGTAAGGTCTAACAGTCTAGGTGGCATCTCTGAGATGCCAGCCAATCAGGGCAAGCTAGTGGACCAGCCAACCTGACACAAACCCTTCTAGAGCAGTTTCAGCATCACTTGAGAACAAATTATGAATCAGAATCTCTGATGGGGTGGGGTGGGCCCAGTGACATCTGTTCTAACAAGTCCCCCAGGGGATCTGACACACATGGAATGCACTGATTAAAGACATACTTTGGATGAGGGTCACTTCTGACCCAAATGGCCTTACCGTTGCCCCCAGCTTGATGAAACATCAGATAGTTTTCTTCCTCATTCTAGGCCCCTGACCTCCATTTTCTTAGAGCTTTTACTTTAGAAAACTTGCAAGTGCAAATTCTTTCCTTGCCTTAGCTCTTTTTCCAGCCTCTTGATCATTTTACAAACAGGGATATTTTTCTCAGGGACCTGGGAGTGATGCTCTCGAAATGTAATCATCCAGAAAGAGAGGGTCCCCATATCTCAGTCTCTATGGGAGCATAGAAGCCTAGCTTCATAAGTGCCTGTCAGCAAATACAGATGGCTTAGTCACATGGACAAAGCTCTTCTCTAATGCCCTGGTATTTTTCTTCTAGCCCACCTAGTGCTCAAAAATCCTCGACTTTTTAGAGAAGTTGAGTTCATTCTCTTTTCCCTATTGCAATCATCTTAAATAAAGTTTTCCTTGCCCAGTTACCTCTGTCCAGAGCAATTTTCCTTTGATACGTCTCATTCCTCTTGGTTCTCTAACTTTTGGTGATTCACTTAAAGCAGCATCTGCTATCCAGGTTATCCTTGATAACCTCACTTGACCCTTCAAAGCCTAATTCAGTTCGGATTCAGACAGATTTGGAAGCTAGTGCTGGTTATGCATCATTACACAAAACAAAGCAGACAAGGCACACAAAGTGCTTTTGCCCTTAAGATGCAGCTAATGTCTGCTCAATGCTTACAGCATAAACACTAACTGTTCAGTCACAAGGAAAATAAAAATGTGCCATTTATGACATAGTGTGCTACTTCGGGGTGAGGACTCTGAAATCAGGGACCTGAGCTCTGCCGTTTGTCACTGCTGGCGTCCTGTCTGTCCCCGCTCCTTTGGGTCATCAGTTCAGTGGTCTACAAAATGGTAACCATGCTGATGATAATGATAATACGATCACATGCATAGGCGGCCCCATATTTCTAATTTGATAGATTCAGAGTCATGGTTAACAGATCAGGCCAAAGCTTCTCAGAAAGAAAGTTCCAGAGACAAGACACAGACATAAGCCTCTCTGGTTCCGAATTCGGTACACCGAAGGTACAAAAGTGAGATAATGTCTCTTACATGCCTAGCGTATTGTGATGATAACAATATTTTAGAGACGTGTGAAATTGTGAAATACAAGACTTAAATAATATTAAATAACTAAATGATATTGAAATTTAGGGATACAAGTTTGTTCCTGTTGGCATTGTCACCAAAAATTCCATGAGAAGACCATTAATACTGAATCTGAACAAATAAATATGCTTAATTTTAACAAGCTAAGTAGAAAAAGAAGTCTTTCCTGTTTAGTAAGAATAACCTGAGCAAAGATTTACGGGAAAAAATACAAGGGGTATTTGGGGGCAAAAAGTGATGTATTCTTTTGTGGAATACTCATTAGGATATCTTGCAATTATTGCTTAAAATAGCGTGGGTTGAGACTCAGAAAATGTTTGTACTCCTTTCCAAGTTGATGCCGCAGAGCCTTAAATAAATGTTAGTTGCATAAATAAATTAAAATGCAGAGAGGATAGCTAGGGACTCTCCCTTGGAGAACATATTTCTGAGTCCATTGAGAAATGAAACCCAGATCTGGGATAAAGTCTAAAAAAACTGTGGGAATTGAAAAAAAGTTGCCAGTACAAAAAGTCAAAACGCAACGAAAGAATTATTGGTTATTTGGATAGGGGTGTGAAGGAGAAAGACATCAAAGAGGAATTCCAATCATCAAATAAAGACTGGAATGGATTTTATGGAGCATTCAGAAATACCTGGTGTATAACTATGATTCAGATTAGGCGGTAAATAACCTAATTTGCTATGTAATTCTCTTTCATTGCCATTAGGGAGGAGGATATGCACATGTGCGTGCATGCAAAATGAGAGGATGAAGAAAAAGAGAGAGGGAAAATAAGACTATTAAACCAACATGCCGTACTGATCGCAAGATCTGACTGCAAGAGAGTCAACAACGCAGAAACGCAGGTGATTTATGCCGTTCTCCATCCCATTTAGATTGCTCTTTGGACCTTTCGGGGCAATGAAAATTCGCTTTTGTTTTCTCTTTTCCTGGCAAGAGAGTGAGAGTGAATCACATAATGTAAGCACTGCCAGTTGCTCTAATGAGAGGCTGTTTTAGTCGCTTCCGACCAAGAGAGATGTTGAGTAATGTTACATACGTCGTGATCAAGCCGAAGATTAATTAATGAGGCCCAGGGAGAACTCTGGCGTGAATGATGGATGCTTAGATGATGGAGCTCCAGTTCTATTAAACCTACCATTTAAATAGAAAGTCTACACACATAAATGCTGGCATGGAGGACGACTTCTTAGCATGGTAAAGCGGGCGAAGTTTGAGCTTTCCTTGGGAGAAGGATTCTTCTCAGCAGCTAGAGTCCAGCCATCCTTCAGGAAATCTCCTGGACAAAAGCCCAAGGCAGAAACCAGAGTCCTCTCCGCACTGATGCACTTGAACTTGAAGTCTATTTTTTTTAGTATGCTATTAGAACCTATTGAGTAATGAACTGTTTGTGAATTTCCTCCAGATAGTAACTCTAGGTATCTTCAAAACAATTTAATTCTGTAAGGAATATGATTAGAGGATATGAGTTATGTTTACGATAATAATTATATCTGAGAGAATATAGGAAAATGGTGGAAAGAATACTTCTTCAAATAGTTTGAATGCTAATCGGCTGTCATTACTTCATGTGACTGTAGCCAAAAAAGTAGGAACAGTTCTAATGCCCATTACCTGATGAATGGATAGTTCAAATATGGGATATCCACACAATGAGATATTATTCAGCAACATAAAGGAATGATGTACAGATACGTACTACGACGTTGATGAATCTTGAAAATATTATGCTATATGAAAGAAGTATGTCAGAAAAGATGACAAATTTGTATGAAACATCGAGAATAGGCAAATCGACAGAAATCACTAGCCAGTAGTTGCTTAGGGCTGTGATGGGGCATTGGTGATGCATGCACGATTCTGTGAATACACTAAAACCCTTTGAATGGTTAATTAGGTCTATTGTATGGTATGTGAATTATATCTCAATAAAGCTGGCATAAAAATTTAGTAAAAGTATGTATAAATTATAAAATATTTCAATAAATGTGACTCAATGAATACATTTTAAATTGTGTAGATCAGTGCGTCTCAAATTTTATTGTGCACATACTATAGCCCATAGAAAAAAAAAAAAAGAACCCCAGTCAGATTTATGTTATGCATGACTCAAAAATCAAGAATGCTTTTTACATTTTCAAATGCTTACACATTTTTAACAGAATATTTCCTGACATTAAAATTATGAAATTCACATTTCACTGTCCATATTTGATTGGAATCTATCCATGCTCATTCATTTATGCATCCTTTATGATGGCTTTTGTACCACAGTGGCAGAGTCGAGTAGTTAGGACAAAGGTTTTATGGCCCACAAACCTAAAATACTTACTATTGAAGAAAAAAAAATCACCAAATGTCCCAATCACAGCGAGTAGCCCAGAGCAAGGAAATCGAAAGCCAAGGAGAATCACGTGCATCTGAACTGAAGCAAAAGCAGTGAAGGTGAAAAGCAGATCTTGGGTTCAAGTTAGTAGAACAATAGAACAATTACTCATCAATCTTTCTTCACTCTCACTAAAGTCACTGAATCACCTAAATAACTCTGACCTTGTTGATTTAGTTAGTACATGTGCGGTTATAATCGTCTACACTAAACAATACTTAGAGTTTATTTAGACAACTAGAAGACGCTTCATACCATGTCCACACTCCAGCTGAAGTCACTATCCTTTTCGCTCTACGTTGGGAATGCGGGTACAATGAAAGTGACACCGGTTTCACAACACACTCAGTAGAAGTGCTATCACAAAGCTTTAAATGACATACAAAACTATATAAAAGAGGAAGAATGTCTAATAAAACACACTTTCCGCTAAGGGTTTTGACACCCCAGGCGCTTGAAAGTATTGCTCATTTCATTTTTGTGTTTAGGTTGCTTATATAATAGAATGTTCAAGTGCTTAATTTTTAATGATTAATTTACTCCTTAACTTCAATTTTTAGGCAGAATAGTGCCATTTGACTAAAATAGTAAGAAAATCTCAAAATTAATAAGTTTCTCTCACACAAAATAAACACAAAGCATGTCATACATGCCAGGATATGAAAGCTGCCTCGTGATGCAGACAAGTGTGGATAAAAACTCTTGTGACAGAATGAGACCCCTGCTCCTTAGAGCTGGTGGACATCTCCTCCCAATTGCTGAAAAGCTGAGCTGGAACTTGGAGAAATATTTAGGACTATCAAGTTGTGAATTGGGAATAATTTTAGATCATATTTCCAAGTCCATATTTAGCTCTTACGAAGTTCACCACATGCACTTGTAGATTACGTTCATAGGACTATGCCCATTACTGTAAGGAAAAGAATTTCGTGGACTTAGCAGCAGCACAAACATCATCAGTGCTGACAAAGCAGTATTTTCTTGACTCACTTACAAAATAAACAAAACAAACAAAACCAATGAGACAGGAGAAAAATTATATGGAAGGAAAAAAAGGCTTTCTTTAGTGGCAGATCAATATCTATAGTGTCTGAAAAAACTATCAAAGTGAAAATATTTTTAACCATCAAGTAAAGCATTTATTTTTAAAGCAAAATAGAAAAACCTGGGTAAACCCAATAGATCATGTCTATGACATGAATTACACTAAAGCAATTTTAAGAGTTTAAATTTAGACTTGTTTCTTTAGATGGTAAAGAAGTCAATACATTAGTTTTTCAAATGAGGTATAATTTTACTTTCTAAAGAATAATTGGGAAGCACTCATGGAACATAAATGTTAAAATATGTTAATATAAAAGTGCCAATAAAGTATTTCAATGTATCCTGCCTTTAATTCATTCATTACCACATTTCATAAGATGATTCTTCTAGATACAGATGGAAGGTCTCTTTGTATTGCTTCTATTGTTCATCGTCTGTCATACATGGAAGATGCAGAACTTCACTGAATTAATACTCAGGATTTTATGTGTACCTGTGGTAGACCACTAATTCTTTATATAACAGTGATGTGTCTGTATTTCTGCCATTGTCACTAGACTGGGCCTTATTTGAAATTCAGAAGAGGTAACATCTTGGCCCCCAGCATGTTGTCCAATGCCTAGAATGTGAAGCTGTCCCAGATGAAAAGCCATCTGTAAAACCTTATGGGCCCACCAAGACATACAAGACGTCGTCCCTGCCCCCAGCTGGTACATCTGCAAGTCTCTTGTAAACTCCGGATTGGAAACTTAAATCATGTTGGGAAGGACAAAGCTACAGAAAAGTAAGAACGGGTCAGCTTTTTCTAAATAATGAAACCAAACTAGTAGATGTTAAAGTGAATACTGGTGAAAAGCAACCAGAGTTTAGAAACCCATAATCATAAATCTGAGAACTTTATCATTCATATGAGTATGCTTGAGAACTCTGAGCTCTATGAAAATAAAACACTCCACTTGTGAGACTTCCCAAAACTTACTTGTTCACAGATTGAGAGAGAGACACACACACAGAAAAAAGGAGAACTATTATCATTCTATGAAACTAGTCTTACACAAAAGCAGTTTTGTTTTCCTCTGATAAAGAATTGGCATAAAGTTACTCAATCGGGGTAAGAGTGAAAAGATTAGTATCCACATATTTCTCACTTCCAAGTTATTTTTCCACAGACGTCTCGATTTTTCTCCTTTTGTCTCTTTTTAGATGTATTTATTTTTTTCAAATTCATTCTATTTTTGTTTCATCTGAGCTGTGGCAGAAATAAAGGATATTAAAAATAGCTTTTGCCTTTTTTTAGCTCCAGCCTGGGGCCCTCATTTATTCAGTATGTCACTGGCTTTGTAATTATATCCTCAGATGACTCAGAAACAAAGGGAATCAAGAAAATAACTGACCGAAGAATAACAAAAAAGGTTATCTAATGACTATCAGAAAACACTGAAGCTGACAGGCTGCTAAATTTATTACCAGGTTTACCTTAGATTCAGAAAACAAACAAACTAAAAAAAAAAAATTTCTCATTTTCTTTATACACATTAGAAAGGCTATCTGACCACAAACATCTGGAAATTCCTCTCTAGTTACACATATTTACACAACACTTCCTTGCGTTCTTGCCTCTGTGTGTTCTTGGTCTGAAAGGAGTCTGAGAAGAAATGACAGACGCCATAAATCGTACACGAGGAAGCTTGCTGGATAAGATAATTTTGATATACAAATATTTGTCTTGTCTCATGTGTTTGACAGTGAAAACTTCTTTTAAAAAATGGAAGACTGACATCATTCTGACCTTACCAAGAGCATCTCACCTACAAAATGCCAACCTGTGGTCATCAAAGACTCAAAATCAACCCTGTTAACGACTTCTCACCACGTTATCCCGCTGACTGACTGAGCAGAGCTTCTGATGAGTCTGAGATTATGGACAGACGACAAAGCTGAGTGTTGGGTTGAATGGCCCCACCTAATAAGCTGACACCCACACATGGATGACCTGTGTCTTCCTAGAAAATGGGGGACTCTGGCTGTCAGAAGTTCATGGAGTGGGAGGGATTATACAGCATCACTACATGGGGGGCTTTGTCTTTTTTGACCTGATTTTGAAAGAAAAATGGATTCCAAAAAACAAAAACAAAACAAAACAAAAACCTCTCTTTTTTTTAAAATAAAAATATGTGGGATAAATTTATATACTTGCTGGTCAGATTATGTCAATCATGATTGTATTCACAGTATAAATTAATGAACCAAACTTCTGTTTGTTTACTATCAACCACGGCTCTAGATGAGTTACATGGACTGTTTCTTCCTCCCTTCTGCCCTCTTTTATTTTCTTGTTTCCTTCCTTATTCTTTTGACTTATTTGTATTCTCATCATATATTTATATCAATATTTTTATTTCAAAGTGATCTGTGAAAAAGTATATGGGTAAATCAATACTAGAATAATACATACATACTTACTTCAAGTATTTACATAGGAAAAATAATCAAAGAAAGATTGCAGAAAGATTTCAAAAGAAAAAATTTAAATAAAAAAGGATCTTACATTGCATCCTTTTTGCATATATTGACTCCTGAATGATTGTTACATAATATCTTTAAATATACATTCAATAAGTTATCTGCATTGACAAAGTTAAAATAATCCAAAGTAATGTGTATTTAAATCTTAAAATAGACTTAGTATTTATTAAGTTATAATCTGTCAAATATTAATGTGAAATGAGAAATATGTTTTATTAAAGTGGGATTAGTTTTGAGGCAATAACACAATAACATTTTAATTATATATTGTATTTTCACTGGTTTAGCTCTTTGATAAAATTATAATACTGCAGTTTTATAATACCAAGAACTATGTTGATCCTTTGGCAAGTAAGAACTATTAATTCATTGCATTTAGTCATTGCTAAGCAAGTGAGCTCAGCTAAAATCTCATTATAATGAACTCTTGCTATGCTGCTTGAGAATGTTATCAAAATGCCTAAATTGCCAAAATCTCCTCTGCTATGCAATATTTTCAAATGATAGGAAGGTCTGTATGTGTTTTATCAGAGAGTAAACTGTAAGTTTGAAACCTGCCCCCCAAAAAACATTATTCTTCACCAATGTCAAGTTGGTTGGAACAGAAAGGTTGTCTTTTCTTTGGAGGCTACTTACTGTGGGGACCCCCTGTTATCTGGGGTGACTGGAACTTCCCGCAAGCTCAGTATGGCAAAATGCATTGGATAGATTGTAGAAGACTGTTTGTGCGCACGTGTGTGTGTGTGTGTGTGTGTGTGTGCACGTGCACACATGTGCACATGTGTACACAAGTGTATATGTCTGACAGAGTTACATACCACCAGTCAGGCTAGGAACTTATTTAGGTTAAGCTTTTGACTCAGGGATAAAAATATGGCTGTTACTTAACACAGGACAACAAACATAATATCTTAAGAGCTTATTCTCTTATGCTAACAAGTTTTGTTTTAATTTTACTTTTTTTTTGGTAAATAAGATAATGTCCCCAGAATTATTGGTATTCTTCCTAATCGTGCCCACTTAACTTTACCTATGATTTGATAGCATGTATAATTTTGTCCAAATACAAACTAAAGAGAAGAAAAAGCAAAAGTAAACAAATAAAAATTAAAATTAGTTTAAATCACTAAAATGACACCTTGAGTTAGTTTTTAAATACAATTTTCTTAAATGATAGATAGACCAAATTGACTACATCGAATCTGATTTCCTTTCTCTTTTATACCAATTTAGAATCATAGCACTTTTTATATGTTGTCGTAAACATAATTTCAAACATGCTAATGCCTTGTATTGTGGCCAATCTACAGCTATATAGATTGCTTTGGATAGAATACAAATTAGTGGCATTCGTTTTAGTAATTTCCATTGAGAAAACCACAGGAAAATTTTAAAGTAATTGGCTCAGTGTTTGGTATTCGAAAGAAGGAAGTAAACCACAAAACTCCAACTCACTTCCTTCATTAAAAAAATATTTGGCATGAATGTTTTAAAAGCAATTAGGAAAGAAGTTAATATAAACACAGTAGCCCACATGGGCCAAAAGCGAAAGTGATGGCATGATTGGCGAGAGAGAAGGCATCCTGTCAAGTGATGGAAGATGTTTTCATTACTTAATGGTTGCTATTACCTAACAGCAATATTGTATGACTCTAATGGCACTAAAAGGAAGATACAAGTAATAAAGAATTAAACAGACAATACCCGGCAGCTCCAATTCAGTGTTATAAATTTACGTTTTATGGCTTTCTGTGCTTAATAAGAATTCTGGGATTCATTTGTTTCAAAGAATTATCAAATTTTAGCCCAAACGATTCTCAAATAATAATAAGCTCATGAAACACAAATTACAGTATTAATCTCGCAGGAGAATAATCGCAGGGTAGAATTCACACTGAATCACCGTGCTCTCATTAGCCTGGTGCACTGCAACAGGGATTCAATAAAACTGCCATCGAGACAGCAGTTCGATCAAGCCAGACATTACCAGCAAGAAATCTGCTGCTGCTGTTTTTCTATTCTGAAGACTCAAAGTAATGACAACATTTTACATCCATTTGCTAGTGCACATACACACAGCACCCTGAGACTTCCAACGCCGGCAGAATTGCAATTTGCTTACATTTGCTCAAGAAAAAAAATTCTGTGGGGACTGTTTGATTTAAATATGAGCAGTCATATTTTATTTAAAAATGAGTTTATATATTAAGTGGACGATTTGTTCGAGAATGTTATTGGAGAGAAGGAGAACTGAAATATGCCTTAACCAAGCATTGCTACATGAAAATACAAAAATGTTCAGTTTGGGTCTCGATTATGTAACTCATCTTCAGTCTTCGACTTTTTATTGTAATAATATTGAAATATTGGTGGGAATTTGGGGATAAAAACATTTAGATATTTCTCATGGGAAATCTCAAAATCTCTAGATCACAGGATTTATAAATAATGTTGAAAATTTCTCTTAATTACTCCTATGTCTTGATAACATGTGGTAGGTTTAAACCCTCATAAAGTGATATTTCATATATTAAACATATGTAAAAAATGTCACTTTTATTTGAGAAAGGAAAATATATGAAGTCTTTTTGGATTGATAAAGAATATGCAATTTCAATGATATATTTTTTAATTTCAATATTATTCAGTATATCCTCTTTCCAGTTTTGATATTTATTGTATGTAAAATGTTATCAGTATGTTTAATAAGTCCCTTGCTCAAGGTATAGAAATATAATAGCAAACATTAAAATAAGCAGTAACCAGAGGCTAGGGTCAGTTAAATATCAGACACATTTTTCAATATTAAACCACTTACATATTTTTTATTTCCTTTTTACGTTAATTTCACACACAAAAAAAGCCATGTTTGTGAGGAACGAGTTGGTGTATTTATTTTAAGTAATTGTGGTGTCATCCCCTTGCTCATGGTTCATTAGAGAGAATGGGGAGCGTTTGGACAGTTCCAATTAAGACTCAGAGATTTAAACTTAAGAAATCTTCTTGACCTCACATATTTACACAAGACTTTTCTGGGGAGTACCTACTTATATAGCTACCTAGATAAAATGACAGTCCGTTTGAATCTTATCCGTTAATTCTCAGGGTAGACCAGTGATTATCGCCTGGACTGATAATTAGTATAATATTTGGCATGAAAACCTACCGTATTATAATTTTCCATGGTGAATCCATGTGGAGGCTATGACTAACGATGCCACAGTCACCAACAATTAAGAATAGCCAGTTAATTATAAACTAAAGAATAATATAAAATGTGATGAATAGATTTTTCAGCTACTTTAATTTTTGTTGTTTGTGTTTATATGCCTCAAGCCTAAACATCAATTCCCTAGCCTCAGATACACCCAAACATATCACGATTTTCTAGCAAAATGTTTTCATTTCAAAGTTCGTTAGATTAACTATTACCTCTCTTCAAACTGAGATGCATATTTAAATGTTTTATCCTGTTTTCTAATCTTAATTTAAAACCTGTTTCTGGAATTTCTGCGTTTCTATTACCCAGCGCACATTTCTTCAAGGACCTGTTACATTGAAAAAATGTATCTACTAGTTATCCCAGTTCCATTAAACGGCATTCATATTTCATCATGTCTTTGCTTCTCAGTCGATTCTCGGACACATCATTCTGGAGAGTTTCAGTTTCCAAAATATTTACTCTTTCAGGTTGAGAACTGCAACAGATCTGACTTACAAAGGTGGCTGTCACAATGTCCCCCATCCCATACGTGCTTCTGCAATGTTCTCTCCTGTTGAGAGAAGGTGACATCTCCACTGCCTGGAATCTGGGTGGACCTGATGAATGCGGGGACTGGGAATACAGTGGTCCCCATCCTGGAGGCAAGCAATGAACTGGACTGAGAGCTTCCGCTCTTAATTTTGAAAGCCACTGGCATACTGGAGTGTGACTATACTAGAAAAACAGAGCTATAAGGAGCCTAAACCTCAAGGAAAGGCTCTGAGCTAGAGCCCGCAAGAGGAGTGAGCAATGGATTCAGGGGCCATGATGAACCATGCCTGTGAGCAAAGAAACCAACAATCTTGGAAATAGAACCTCCAGCCCCCATCCCTCCTGCTGACATCCCACATATCAGCGACAAGTCAACCAGCTTGCAAGCCCTTTACAATCTTGGCAAAATATTGATAAAATAAAACCATTGTTTCTAGACACGAATTTGTGGGATCATTTGTTGCGGCAATAGATAAGCCAAACAGACGTTAATGTTTTTGTCTTTATTACTAATGATTTATATTATTTGAAGCTATCTCAACTTTTGGAAGCTCGATTTGTCCAGGAATGAAACTCTTATGAACAATTCCGTGTGAGTTAATTTCCAAGGCACAGGGACTGGCAGCCGCATGCCTCCATCCTAGTTGCCAAAAAGAGTGCCCCTGGTTTAAAGGAGCTTGCCAGCATAAAAAAACGCATCAGCAACTGCCTACCAGCCAACATGAAGAAGAGAAAAGAAAAATGTTTAAAACACTGAATCATTACCTAGCAGCCAAAATTACTCGTTCTTACACACAATATCCCTCTATAATAATATACATGGCGTGTATTTCTAAACATTTGTGTGGTTCAACATATTAAATGCATAGAGAAAAATAAGAGAATTCTAATAGACGCTGAATAGAAAAGTATTTTCCTCAAAGGCCACAGGCAGTTTTATTTTATTTTTATCAATTGATTTTCATTCATCTTTAGACTTTTAATCTGCCGCATATCTTAAATCTTAAACAATGGGAACAAATGGGCTTCACAAGGGAAATAAATACCAAAGGCTCAAACAACACTACAGTAATTTCCGTCAATGATTCAGACTCACTGTCAAATATTTACATAACATCGTTTAAATGAAAGTAAAAACCATGCATTTATTATCAATGAAGTGGCATTTTTTCCAAAGGGTAATTCTCTTGAAGAGCTTGTTCAAAATCTATTATAGATGCTTTCATAAGATTTCATTATTTCAACTCTTTGATCCATGCTACAGTGAGGAATTTCCACATTTTTAATAATTCCTTTATTAACTATGATATTATATAGACATAATTTTTTTTATTTTCTGTGTTCACTGTAATAGATTACCATACAATTAATAAACTATCATAATTTACGGTTTCAGTTATTGACTTTTATTTGTCACCATTGATTTCTTATAAAAACTCCCACTTTCGAATATATAAATCTAACACTATAAATTAGCATATTTATTTGAAGACTAGAATTTGATGTTTTAAAGTACTCAAAATTCTAGTAAATGAGAAGACATTTATCTTAGGTCGAAGTCAATCGCTAAGACCAGCCCTTCAAACACACATGTTCTTATATTCTATTGAAATGTCAAAGTGGCTGATTGTCAGAAACCTCAGATTCATTTTTTTAGGCTATGGGTCTTAAATCAGTTTAGTGATATAAATATGATGTGATTTTCTGTAAAATACTCTTGGGTTTCAAATGATTCTTCAGTAGCAAAATCTTTTTTTTTTTTTTTTTTTTTTTTATTGCAAAGCCTTCCTCGCAATTGCAATGAATGAGACTGGTGAGGATGTCTCTTTTCCAGGAAACTGAGGCTGTAGATTGGCCACGGTCCCTCTCACTTGGTCTCTCCCTCTCTCGCTGAGGTCACTCCAGACGCACTTCTGTAGCTGTCTAGGGTTCCAGGAACAGTGTTTGAAAACCACTGTCTTAGATCAGTCAGCATCACTTGATGAAAGTCAACGTATTTTATGGAGTAACGACGGGTTCGAACAAAAAGTCATCCCTACTTGCCACTGCCTGCAAGCAAGTCGCAAGGCACACACCGACCTCAGTACTGGCTGCAAAACATCTTCAGGTGACACACAGTGTCCAGTTCCCATCGCCACCCTTGACCTCAGGCAGAAAGTTCATGAAGCGTTCCAGCTGCCGTCCCTATTTGCTGACCCCTTGCGCTTAGAGGGGTCACCTCATGACTACTTTCTAACAGCAATTTATGTCACCGTCAGCTCAGTTAGTAAAAAACTCATTCAAACCTTGAGGTCTCTTAATTTTCTGTGATGGCGACCAAGGGGACAACTTGCCTCAAATGGCACGTGCACATCATAGTGGCACTGTCACAAGCTGACTCCCAGACAAACATGGAGCAGCCCCCCACCAACCGAGAGGTTCATGTTATGCATTTGCTTCAGCTCTAAAAATAGAAGAGAACTCTTCTCTCCTAATTACAATGTCCTAATCTTTAATTACTTTTTGACAATGTGACAGATAGATTGATAATCAGTCACCTATCTAGAACTTTTCAAGTATGTTTGATCTAATCATTTATTCAGTCATTTTATCTCCTCTTCCAGGAGCTGCAAGAATTCTCTAGTCTTCAATATTTATATATTTATCTCTTGACCACAGTCCTTGATTGAAATTGATTTTTTTTAACTTTAAAAAGAGGCTTTGAAACATCGATGAACAAAATCATTCAACAAACAAATATTGAACAATTCCTAAAACATGGAAGGTGATTACTAACTACTTGTAAGTAAGTGAGTAATAGCGCTTGTGAGATGATCTTGGGCTTGCGAATAAATATGAAATTAATTATATATAAATAAGTCATATGCCATTAATATATTATAGATCCATTACAAAAAAATGTACATATATACATTTACAATATAAAAATTATTATGCACTTATAATATAAAAATTATCATAAATATATATACAGTACTGTTTATTTCATTCTAGAGGTAAAGAAGCAAATCTGAGACCATTCATAGAACTACTTCCAAAAATCATGTTATTAGAATTATTTTTCTTTTGCTGTTAGAAGAGGTAGACGGAGATAAAAATATAATGAATGTTGTCCTGTGTTGAGAGCAAGATATGTAGAATGTCTGGGTTTAAAAGTTTTATCAGAATCAGAGAAATTTTTTTGGACACTTACACTAGACCAGAAAAATATTTTCGTCCCTGAAGTACTCCCAATGCTGTCTTCCTAAGGAGGAGGATCTCAATGAGCCAGTAGTCAATTAGTTGGCATCACTAATTTGGTATCACTTCTCTGAAGATGCCAAAAGTGTTAACTCCTCACTTCTCAGGCATAGATTTGGGAAGAGAGATCGTAACGGGAGGATGGACAAGGAAGGACTTGACCACAGGGCATCTGCTGCCCTATTTGCTCCTTTTCTGGATCCACGGGACAGAGTGAAACGACCACCTGAACCCATGCCTTATTTTTTTTTAATCTCCCATCCATTAAAAAAAAAAACTGTATAAAATACTTAAACAATAAACATACAGAACACAGAAACTCATTTAAGAATTATAATTAGAGTCAACAGACCTAACTAAAATCGCTGTGTCGAGCTGCTACGAAGCCATTGAGCCTGGAGTGTCACTCTTAGCCTAGACGGGGACGTCACGTGCTGAATTTGGGATTTGGAGTCTCAGCCCAAATCTCAAAAGGATGTCTCCGGGAGGTGTTGTGAAAAAAAAAAAAAGTGGATCCTCATTATTTGTGAACTCTGTATTTGCAAATTTATTGACTCATTAATATTTTTTGCAACCTCAAGATCCATTTGAGTCAACCAATTCCCACACGTTCCCAATGGGGCAAAGCTCCACCTTCTTGTGTCAGCTCTTACTATAAATGTGTTTTTTCGCAGCTTATTTATTAGCCAAAATATGTTTTTCATATTTTTTTGTGCTTTTGTTGGGATTTCACTGTGTTAGAATGCTACCTAGTGTTTCTAAGCACAGGAAGGTCGTGATGGGCCTGAGGGAGAAACCGTGTGTTCTAGATACGCTCCAAGTAGGCATGAGTTATAGTCCTGACATCCATTAATTCAATATTAATGACTCAACAATAAATATTATGTAAAGTGTCTTCAAACAGAAACAGACTTAAGACAAGTTTATGTATTGATCAGCTGAAGAAAAGGTCGCGACCAGAGGCTGGCAGGACCCAACTCTGTATTTTTTCTGGGAGAAATGTTTCGATTTTAGCTAATTCAATGTTTTTGATAACTACCATAAATAATGAGGATTAATCATATACACAACTCTTCCCTCGGATAGTAATTTTTTTCAAGTAACCCTAGAAACTGTTTTTAAAATGTATTTTAAAAATACACTTCTTATATGTTTAGTTTTCATGAGTCAGTAAGAAACAAAAATATTTTAAAATATAGTATCTGATGATGAACAAAGCTCAAAATCCTTTTAGTTTTTTTTTTTTTATCTTAATTGGTTAATTCACTGAACAAATACAAAAATACAAAACCAAAAATATCTGGAAGTACTTTAGGGCTATACTATAAAAAGGAAGATAGCTTCTAAATTTAGACTTTGTTCTAAGCATCACCAAAAATAAATCAACTGAATATCTCTATGCATACTTATGAAGCTGAGATATTTATTTGGATTTCTTCTATAAAGTAACTATTTCAGTTCCTAATGACATAGAGACATATATATATATTTTTAAAAGCACATATATTATATAGAAATCAGTTCTTCAGAGTGTTTTATAAGAAGAATATTCCAGCCAGTCTTTGTTTTGAGACCTACTGGACATTTCATTTACCGTTAGAAGCAAGGCTCAAGCCTGAGGGTTTATGAACGAAGCAAACGCTAAGTCAATATATATTTAGGTCACAGAATGTCAGCAAAGAGCAAAAAGCTCTGAACCTGTTGGTTTCTAATATCGTAGAAAAAGAAAACATTAGGATGAATTTGAAGTAGTTAAATATACTTGTTTATTTGAAAAAAAATTAAAAAAATGAATAATCAAATGAGAGAACCCAATTTGCCATGCAGATCGTTGAATAGAAAAATTATTTTAATCGTTAAAGGAAAGCAATTAACTTTCAAAAGGAGGCTGTGTGACAAGTATGAATGAAGCACAAAGCTGGCATCTTCCCGAGGTCAGTCCTCTCTCAGTTTGGGGAAGTCAAGTCCAAGTTAAACCTACAATCCTGCTGGGTTGCTGTTTTCATTAAGCAGGGCTGTCTCACACCATCCTTACTGCCATCCAAAGGGAAGAGCTTCTTGAGGTCTGACTGTCTCCTGCGGTTACTTAAGACAAAGAGTTGCAAGGACTCTCATGTTACAAAGGCTCAGAAGGCAGGAGAAGCCAATAGAAGCAAAGATCAGAAGAAACTGCTCCATCACCCGTTAAAACTCTGGGAAAGGACAGGCCCATTCCACCTGAGCGGCCCGCGACCCTTCCAGACCACGGCCCTCTGAGATCCCGCTCTGTAAACAGAGTGAGTCTCCGAAGACAGAGGCGCCCAGGGCTGCACTGCATCACGAAAGGACAGTAACTCGTCAGCAGGTGTTTAGAGGTTCTTTCAAAGTATTCATAGTCCTCATACAATTCTTTGATTTCACTCTTTCCACCAGGGCTGTGTTGAATATTCCAAATTCCATGGCAAACAAACAGAATTGACTTTAATTGTCTTCAGTCTCTGCCCCAGATGGGACGGATGGGGGTTTTCCTGTCCCATTCTGGTTGTAACATGTGGGTCAAGCACCTGCTGTCGGATAATTTTCAGCCGTGAAGGGTCGCATCCAGCACAGTTTAAAATCTCCATCTCAGGTGTGATGGAGCCTCCTCTCCTCTTTGCTCTCACGTAAGGTGAGTGAGGAGGGGCTAGCCGCCTCCTTCCTCCCCTCTCAGGCACCTGGTGGGGGAAGGTGGCTCTTGTGTGTACCGGGTCCTCTCACGGTTGTCTAGTAAAGCCTCACCCTTCCACGCTGAATGTCAGGAGGGAATGCAGGGGAAGAAGGAAACATATCTCTTCTCTTCACCTCCCACTTGAAAGGTTCAGAACTGGTGCTTCTCTGGCTGAGGCCAACTGGCCACCCCACCATCTCCGGCCCATGCGTGAGCAATTCAGATGCCCACGTCTTCGCCACACACAGGTCTTTGACATGGGGCAGCCTCTACCCAACTCAACGGCCTACAGATGAAGAAGCTGCCCTAACCTGTACCACGTACGTGGGTTGTTATTGTGCCACATGCTACATCCTGTGCCTATTTTGAAATCCTCACACTGTACCGTGACCTCGGTTCCACCAACATCATACCTCCTTCTTCACCAGCGTTTCACGTGTACGATCTTTCTTGCCACAACAAGATACTCTCAAGCAGTATTATATACAAAGACACTGTCCAGGCCACACCAAAGAGCTCTGTGTAGGGCAGATGTCAAACAAACACAAACACCCAGCATTTGTTTACCTGTGGCATTGTTTGCTGAGCTCGTCACTTAGCTAGATGTCATTTGCCTGTTTACAAGCACCAATATTCTACATCATGTACTTGAAAGGTTTTGAAGTTACTGATCATATCTATTTACCTTGATATGTGTACTCGGGTCATGCATTTGCAAATCAAACTCATAAATATATCTTAATGAATTCAAACAGATTAGATAGATTATTAGCTTTAGTTTGGTGATATAAACTCAGAGGATTATATTCATTATAGAAAAGGCTACAGAACTATTTTAGATGAGCTATCTCACTTCCATAAAAAGATTTAGTCCAGGATGTGAGCTAATGAATGGACAATGTATCAGGTTGTCACTATAGTAGTCCATTAATATTCACATCTTCGATATTTTTGCATTCTCAAAATTTAGATAAAGTTTGAAGAAAAAGTTTCCCACGTGTGTTACTTATTAGCCTTAACCTTATAAATTTTACATCCATAAGCATATCTAAAATGACAATATAGTCCATGAGCCATTATTTCAAAACTGAACTTTATAATTTATTTTTAAATCAGTCAAAATTATTTTGAGGTAACATCACTACTATTAAAATATATGTATTTTACCATTTCAAATGTTCCATATTTATCAATAGCAATGCATTTAGCTATATTAATATGCCAACAAATAGGCTGTAACATCTCATTAGTTTAGATGCTAAAGAATTAAATGAATTTTGAGTGTGCCAATTTATTAATAACTCTCGGAATTGGCCTGCTCCCTCTTGATTTATGTCTAAATTTATTAGTGGTTTTGATAATTAAATTAAAATCAGGTCACTCCTACATATTCATAAGAGACTGAGCAGATGCAAAAGAAATGTTTAATCATGTTAGCATCATCTTTATTCAAAATACTTTATAAATTGTATTTCCTTAAATTATTTTCATATCTCTATTTAAGAGTTAAATTCTTTTTTCTCCTTCTGAGAATAAATTATAATTCCATTCTAACTGTAACCATAAGCAATAGAGGATTTTCCTTTTTATAAAACCTGTGCCAAAGTTAATGAATTACATAGAGAAAAATGCTTTAACTTACATATATAACTTACTTGTATTAACGAACCATTGTCTCTCCAAAGAGCTCACAATTAAATCTCCAGAAATTTATTTATGGTGACCATATTACCATTTTTTTTTTTTTTTTTGCTGCAGAAATAGCTCTACAGGAAACTATAAGTGGAGAAAAAGATTGTACTCTTATAATCCCGGAATACTTTTAAATGTGCTTGTACATTTCCTGTCATCTGTAACTGGCTCAATGTCCCTTGTCCACTGAGGTCAAGGTGTTTGGGTCACATACTTACTCCAGCCCATCCTGTCAAATGGGACCCCTGCCCCCGCCCGCTGCTAGGCCGTGTCACCTTTCATGATCCCATCCTCTCTGCATTATTCTTGAACTCTTCATTTAATTTCATATTCCCATTTTCAGTTTTAAACTGGAACTCTTCTGGACCACAGTGGTCCAGACAAAGAGGAAGATAAAACACAAAATTCTAGATTGAGAAGAAACTTGGGGACCATGAAGCCCACAGAGTTAAGACATCACCTCTATGGCTCTTCATTCTTCGGTAAGGCCTCACGGTGCTAGGATCCCCCACAAAATGAAAGATCTTCTAAATGTCTTTCAAGTTTTAAATGTCTATTTCAAACAGCATTGTCACCCGAGGGTTATCACGCATTTTGTGAAACACACAACCTTCCACAGAGTCATCACTCTACCAAACCCATCTTTAAAAAGAATACCATCCTCATGCTACAAGTAGCCTATTGCTAAAGCCCACTGTGCAGATGAATGCAGTGATGGGGCGATCGAGGGAACTCGCATGCTCACACCCTCAACTTGTAAATCCACGAATTCTCTTACAGCGTTCATAAAGTTGGCGGTGACGGCCAAGTTCAGAGTCCCTCCTTGTCACCGTTCTCGGGCCTGCTCTGCGTCTGAGGCTGTCTCGTACGATCTGCAGAGCCAGCCCAGTACTTCCGGCCGGTCCCACTGGGGTTCTGATCTCAGCCAGTCCCAAAGCTGCCTTTCCTGGATCTTTCCTGAGTCTGACAAGCTGGGGCATCCTGAGGGGTGGGATCACGTGTCTTGTTGTCTCACTTCCTCTCTCAGGCCCCTGCAGGCTTTGCTACTCCTCAATTCAAGGCCAACTCTGCTGACAGCTCCTGTCAACTTCAGCCCCAGTGCTGGTCACATTGTCCATCTCGTCCGTTAGACCTCGGGCTGGCAGAGGCTGCCTCTCGTCTTCTCCCCCTTCTTGTTGGTTTCCCTTCACCTGTCCATTAACTGCCTGGTCCACAATAAGATCTGTGACACTATTCCTTTTGAAAGTGCCATCTGTTTTCCCCAGGAACCCTGACTGACAACAAAGTGACAATCGTTTTCTGTTCCACTCTTAAGAAAATAAAAAACATGAGTTCTTGGGTACTTATACATAGCTAAGACAAAGAGTTTAGGAATATCTAAAAATTCTCTTGCTCTTCTATATAGTCTTTATATATGAAAAATTCATATACATTCATAGATACAGAAATGATTTCTATATGCTAAAAAAATAGTTCAAAAGGTAACTCTTTTAAGATTGAAAAATGGATCAAAATCAATAATATTATCAAAGTCATAAAAAAGTACCAGTGGAGAACTATATTTAAAATGTTAGGTATCCATGAGAAGTAGCTCAGATTGTTTAATGCTTATTCAGTAGAACTAGAAGGTCAGCATGCACAGAATAAAATAAAGAACATTCAAGTTTTTTTTAAAGGGGAAAGCAAGACAGAAATCGCTGTGACATATTGACTAGCAAAGGTGATGTTTTTCTCAAGAGAAACTACTAACTTTCTAGCAGGTATGTAGCTCAGTCTGATAGCAATCAAAATCAAACTTCCTTGTTTCCAGGAACACAATTTTGGGAAAAGCTGAGACCATTTAAAGTAAGAAAAAGTATCAAAGGCACAGTTCAACAGCACAGGACCCAATGAGTTTCTTCGAAACACCAGCCAATTCTGTGGTAAATGTTTCCTATTTGATTCTTTGTTTTATACTTGTCATTTCAAAGTACTTCATTTTTTACTGTCTCGTAATGGGCAAGTTAGAAATGTTCAATCGGTATTTGTAATCAATCCGAGTGCATCTCCACAAGATCTGATCTTCACGCTTAGTTTAACTTTCTTCTTTGTAAACTATCTACTTTTGGTAAGATCGATACTTTTGTTTCCCCAACTTTCCAGAAGAAATAAGCTTTCCATATAAACTTCTACTGAATCATAGTTTTTCTTCTTTCTAAAATGGTCGAATGTGTTATACAAATACTTTTCCCATTGTGCTAAAGTAGATTAAAATCCTGAGATATAAAATTCCTACTCATTAATCACGTTATTTCTTCAGGACTGATTTACTGAACTTCTCCTTAATACCCTAAAATCAATACAATATGCCCATCTGAAATTCAAAAGTGAAATATCTATCCAATTAGGTTTTATTCAAGGACATTAATACTTACATTTTTACCCAGAGACAAACTTTTATTATTAATATCTGGAAAGGACAGATTGCTGTTTAACAAAAAGCTTTATGCCATGTTACACCTTTTCATTTAGTTCATGTTTAGTTTGATAATAATTGAGTTTACTAGTAGAGAATTCATATCACTCGTTATGGTATTTCTAAAGAGATTATTTTAGTTTTGTTATTGATAAGAACCATGGCATTGCAATCGTTTTTGTTGTCAACAAAAATTACCCTAGCTCTGAATACAGTGACTGTAAAACACTGTCTTAAGAAACCTCTGAAGGTATTTTATTTATGCTATGACCAAAGATTTTCTCGCCAAAGAAGGCAAGGTCACCTCCCCGGGGTGTCATACAGAAGTTGGTTCAAAATGAAAAGTGCCATTCGAAAGCATTTCAACCCATTTTCTAATGAATAGGCCCTTGAAATACATTACACCTTATAGAAACCACATCAAGAGTCAAATTCAAATGACTCGCAGGTCATTTATTTTAAAGATCTCACCACATATTATCTGAGTGAGTTTACAGAAAATGAATGTTTCTTATTCATATTAGAGAAGCAGCCTAGAGTTTGCCTTATAGTTCAAAATTCAACATCAGAGTTGTTCAACCTTTTGAATAATTTTGTTTCTCCAGTATTTAAGGGACCATGTTGCTTTTATAATTAGGCACACACAATTATACAATTTAAAAAAGAGAAAATGGCCATAAATGTGTGCACGCATGAGAGAGAGAAGAAAGAACACTACTCCCCCCCCCCCCACACACACACACACAAAACACACACATATAATAAACGCTGTATCACGGGAGATTTTAAAAATGATTTTGCAATATCTTTTTAATTCCTGAAAACTCGACTGTAATAAAGTTTTTCCTTGGTTCCCATCCATTCTGCCTGAAACAGAGGGTCACGGAGTCTGAACGCGGGCTTTTCTGGATCTTTCCTGTGTCTGACAAGCTGGGGCATGCTGAGAAAGAAAAAGCACTCCTCGTTTTTACAAGCCCATTTCACACTCACAAAGCAAAGCAGTAAGCATGGCTGGAGGACAGAGAGGCTGACCTACGAGGGCCATTACTGTCGAGAGGAGGCTGGCGCCTGCGTTGGGGGGAAGACAGAGAAGGCAGACAGGGAAATCGGGGAAGGTTCTGGAAGTCCTTGGCCTTGTCTCCCCAGCCCTCCATTACGTATGACCTTCTGGTGACAAGGAGATGGAAGCACCGAGAAAGGGTGCAGAGGAAGCTAAAAACCAGAGGGACAGGCCATATGCTGCTCCCATCTGTAACCATAGGATGCAGAACCGTTCAGAGCACTCCAGGGAAGCTGGGCAGAGTAGTTTAAAATAGTTCTGGCAAGTTTGCAACATGGAAGGGACCCCAAATTCCTCAAATTACCCAGTAAGGACATGGCAGAGTCTGCCAGGAGCCACTGCAGTGAGGGTTCTGTTGACCCCAGAGCAGAGACGCCCAGTGGGAGGTCCAGGGCAGAGGCCAGACGCAGAAGAGAGTGATGGGGAGAAATTCCCCCGGTGGCAACAGCTTAGGTGTGTCTGCGTGAACAGGGACCACGCCACTCATGGCAGAAATCATCCCACTGAACTGCGAAGACATCAGGGAACACCAGCTCAGTATTGGGATGACACAAACTCATTTGAGACATTTTAACGGAACGACAATGTTATTTGCCCTTTTAACTAAGAAAGCTTTATAATGAAGGTTATAATCAGGGTCATCAGATTTAGCAAATAAAAATATAAACACGGCATGGAACGTACACTAAAAATAAGTTATTCATCGTTCATCTGAAATTCGAATTTAACCGTGTCTCCTACCTTCTACTTGGGAAGCCCAGTTGTGATTACGTGGAAGTTTGAACGTTCGCTCAAACTTCGGGAGCATGATTGTATTAGCTGCATAAAATGGAGAGTATTCATTTTTCCGACCTCAGTCTGTACTTGTTATATTTTTATTGTACTGGATGAGGGAACCATAACGTGTGCTTTTTCCCGTGGATTCCTGTGAGCAGCGTGTTCGTGAGAGGAAATGATCAGATGCCAGCCATCATCTTTGAAGAGGTGTCAAATAGTCTGGGGTTCCTCAGCGCGAGTCAGGACAGGGCAGAAACAACACAACACGAGAGACCCACGCTTGAGCCTTTCTTTCTGGCATGGGAGTTCTTGAATGAGATCATTTGAATGGAATAATTGGTCTGCCTCTAGGCCAGACTTTGTGACTGAGGACAAATGGAAAAGAAAAAAAACATGTTTCTTTGAAGAAATAATGGGATCAAACGTGTGTGTTTTTTCCCCACCCAATTTTTCTCTTATTGAGGATATGGGAATAAAGATGAAGATGAAAAGGTCTTGGAAATAAGTGCAGACTCTTCTCCTTCTGGGGCCCACACTGAAGTCAAGGGTGAGCCGTCCCAGACACCGGAAGTGGGGGGGCAGGAGGACCGAGCCCCAAAATAAGCCAAGGCAGAGCACACGACCCTGTGATCAAGGGGAGCCCAGGGTGGGCTTGGGCACAGAAAACACAGACCAAAGGCAGGAATGTCATCCGCCCCCTTTCCTTCAACATGTCCCTGGGGGTATCTCATTCTGGGGGACCCTGGAGACAGCGGACACCACAGAGGATGAGCGAGTAGCATCCTGCACACAGCGCCACCTCCTTGGGCTGAGTGTCAGGTGCATAATCTGGCCTGCGGTCATTAGGGGAGCCCCTCCTCACCCCCATACTTGCTATGTCTCCTTAGCCTCAAGGGAGGGCGTGTGCTAAGCTTCCGGATATTGATTTCTGGCTTTTCCTAAATAGGAATTGAAAAAAAGCATCTCTTAGGTGAGGCCACACACCTCAGTCTTCTTAGATGTAAAATGGTGACCTTTATGTGCCCTTATGCACGGAGCTGTCTGGGAAAATGATATGAGAGAATGTATGTGAAACACTGAGCACCGTCCGTCCGTGCTTTGATATATAACTAAAACTAGTACAATCACAATAATTTTTATATTATTATTCCATAATGAATATGAGACGATGTCTCTTAAATGCCTAGCGCATTGTTATGATAACAATAGTTTACAGATGTGTGAAATTGCGAAATAGAAGAGTTAAATAATATCAAATAATTACATAATAGTGAAATTTAGGAATAAGAGTAAATATTGTGACGAAATGCATGCAGCGTGGACAAGAGACCAGGCTGCATAAAACCTGCCATGAAAAATGGAGAAAAACAAAAAATCATCAGCAACAGCACGAGGCAAATTTCATCAGGTGCTTCCAAAGTTGGTCTACGTTTCCCGTTCAACCGAGAACCATTCCCTGTTTGAGATACGAGAAGCAAAAGACCTCATGCATTCATTCGGAATTTACTGATTAGAATTGTATTTCAGGGATGACAATATCACAGCAGCGTCTTAGACAGTCTCCCTGTCCCCTCAATCCCCCATCCACTTCTAACGCAGCAGCCAGAGTGAGCATGAAAAAACATAGATAAGGACAAATATCTGCTTCAAACTGTCCCTCGTCTTTCAGAGAAAAGATGCAAACAGCGTGGCCTGGTTTGCAAGCCCTGCTTGGTTAATTTTCCACCAGCCTCTCCCAATTGCTTCTCAGACACACCCAGCCCGCTCCCTAAGTTCATTCCCTAAGTCTTTCCTGCACCCCTATTGTATCCTGCTTTTTTGTTTTCTACTCTTTTACTGACATCTTTTCTGGAGTAGTTGGTAAATTAAAAAAAAAAAATCCTTCCCCCAAATTAGATGACCATCTATTTCTACTAAGTCCTTAATTAGTTTCTCCATCCTTCAGAGCAGTTACACGTACTTAAATTCTTTGAATTTAAAATCCTGTATTATTTAAACTAAGGATAAGGACACAATGCTTTGTTATTTCAACTTGTATAGAACTAAGAGCACATAAGTAAACTAATAAGAAATCAAAGTGACATCTACTTGCTTTATGAAATTATCGGTACTCAGCAGACGCTGGAGGTTTATAAATCTGTATTTCTAGTTCTGACTCATGGGGCTTTTGTCTCACCATGTCTGAGTGCCACTCCAGACCCATCTTCCTTTTTCAGATGAAGTAAGTATAAACAACATCAAATTCATTGTGTTTCTACACAAAGTCATACTTCCTTCGCTCCTTTCACCATTATCCTCAGATGCATCAGCTATAAAAGACCTCATCTTCAAAAACAACCTCTCCCACATCTTTGTTTCAGCTGTCCAGGAGTTATAAAATCCTGATGTAGCTTGCTTCTCTGAAGAATGGCATGGGTCCATCCTTTGCTTTTGTTTAAAAAAACAACAACAAACAAACACAACTCCCCATTTTTATCCAGAGCTGTTTCTCTCATCTTCTTCAAACTGGTCTCTATACTCCCATTCTTTCTAGTCTGTCATTCAAGAACAAATTAGTCTAGAAAGTGCTCTCTCTCCTGTCTTATATACAGAAGAAATTAGGCCATTCAAACCCATCACTAATATCATACTATTATCTAAGGCTGAGACCTAAATGGCCCCAGATCTTAAGATTAAACATGAAGCTCTGAATGTCTTTAGCTCTTCTCTTTTCCAGCCTCTTCTCTGCTTCTCAGATCTCAGAAAATGAAGGACAGATAAAAGGACAGAAATAAATGAATATTTTGTGTGTGTGTGTGTGTGTGTGTTTTTTATGAGACTGTTACTGGGGTACAGCCACAAGAAGAGACAGAGGACCTCTGGGAAACAGAGCTTATCACACCTACAGGCCCTGGAGGCTGCAGACATGGTAGGCAGAGGGCCACCAGGCTGATAAGGAGGCAGGCGACAGGAGATGGGAGAGCATCAGGCCACCGTCCCCACTGGGGTGCCCGAGGAAGGGCAGAGCTCGGCAGGGTGGACAGTTTAGGATTGGCTCATATGAATAATTTCAGTGGGCTTTGAGCTTCAGGGCTGGTCCCAGCCACCTAGCACATGGCCCTGGGTTGACTAAGGCGGAGAATTACTACCTCCAGGGGGATTCAAGGCAGAAAGAGGAGGGAAGGCCTGCTGTTGGCCGGGTCCTTGATATCTCTAAAAACTGGTTAGCTGGGGAGGGGCAATCTCTCCCAGCCAGAAGGGTTTTCTTAAGATGTCAAAACAACATAGTATAAATATATATATATATATATATATATATATATATATATATATATATATATGCAATATAGCATTCTATATACAAAATACATCCATATATAATACACACAAAATCTCACACACACACACACACACACACACACACACACACACACCATAGTAAAAACCCCATCTATTAAGCCATACACCCTTCAAGGGTATAGATGCTACCCATCACATCTCATAGGATCTGCCATACTAGGCAATGAAATTTATCTTGTGTGTGTTTTAAATGTGTTTAACTGAGTTTCAAATTCTAAGCGCAGTAGAATCTAATAGAAGAATCTGCTCAGTGCCATGTTTCTGTTTGTTAGATACGTATTCATAATTTGCTTCCTGAAATGCAGAAGCCTCCTTTACTTCATACAAGGAAAGTAATTCAGTTCTAACGAAAAATATTTAATTGCCATCATTACATAATGGGAACTGTGTACACAATACAAGCCAAGGAGTGACACAGGAATCATGATAATCACCGAAGGAGATAAATTCTGAATTAATGATGAGGCTCACGGTAAAAAAAAACAAAGGGAATTTTCATTTCATTTGGAAATGTAATAAAATAACTTCAAAACTAGATCATTGCCTAGTACACGGAATACCGCTTTTTGAGAATGCAAATCTTTCTTCCATGCTGCTGCTCACAGCACAATTAGGGAGCTATCACACTCTCTTCAAATCCTTTGGGTAACTATTTATGTCACCCAACACTTCAAATACAGACATTGCCACAATAATAATCATCATAAGTACCAAGACTACCAGTTCATGTATATCTCATAAAAATAATTAACACACAGGATACAGAAAGCTGCATATTTAAGAAGACTTTTTGGGTAATTCTGGCATAGTGAGTGTTTGATTATCAGGTCACATATAGAAGGACATGTTTTCCTTAAAAAACATCAATTTTTTCATCATATAACAGATATGAGAAATTAAATAATTTGATAACATCTAAATATCCTTAGAAAAACATGCTACATTATTAATTTATACAATGAGTTAAATGTAAATTAGTTGAATATAGGCTAGAAACAAAAATTGCGTCTCCTTAAAAAATGATGAAATATTGTTTCAAACCTCGTGTGTTTTAATGCAGTTACTTCTCATAGAACAGGACCACTTCATTCCTGATTCAAAACAAGTTCTTACTTGGTTCATCATCAACTTTTTAATTCATGATAGATGCTTGCCTTTTTATTACATCTATATTTGTCAAAAATGACTCTCTGCTTTTATGTATGAATTATCGACAGCCGGGATCACCGTGATTGTCATACAAACTTTTCTCTTACAGTAGCTATCATAGAATATGGTAAATTTATATCATTCTTCCAGACATTTATTAATCCTATCCTCCTCTTTTCTTTATAACATTATTAAATAAGAATACGGGCTAACACCTTGCCTGTATTGTAGCATGCAGACAGGATGAGTCCTTGCCAAAAAAAATGATAATAATAATAATAATAATAATAATAATAATAATTAGTAAGTTTAAAATTAGCCATGGCCTCTTGCTGTTGTTACCTATCTTAGACACCGAGTGTCTTTGTGGCCTGTTCTCTTTCCTATTTAAGAAAAAATAAAGAAAGAAAAAAAGAGAATAGAACACCCTCATTTTCCCCAGGATCAAGATCTTATTTATGAGAGGAGATTTCACTGTGGACAGAGGAGAAAGGGACCTCCTTTCTTCCTCTCTCTCTCTCTCTCTCTCTCTCCTCTTACAATTACATCCCCCCCAAATTACAAAAAGTAAATTCATTTTTTTCTGTCTTAAATAAAGATACAAACCATTCATAACTGCTTTGTATAAAATGTTATTTGAAAACTAAAGATCTTCAAGTTCAGGATAAAAATAAAACATCCCATACAATGAAATCAGTGAACTGGTTTCTGTTTTTATGTGCACGTGTGTGTGCGTGTGTGTGAGTGCGTTTACAATCTTTTCCTTTATATTTGGGTTCAACAAATTATAGACTTCAATAACGTGAAACCATATTGAATGAAGTAAAGTTTAATTTCTTTCATGAACAAAAGTATTTAACAGCCAATTAAGTTATGTGAAGATGCTACAGGAAATGTAAATAATTCTAAATAAAAGTTTATTGGAGGTCCATTTGAAGAGCATTTACTTTAACAAGGATTAAATTTTAACATAATGGTTTTCTTCGTTTTTGCTGTTCTCGGAAGCAGATTCTTTAGACCCTGATTAATTTTATGTAATAATACACATCTTTTAAGGCATTTCATAGTTTATGTTGTTAATTAATTAGGGCTGGGTCTGCTCACAATTAAACCAAATTACAAATATGAGACATTCACAGTGTTTTAGCTACAGAACTTTACAGAATATATATCACAATACCTTATGGGTCATCTTCCTTCATTAATTTTGTATAGCAAAAATTCTTCACTGAACATCTGTGTCTTAAAATGAAGATGATGAAATAAAAAATGCCATTATGTATTAGCTCCCAGCTCTCAAAATCTAATACAAAGTGTCATTTTAAAAAAAAAAAATCAAACTTGTCATCAGACTGTCAGAATATCTGAAGATAAAAATGCAGACAACTTGGAGAATAGGTTTCTTCAGGAAGACTATAAAAATAGATCATAATAACTAAAATTTAAGCAGCAAAAATAAACACACACCCTCCATTCTGATGCACATATTGTGTCCAATCTCCAGAGACAAGCTTTCCGATAAAAAGGTTTTTAGAAAAATGTCAATCCCACATCAGGATGTGTGACAAATTACTGGAATTTACATTGATTAGATGATTTCTTTTTCAGATGCGAGTCTATCATTATGCAAACATGTTTATGAAAACAACACTCATGCTGTTAGGGTATTATACTCATTAAGTGAGCTACAATCTACAATTACATTTGGAGCCCAGGACTCACTGTGCAGTTTAAAAACTGCCAAATCTTTGGAAGGCTCAGATCTTTATGCTTTTAGGTCCAGAGTTCTGAACGCTAGAAACACAGGAGGAAGCGACTTAAGAAAATATTGACAAAAGTCAATAGTAAGTATTATTTTCAAATGAAAGCAGCAGTAATTACAATGATTACAGTTTAAGCTTTATTTGGTGTCAGTAGGATGCTCAGCACTATCCTGATGATACAGACACGGTAGCATAAGACCTACTTATGCATGCGTGCACGCGTGTGCACACACACACACACCAGACAGTGAAAAGCACATGACTTGGCTGTTAGCACAGAACTGGAAAGTGTTCTGTGGACTTCTTTATCAGATGTCCTATTCAGGTGCAAATTAGTTCAATGTTTCGGTTAGCTGGATGCCAGAACTTTAGTGTTTCAATAACTGAACACATTCTCAAGGGGAGAGGGAATGAGGGAGGCCAACAGTAAGTAGCAACCCTGCTGACCATCTCCAAAGCCTGAGAACTCATGAGATCTCGCGAGAAGAGCAGCAGAGCGAGAGTGGGCAGGACCACAGGGATGCAGTGGTGCTTAGCCATCGACAAACTTCCAAGAAAGAGGATGAAAAGAAATCACTGATGAAAGCAACCAAAAAAAACAGGCAGAGCTGCCAGTCATCCTTCCTGCCTCGGAGCATTTAAAAGGCAGAACAATTCTTAATGGCTCCAGTTACTTGGGCATAGTGTTAAAACTCCCAAGAGAACCCACCTCTCCAGTGCTTAAATGCTATTAATCTAGATTTGTTGAATTCTGTACCGATCTGAGGGTTTTGTAATCTTCTGGCAGAAGGATTAATCAGCTAATACCCTACATGAAGGCACTATAAAAACATGTTTTTAAGCCAAAGCAATACACTGAAGTTTCAAATAAAAATAAAGACCACAAATCTAGCACAAAGAGGAGCGTCTTTCTAACGTTTGCAAAAATGTCTTGAATAAATATACCTTTAAATACCCATAACGTTTAGAATTTTTAATACTGAAATGGTAAGAGGCAATAATGTAATCAAAATATTCATGGAAAGCTGATATTTAAGGATGCATTTTATAAATATTCTTAATCATTACAGCCCAGGGGGAGGTTGGGAGGGCACACACGTATGTCTGTGCAAGAAAACTAATCACTGACATCTTATTTAATAAATGTTTAGTGGATGACCTCTATCTGTTAACACCTGTGCTAGATCTTGAGAACATTCAGTTAAAAAAAACACACACATGATGCTTGCTTTCATAAACCTTATGGTTGGTGAGAAATACTAGCAGATGAAAAGAAAGGTATGTGTACAAATAAGACACACAAGACAAGTTTAAAGCACTAAATGTGAAACAGAAAGTCGCTGCTTTGAGAAGTCCAACGTGAATATGGTTTGGCTTGAGATGAAACGTCAAGAAAAGCAGAAGTGGGCTTTTAAAACAATGTTTATTAAATGTGTAAAGAAGAAAATACCTTTTTTTTTCTAGGAGAGATGCCACTATTTTTACCACTTCTGTACAAGTTAAAAAAATAACAGATTCAGTGGCTTAGTTGGAAAGCAATAAATTCACAGAAGCGTCAATATTGATTTCTCAGACCAATGAGTTTGTTAGATATCTATGAGTTTGCTACGATTTCTTCACTGCTCATGAAAAATGTATGAATGACTTCATAGTTAATTACAGTTTCAGGACATGTAATATGTATGTAGAAACATTAACATATTTATGTATGAATACATTGGTCAAGCCCATCCAATATTAAATATACTTTTATTTATATAACGCAGAAAAGTATAATTTTACTTACACAAAAACTATTGCTTATCTCATTATTGTACATACCATAAATATACTATATCAATGTTTTCATTATGGTATTCAAAAAGTATGTCACTGATGCATTTTATTATTATTGACATACATCCCTCCTGGTGACTGTGTCATATTAAGACACAGCATGATGCCAGGGTGATTAAATTGCTACTTTAGTAGTGATTGTAAAATAATGGTGTTTTTGAATCCCATCACTCATTTTGCATTTTTATTGCTCATTGTTTGAAAAAGAAGACTCTTCTCTTCACAATACTCTATAGTGTGCTAAAAAGTAAGAATGTGCTAAAAGCTGATACATATGTAGAGGACACAGGGAAACTAGCTGGAAGAGGCTCTCCCTGGCCACATTGGGGACAATTTAAATATCAAAATGAATAATGAAAGAAATCAATTATAAATTGAATTTTTTAAGAAGAGTACATAAATGATATTAAAGAAATAAGAAAAAGTTGTTTTTAAACACAGATAACACACTAATCGGAAAACAGCTTCTTTATTTAATGACTTATAGCCATGGATATGTCAAAATGGTGCTGCATTCTTTAAAAAAATTATTTGAAATGCATATCTTTATATCAGCTATAGTGATTTAAACCAAGTTCCAGATGTCATGAATACACTGTTTTCCTCGTTCCTGTTGAGATTTTTTTCCTGAATGTGAATTATGAAATAGTATTCACTGAGCCCGGTGAACAGGAGACTTCTCACTAGAGCGGCAGAAGCTTAGTCAGGAGAATTACATTCAGACACAGAAGACAATACTCGACAAAACCATCACCAAAAGCAGTGAGTGGAATGGTTCTGAGCACGAGTTCTGGAGACAAGGCTGACTGGGCTTTAATTCTGTTTTAAAATTTGCGAGTTACTCACCAGACACATGACTTTTCTCGGATATACCAAGAGGTGCGTATTAAATTATTTGAAAAGTCAAATGCCAAAAGAACATTGACACATCAATGTCAACCAGTGACTATTATCAACTTGAGAACACGAGGACCAACAAAGAGGGCAAGAAGAAACCTGGGGAGTAGATTTTAGATGAGAAGAAGCACCGACCATTCACAAAAAAACTGATGAGCCCTAAAAAGGTAGAAAAGGCAAATGTGAGTTGTTACTGAAATTTCATTTGCTGAGTTTGGAATACAATAAATTAAATGGTACTTTGACAAAAGAATGTAGTTTTGAAATGTATTCGTGAATAGAAACAAAGTTTGGCATCATTTAAAATAATATACACTTTGATGTAGCAGATAACTATAATGCTCAATTTTTTTTTAATTTGGTAAAAGAAATTTGAAACCTTGTGTCTCTGTTCCAAATGGATTTGGGGTCCCTAATCCCACCTTTAAATTAAGGGTTTTAATCCAGATACACTACAGTTGTAGAAATCTCAAGGGAACTGGCATTTCAAACTAGTTGTTCATTCTTTTGGAGGAAAAAAAAGATTAATGTTGTCATTATTTGCATGAATTTAAAAAAGATAAATGAGTTCAAATTGCCCATAATTTAGCTTTTTGAATATAAATGACAAGTCCTTTGCCAATACAGCTGCAGGTAATTTTACTGAAAGAGAAGGATTGCCAATATTTTACATTTTTATGCTGTGCCATTTACCCCTACAATATTCTATGCGTCTCATCTGCTGTCAATTAAAATCTCGAGTCACTCTGGATTTTACTTCACATTTATATGTAAAAACAAACTGCTATATTGATCAAATGTCTCCCAACATACAATTGTAACTTCACACAATTTTAAGAAATATGCCCCAGATAGCAGAAAAAAAAGAAAAGAGAAAGCACTGAGAAAAAACAATCACTGAGCTATTTTATAGTATGAATTATTCATACACACATTACATATGAATATCTGAATATGTTATAGCAACATATATTAATATATATTTCTATTTAAAATAGTTCAAGCTATGTTCACTTTATGTATTAACATACACACACACACACACACACACACACAAATTAATGTATAAACCCTCAATATTGCTGAGCTTTTCTGCTGACCTAAGAGATAAAGTAGACAGAGCAATTTTTACCCAGTGACAGTGGAATTCTGGGGTTTGCAAGAACCCTGTGATTATTCTTAGAAGTTCATATACTAGGTTCCACACCATCATTTGTTGAAGAGACTGTCCTTTCCTCCTTGTGTATTCCTGGCATCCTTGTTAAAGAGGATGGATTTCTGGGCTTCGCAGTCTGTTCCATCAGTCAACATGGGCTTTTGCCAGTACCACACTGTTTTGGTTACTATGGCTTTATAATATGTTTTGAAATCAGGATATGTTATGTTATGATTTGTTCTTCTTTCTTGAGATTGAGTTGGCTTCGTGTACCTGTGGTCTTTTATGATTCCTTATGAATTGTAGATGTTTTTCTATTTCTATAAAAAAAACTCTTTGGGATTTCGGTAGATATTGCATTGAATCTGTAGTTCACTTGGGGTAGCATGAACATTTTTACAATCCATGAGTATAGGATGTTTGGATATTCACACATAAAAGAAAGAAATTGGACTCTTATCTTACAGCATATATGAAAATTAACTAAAAATAAATTAAAGACTAAGAAAGGAAAGTTCTCAATTCCCCAATACTATACATTAAATTAAATTTTTACAATACAATGCAAAGATTTCTAATGTAATATCTGCCATAAATTTAATTATTCCTGAATGAGAATGAATAATATTGTTCATCGATGTATTATATTAAAAGCAGACTTATTCTGTAACCAACACTTTAGCAACAAGCTCTTTGCAGAGCAACATAAGAATATCAAAAACTAGTAATTAGTAATTAAAGACCACAGGGGACTACTATAAGTCAAATTTTTCAAACATTAGAGGGAGTGAAAGACAAAACTAGAAAGATCGTTCATACTGAAGAGGCAAATGTAGTCCAGGTTATACCTTATTCCTGATGGGTTGGCTCCTTTTTTTACTTTCAAAGGATCCAGGTTTGGGTGATAAGTTACTTGGTCACCCTACATGTAGTCTGTATTTTGCTATATTCTACTTTTTTCTTAAATGTGGCAACTGATCTAAAAGGCACTTAATACATATTTGCTGAATAAAGAATGCCATTTTTTCACTGTCTTTAATATTTGACTTAAAAGATAACACATGTCCTTAGCATCCTGTCCTCAAAAACATATTTAATAATCTCCCATTCAGAAGCAAGCAATGGTGTAATCAACCACGAAGAACCGATATGGAGTGGCATCACCGACATGGCAAGTGTGGCAAACTCCAGGGTTCCATCCTTGCACAAAAACACCAGCAGAAACTGCCAGAGTTGACATCTGCACAGCTCTGGATCCGAGCCCAAAGCTCAGAGCCAACGGGGTAAGCCTTCTGGACGGAGATGCTGCTGCACCGCCCTGAGGCAGAGCTGCGGCATTCAGGGGCCTGCGTACCATCTCCTACTCTCCAGATCAGGCGGCCGGGGAAACAGCACACAGCACTCCTTGTGCGGGCTGCTGGTGCCAGAGGGAAGAACATGGACATTGTTCTCAAAGAACTCTGGCTGTGTTTTTGAGCTGTCTGACAGCTCCTCGAATGACCAGCAGGAGGGCTTACAGTTAATTCCTCGGGATCAGAGCATTCCCAGGGCTAAGGCGGTGCTTGCCAAAAGCATTTAATAGCTAAAGTATTGGCCACAGAAGCCTGGGTGAAGGATAACAGTCAGGATGAGCAATAGACCAAAAAGCCAGGGATGAAGAGGTGGGAAAAGAGATATGTGGGAAAATAAGAGTTTCTAAAAGATGTGTGTATACTGGGCAATTGAAAAGACCAGGCCCATGCCCCATGCCTTAAATCTATTCCGAAAAAAAAAAGCTGAGGGTTACCATTTACTTCTCTCTTACCTTCGTACTCCATGCAAGCACAAAGTGAAGGCTAACAGAGAGTTGTAAATGGCCTGGCGAAGTACTGGAGTGTTACAGAATTTTTTTATATATAAATATTAGAGCAGAGATAAAAAAATAAGTGAGAAAATTCAAATTACTAAAATTAGAAATGAGAGTGGGCACATTACTATAGAAATTATAGAATAAGAATGAAAAGAGACACCATGAACAACTGTATGCAAAAAAAATTAGAAAATCTAGGTGAAATGCACAAACTACTAAAACTGACTAAAGAAGAAATAGAAAATAAATACAAATTACGATAGTTTAAGAGATTAAATTAGTACTCAACATCCATCTCTAAAAGAAAGTCCAGAATAAGACAATTTCACCAATGAATTATGCAAAAATTTCAAACAAGAATTAACACCAATCTTTTTCCAGCTCTTCCAAATAATACAAAAGGAGGAGGGAACACACCTAACTCATTCTATTAAGAAAGATTTGCCTTGATACCAAAGTCAAATAAAGAAATTATAAGAAAACTATGAACTAATACTCCTAATGGAAACAGATATAAAAAATCTTCAACAAAATACTAGCAAACTGAATCCAACAGAATATTAAAAAGTTATACACCGTGACCAAATGGGATTTATTCCAGGAATGCAAATGTGGTTCAATATATGAAAACTGATCAAAGTAATAGACCGTAATAGATGGGAAAAAAAAATCCATGTCACAAGATCACCTCAGTTGATACAGAAAAAGCATTTTGACAAAATTTAAAAGTCTTTCATTATTAAAACACTCCATAAACTAGAACTTTCTCAACCTAATGAAGGGCATCTATGGAAAACCCACAGTTCACATTTCACTTACTGATGAAAGGCTGAAAATTTTCACGCTAAGATCAGGAACAAGACAAGAACAAACATTTTAGCTACTGGCATTCTACATTGTTATTAGGTAGGAGGTCTAGCCAGAATATTAGGCAATTAAGAGAAATCAAAGGCATCCAAATGGGGGTGGGGGGAAGAAGCAAAAGAATCTCTATTTGCAGGCCTGATCTTTTATATAGAAGATCCTAAAAATCCACACACACATGCACAAAAATACCTGTTAGAGCTAATAAACAAATTCAGCAAAGGGGCAGAGCACAAGATCTATTTGCAAAACTCAGCTGTATTTCTATATACTAGCAACGAATCATCTGAAAATGAAATTAAGAAAACAATTTCATTTATTAATAGCATCAAAAATATAATAGTAGGAATCAATTTAACCAAAGAGGTGCAAGACTTGTATAGTGAAACTAGAAAATATTGCCAACATAAATTAAAGAAGACCTAAGTGATTAGAAAGATGTCCCATGTACATCAATGGTGTGAAATGGCAATGCCACCCCCACCCTCCAAGTGATCGATGTAATCAGTGCAATTCTCATCAAAATCCCACTGGCCTTTTGCAAAAACTTATACAGGGCAAAACTCATACAGAATTCTAAGTAACCCCAAATAGCCAAAGCAATCATGATAAAAAAGGAGTCAATTCCCAGGTTTAAAATGTACTACAAAGGCGCAATACCAGCAACTCCCTGAAACACGGCAGAGTCAACAGCGGGTAAGTCTGCGTGTCTAGAGCATATGGTACCAGGGGTTGAAAGCAGCTCAGGGAAACTGAGGAGGAAACGGGCAGCTTCTGGATGGTTTCTTGAAATCACAGTGAGTTTAGGCTTTATCCAGAGCACTATCGAGTCAGATAACAGAATTTGAGAGCAAATATGGCATTCCATGAGTTATTCTTCTGCAGGCAGATATATCCAAAAGGCAGATATGGATTCTGATCTCTCCAGCTTAGAAAAAGTAACACCTGCCCTAAGCATCTATGGCTAGAAAAGTGGAGTACCTTGGTACCCATAATGATCACACAGAATTTACCTGCATCACTTTAAATGATTCCCATGATTCAACTCATTTAGTCATTACCCCAAAATCATTTCCCCAGTCAGTGTAGGAGCAGGATTTTGTTCCCAGATAGTCTTGCTCTAGAATCTACGAGCTTAACCACGAAGCTGTGGTATTCACACAAGGCCTCTTACAGGCTATGTCTCTGGATGCTTGCTGAGACAGGAGTTATATACATCCAGCAGGTAGCCAACGTACATGTTTGGACACGAAACTATTTCTATAGTTAGAGAACATTTTTAAAAATCAATGTCCAAAAGTCACGTTCAGAATTCTACAGCTTCCACAGAAATGGAATTTTTGACCAAAGAAAATGAATTCAAAGCTAAATCTACTGGTAGTCTCATTGAGAGGTAGGCTACCCTATATGTGCCTTCTTTATACCAAATGAAAAAATGTGAGTCATCTTCATTACTTTGAGACAAAATGAGTATGAAGCAGCATTCTTTCTCCTCCATTTATTTGTGTATTAGTCCAACAAGCATTCATGGAGCGCTTGCCGTGGGTCAGCCTTGAGCTAGGAGAACTTAGCTCGCCAACCTCGTGGAGCTTAGCTGGTGGGGGGGAGAAACATTAATAAAATATTCACACAGATACATAATTCAAGACTGCGATATTTGTTTCGAGGGGAAAATGCAAGTGTTTTCAAGACAATAAGCAGCGTATAAAAAGCATCAAACAGAAATTAAATTTCTGTCGCTGGAAAAGAATTTGCAAAGCCTATTAGGAGTCCCTAAAGATAGTTAAAAACTAAAATCACATAAAAGATAATTCCAAATAATTTTGTAAATAATCATAAGATGAGCAAATTTGCCCTGTTTTCAAGAAAGGGAATAGAACAAGTCAAAAATAAATAACATTAATGGTGAAATTACAAAAATAATAAAACACAAGGTAAAAGAATGACTGACTAATTATGTAGGGTTTGTACACAATTTAGGATTATCCAAATCCTCTGACCCTTCATTATGTTCTGTTCCCCCATCTCTGTGTATCCCGGGGTATCCATATTTTAATCCCTAGCTTAAATGTTATCTCCTTCTAAAGTATTTTTCTGAACTCTGCTCTCGGTCTAGCTAGAACAATTTGCTCTTTTTCTCTCAATATCAAAAATACTTTCTTGTGTCCTTCTTAAGGCTCTCAAAACACCGGGCGTTGCATTATGCACGCTGGTGTGTCACCACTACCTGAGCCATCCCTTTATGTCACAGAACACCTGCAGTGCTTTTCACATGCAACAGCTGTTGAACGAGCAATTACTGTGTACATTGCCTCGCTGTTGATATTTCTATTATAACAAAGAATAATAGATTTGTACCTACATTTACTGCTACATTGTCCATTGCGTGTACTGATAGGCCAAAGAACAGAGTTCTCTGATTCAGAAACAACTTGTAAATTTAAATGATCTATGATAGCCATGCTCGATGAATCACTGGGGGTAGGTTTGGTATGGCTTTACTATTTTTTCTTTATAAGAAATATAGTTCAAAACAATTCATATTAAGTTGTACATCACTAGATGTTACATACAGAGATGCAGTATTAAGTTTATCTTCAATTTGTCTTTCAATGTCTCCAAATTACCAACCACAAGATGGTAAGACAGACAGAAAAGAAACAAAATGATTGAATTTTTTAAATTAGGCACTGTGATGGTAGAATATTTGTCATACTTTTGTACTATTTTTGACAATAACAGTATTATAATAACTGCAAAGAAACATTACTTTAAATGTATCTAGTATCGATGTCAGGGTGGTTTTTTGTCAGCTATTAGGGCTGATTTAATACGATTTTTAAAAACACAAAATTTACCAAGAATAAGAAGGTATATAGAATTAATTTGAAAAGCTTAATTTTAGTGTTTTTCTTTCTTGTATTGTAATTTCAAAAGCTTAACATAGTCAACTAATATTCAAATTAGCTACTGAGAATCAAATAGTGGGATATAAAATACTTCAAGAGCTGCAGAATTTCACTGCCCAGTCGGTATATGTATTAAAGCTTCAATTAGGCAATGTACACCTGTTTTTCTCTTCAAAGATCACAAAGGGAAACAAAGGGAAGGCAAAGGAAAGGCAAACAAAACATTGTTTAATAAAAATGAAAACCCAAGAAGAAAAAGCAATTTGTGCAGAAAAGTGATAGAATAAACAGTTCAAAATTTTGCACAGAAAAAGCAGATGCTAGAAGACATTGAGACCCTGCATCCCCCATTCAGGCTCAAGTTATCTTTCATGTATAAAAGCGGCAGGTGGACATGCCCACATGTGCAAATAGTAGTAGAACATCTTCATGAAAGCAGCTATTTAGCTGTGAGATCAGCCAATCTAAATAGGTATCAGAATAAAGAACTCAAAATTGGAGGGGTTATGATAGTGGCTCTCACATAGATTTAAATGTAGAACTGCATATAAATATAAATAACACATAATGGTATAATATGCATATAAATATGCAGGATATAGGTTTGAAAAGGTATAAAAACTGTAGTTATAAAACAGACTGTAGATATTAAAGACCATAATAAGTTAGAATAGTATGCACAAATGAAGAACAAGAAAAGGTTTATGAGTGTGCTAATTTTATTCATTTTCATAGCAGAGAATAAAGAGATATGATCTTAAATTGTCTTAATTATTATCTCTATACACCTAAAAAAAAGCACATATGAACGCAAAGAGTAGATATATCCCAGAGGGATGAAACTGAAGAAAGGAGTGGAAAATACTCATCTAAAAATAAAATTATATAGTTTCCAAGAGTGTAAATAATATGTGTTTGTTTAAAATAAAAATAAGAATAAGAATAGATTGGAATTATTTTAGGCAACAAGTAAGCAAATAAAATATTTTAAATATATTCATCCAAGTGCAAAGAGAATAATTAATGCTATTCGACAAGCTGAACTTTGGATCACGTCATTATCAATCCAGACTCGTTGAAACAAAGCTCATTCAAGACCCATATTTTGACAGAATCCGTTTCCACTCCTGGTCCACACTCTAAGGTGAATGCCCTGTTATGGGCGCCCTAAGCGCTGAACATAACTCTATGTTTATCACGAGTTCTACAAGATTCCACAATACTTATTAGTTTACTAGACCACCTCCACCAGTTCCTTGTGGTCTCCTTAACAGAAGGACCCAAGCCTTAGCTGTCTATATCTCCAAGATAGCACAGAAAATCAATATCTTATAAATTGATGACGGCGTGGACTTAAGCATTGCTGGTTGTTGAACTGGAGGGGAACAGCCCGAGGCCATGACTGGCTGGTGTGGGATGGGAAGGCTGGCTCCTTTGCCTCGATTTGTGAGAGCCCTCTCGAGCCATCCCAGTACCAGAATCCACTGAGGAGGTCACAGCTGCAGCCCATGGGGATCAGCGCCTTCCCCTCCCGACCCACCGTGAATCTTACCACCTTCACTGCCTCTCGCAGGAATTTCCCAAGAGCAATCCCAATAACCGGTCCACAGGCGGGGCTCCGTGCTCATCCCACACCGGGGCACAGGCCGTCCCATTCATTTTATCTGAGCATCACCACCGCGACAGGTGCCATGGGCTTAAGTAGTGTGTCCAAGATTGCCCTGGGCACTTGGCAGAACCGTCAAAGACGACACTGCCCCAGGAGCCAGAATTCAGCAGGTGTCTGTGGGGTGAATGAAACACCCGAAAGCGTGTTTCTAACACAGCTCCACCTGGCTGGGAACCTTGTCTTCACTCTCCATCAGGATCCTTCAAAACTTGCCCACCCAACGGGATGCAACCTCTTACATGGACCCTCGGGAAGGAAGTACAGCTGTTGGTAAAAGGCATGATGAAAGGGAAGCTGATTATTCCCAGTGGAAATGTCAAGTGTAAATAAAAATTCTTGCTCCATTTGGGGCTATACAATGAGTGTGCACAGCATTCTTTTGTGCTCGCCATACTTTGGCAATACCATACTGAATATAGATGATCTGAGAGGAAAAAATAAATGGGAAAACATATGACAAAATCCCAAATGCGAAATGCTTGTGGTTCCTTCCACACCTGTACCCTCTCTTGTCATCACTTCCGTGTCATATAAGTGACTATAGATTTAAACAGTTCTTTCCAAACTGGTTACACCCAGGTCTTTAAAAAGGAAAGAACAGCTGTGTTTCTTCTTCTCCATGTGTATACACAAGACAAAGTCAGAGCAATGCCTTGGAAACTGTGTGCACACTGGGCCTTGCTTGGCAGGTCTCCACAAGGAAACCAGCATGGGGACTCTTCCCAGCGTGAGACCCGGATGTATATGTGATTTATCTTTATCTGGGGGTAATTTATAGCAGCTATTTTGGTCAATAAATATTTGTGTTACGTTATAATTGACTTACAAAATTTAATGCAACAAAAACAGATAACAAAAACAACAAACGTTTCTTGCTTAAAAGACGCCTCTCTCTCTCCCTGCCAGTTCTATTTCATTGTGCTCGTGGTTCTTGCAGAATACCTGACTGAAAGCTTTCCGAAGTCAAAACTACTATGTTTTGCCATTCAATTAAATAATAATTTTTTAAATATTCCATTGAAACTTAAAAACTCAGGAAAGAAAATTAAAACCTGTTTTCTGTTTTACTACCTGTTCCCCAAGCAAAAGCAATGTTCAGTGAGGATTAATAAATATAGTGCTAATAGATCTCCTAGAAACTGTGGATGTTTTCTATTTCAATTTAAAAATAAATTCAGATTTTATCAACAATGACAAGCTTGATTCAAACCCATTAGAACACACAGAAAATTAAGCTCTTTAAATAAAACTGAGTAGCAGACAGTGCTTATGATTTTACTTACACCACCGTTTTCACAAGCTGCCACTTCTATGACTTTGCAATAAGCAAAACCATTAAAACAAGCAATTCATTGTTTCAGAGGTCAAGCAGACATGTCCACTGTCTTAAAGCCTCGATTTAATAACACTTATTTGGCTAGAAAACATAATGCGTACTCACTTATCTTTAATTATGAAATCCCAAGGAGGTACTTTTTAGTTTAATCCATTTTATGTTTCAAGCATGGCACAAATAAGTGTTCCTTAATGAACATTTTTAAATTGTTAATATATGATTTAAATAAAATTTTATTTTCTTCCGTTAATAGCTTTTCTTTTTTTCCTTTTTTTTGAGAGAGATTTCAAACTTATAAACTTTGAACACTTATGTCTAGGCATAAACACTGACAAATGTATTACTGTTGACAGTAGTCAGTATTTAATTAACTTAACTGTGAATAAGATTAACTATACATATTGAAACCTTGTTGAAATACAGAAATATGCATATCTGTTTCCTCTCTTTACTCAAAATAATATTATGTATAAACAATCAGCTTAATGTAGTCTTCACTCTTTTCACTCAGTTTTTCTATAGGTTTGGTATCTTTTAACCCATTTTAGAAGAATTATAATGATAAACTTGAGTTTAATAATTTTCAGGGAAAACTTTCACTAATTGTAAACTACATATGAAATATTTCAGTGTTTAATTGTAACATATTTTCAAGTTCCATTTTTTTCTTTCCTTTTCTTTATATAAACTTCTATGATTTAATGGCTGTAGTTTTAAAAAGAACATAATGTTTAAATGCAGGATGCTAACTATTTTTAATAATGAAAAACAAAAAAGTTAATACAATTATTCTGTTTTATGTAAGATATTAACATAAAAGAAAGCGAGAGGCTTCCGGTCACGATGGTGTAGTAGTAGCTGCTGTGCTCGCCTTCTCTCATGACCACGTTAAAATTACAGATAAACTACAGAACAACCATCACTGAGAGTTGCCTGAAGTCTAGCTCAACTGGGGACACACAGAAGAGGCCACTTTGAGACTGGTAGGAGAGGTGGAGATACAGAATGGGCTGGTCCCATACTTGCATGTGGTGGTTGAGAATCAGGAGGAATGTCTTGGCTGTGGGGGTTCACCCCTGAGGAGTAATGGTTCCCCAGCCCCATACTAGGCTCCCCAGCCCAAGGTTCCAATGCCAGTAAAAGCTGTTCCTGCAACTGCTAGCTGTGAAAACCGGCAGAGATTGTGGCTGAGTGAGACAGTGGGTGGCCGGAGTCCCAGAGGTTCCTCATGGGGGGTCCGCGCATGGACTTACCACTGATGACTCTCTCTCTCTCTGAGCTCCAGCTGGGGCAGCAGCTCAAAAGGCACTAGGACTGACTTGTCTGGCTTCAAGGTGAGGCCCGGAGGGGCGGCTTTCTCCCAGAAGCCAGTGCTGGCAGAAGCTGTTGGTCCTTTGTTGAGCCCTCCCCACTCCCGGCATGCAGACACAGGTGACCACCATATCTGAGTCTCCACTCACCTGGCTATCCCACCCAGGTGACTCCCTGAAACCCCGCCCCTCCCAATCTGCAGGTCAACCCCAGCTGCCTCCGGTGGCTTTTCCACACACACGGCCTATCTTGACTCCCGAGGTGGACTTCCCTAAAATCTCTCAAAGGCTCACAAAACCCAAACAAGCAGCATCTGGCCTCAGCATTCCCCGCACCTCCTGCTGAGCAGCCCCACTCCTCGCACCAGTGGCAGCCTCTTCAGTCTGTGGCATGGCCTCTCGAGGCACCTCCAAGGCCAGCACTGGTGACAGCCACCTGCAGATTCCTTGGTGACTCTTGCCAGGTGGCCCCAAGCTGTGTGCAGGCTGCAGCCGAACTTGGCCTACAGTGGGGTCCTGGTGGACCACTTTGACCTGAGCTGCAGGGTCAATCCCCCCCATCGGCATGCAAACAGCAGCTACGTCTCAACTACAGCAGGAGGGCACACACCACCCAGCCAAGGGACACATCTGAAGTACCTGGCTTGTCGATGGCTTTGAATGACAAGTTTACGTTTAATTATTACTGTCGGTAATGAGAAACAGTGGGAAAATTTAAGCAGGGAAAATGAATCTGGCAGAAGAACAAGAATGAACCAAGGAAGCAGTAAAAAAGAGTAGGGAAGGTCATCAACACTTGAGTCTAAAATTAGAGAAGCAGAATTTCAAATGGAAGGAGACCACCGGTGGCACTCCCAGGTGGCACCAACACAGTGTGGCTTTTGGTTGTTTGTAGTGCCTCAGAGAGGGGGAAGAAGCCAGAATTAGCTCTGAGACCGGATTTTGAACCATTTTGAAATGAGCGGCAGTGCTAACAGAAGAATCTACCTACCTATGTTTACAGGTGACAAAGTGGATAGTTTGGGAAGAAAAGTCATATTTTCCACTTAGCCTCATTCATTCAGACTCATCCATCCACCTGGCGGACACTACAGGTGAGAGGCAGGCAAAATTTCCTAGAAATATGGGCTTATACATCTGGAGGTTGGAAGTGAGATTAAAATTTAAAATATCTACTTCAGAGAAGTCTTTCGAGAAGTGGGAATAAAACTGTAGGGCTCAGAACTAAATAGGGATTGAGAGGGAAGGAGGATAAGATTGGAAGAAACCAGCCCATTGCCAGAAAGCTGGCGAGGGTGGGCGCTGGGAGGGCGGGGAGGAAAGGGGAGAGGTGGGGACGCCGGGCGGGATCCTTGCCCTCCACGCCGATGTGACAGCATCTCAGCAGCAGATGAAGACACTGGGGACTATATATAACATCTGGAAAGTCGCGAGAGGAAGGCCCTCTAGGTCAATACGTAGTATCTGTGCTTCTGGCACGAATTTAAATGGCATTTTTTTTTTTCAATGACAGAGACGCTCTAGTCAGGTACCAACCAAGAAACCCAAAAGCCCAGGTGAGGAAGTATGGCGACCTCGCAGCCTTAAGGCAGGTGCTGCCCGGGCGTGGTCACCTAGCAACCTACACCCTGGATCCTGCGCGTTCACGCACATTAGCCCACGCACATCGTTGGGCCGGACTTTTATGTCCGAAACACCTCTGATCCAGCGGTTGCTCCGGGTTAGAATTCTACCGTGCCTTCAAATACAAATCAAACACAAAACCCAGCAAAGTATGATGCCCAAGGCAGAGAGAACGGTGCTGTCCCAAAGAGGTTACATTAATAGAAAAGCTTGTCCTAAACTAAAATGTTCCTTCATCGTGGCAATTCAGACCCATGATTGTTGTTTAGAAAAACCAGCACCAATAGGAACAGGTAAGAGGTGCGGTGTGTACCTGGAGCCAGGTAGGCTGCACGTTTTATCCTTTCTATGGCTTACCCTCTGGGGTGGCCTTTTGGGACAAAAGGCAGATCTGGAAAATCAACGGACTCCACGGAAGGTCCTTTCCAGATCATCTTCTCTCCACTGCACTCGCTGGTGCTCAGAGCTCAGAACACTTGAGTCGGGGCTTACATCAAGTTAATCATCCGTGATCCTGTGTTTTCTTGACGCAAAGGTCTGGGGTTATTTCTGCGACATAACCAATGACGTCATTGGTAGGAGAGGGGGGCCATCAACTCCACGAGGTCACAGAATTACATGTCACGAAATCCAACCCCAGCGAGTTGGGAGAACACCTGTTTCTTCTGCGTGGAGTGCTATTTTAAAAAGTTTGTCGTGTTTAAAAATAAGGATGAGAGGGAAAAGGTCTCACTTCTCAAACACACCTAAAGGGATGCAGGTGCCTTGGGCTTCCGAGGCTGGCGGGTTGCACAGCTGACAGGAAAAGCGACAGAGAGAGAGCTGAGGAACTCTTCGTGACATCACCTTGGAGGTGAGGCGTTGAGGCATTTGGAGGACTGAGCTTTAGAACAGAGGTCTTACCTGGTTCCAACCTACATTGGGGACAAATCTACGCGAAATAATAATTCTCACAGGTTCTTAAGAAAAATACACCAGGTCTTAGCTGAGAATGCCATTTCGGGGGGCACCCTGAGACAAATGTCAGCCTCTCCTGGGGTGAGATGGAATATATTGTCATCCCAACGTATGCAGAGGCTAGACAGGTATTCTGAGACGAATCGAGAAATCGGTGTGAAAGAACTGAGCCTTCAGACTGAGGGCGTGGTATCCCACCTCCCTTACAATCACCATCTTTCTACATAAAATGGAGACGACATCTTGGCCTGCCTACTGAAGACGGGGCTATTCTAAAGGATACTATATGTAAAAGTGTGTTTTCAACAGTAGAACCTAACTGTAAAAATGCATGTGGTTAGGACGATGCTTCACGGAAAATTCCTCTTGCTGGAAAAAGGACAAGATTCTAGTTCCCATGCTGTTTGAAATTGTGCAATCAAAAGCAACCAAAACAAACAAAATTATCACAACATTACTAAATACACCTAACGATAATGTTTCAGAGCGTTTTATTTCTTTTAATTTAGGTAGCCTTTGAACCAAAATTTATTCCCTCCAAAAAAAAAACAAAAAACTAATGCCCTTTAGAGTTTTTTTTTTGTTTTTTTTTTTGTTTTTGTTTGTTTTTTGCTGCATCATGGTGTGTTCTTAAGAAAGCTAAATTATAGTGCTTTCTCAGAGAGTTTTCAGAAAATGACTTTAGGTGAGGTGTAAAAATATATTTTGCAACAGTGAATAACATCTTGGGGATGAGAGATAGTTCCAGTTACACATTTTGTCTTGCCATTCGAGTGCTATTTCTAAAGCTAATTAAGAAAGGAGAGATTGCCCGGTGTCTCCAGGAGGGCGGAGCCAATACACGTGTCAATCAAAACCACGGTGGCACAGTTCTGAAAGGGAACTTATTTAACAATCTAGCAAAGATTTTTTGACTGCTCTCTTTTGTGCCAGGCTGGACTAGCGTGGCACAAGATCTTACTTGTCATTGTGTCCCCTGTGCACGGGGACACACCTGCAGTTATTAATGCCAATTTTTTCCTCTGCTCCTTTTTACTGCTTTATCCTTGCAACACTTTATATGACTACATCCCTACTTAATATATATTATATATTTATATATCCTTGATATTTTTTAACTGGAAAAAAAAGTACCAAATATGTCACAGATTGCCACTGACTAGCAAAACTATTATTTCCTTCACCACTGATTTCTGAATCCTAAATGAACCACGGATGTCCACATGCTTCAGGCATCATTATGCTATTTTTTCAAAGTAATTTTATTGTTTCCCCTTTCACTTTCCATTCGGGTACTGAAATTAACCTGTCAACAGGGAGCAGAATAACTGAAACTACTTCTTACACATTTTATTTGGGGCTTTATTTGCTTTGTATACTGGGAGGTTTTATTATCACCGAAAAAAGGAGCTGAGACTAAGTATCGCCTTAAGTATCGAAACAGCTAATGACACTTTGGATGGGAATGTAGCCAAATGATCTTTCATGGAGATACAAAATGAAATTCCACTGAAATGCTGCTAAACTTGATCTCCTTCTCAGTAATGGTGCTTTCTAAAACTTGGACAAGGAGCCTCATTTAGAGTTCAAAGTCAAAGGCAGAAGCGTTTTGAGGCTGCTGTTTGTTTCTGGAGCCAATGGAGTGTTCAAGCCTCTTGGCCCCTAGCCATTTAGGTGTCTGTGGGCGACTGTACCTTATGTAAACTTCATTCCACAGAGAACACAAAATCGCAGCTGCAAAATGACCAACATTTATATTTTTCGCAATTGAAAGGGAGAAGACCACATGAAACTAAAAAGCTTCTGCACAGCAAAAGATCCTAACAAAATAAACAAATATTAATAAACAAAATTATAATAAAATATTAATAAAATACTAATAAACAAAATATTAAACAAATATTAATAAACAAAAATTAATAAACAAAACGAAAAGGAACAGAAGAAAATATTTGCAAATCTGATATTCTATCAGATAAGGGGATAGTATCCAACATATATAAAGAGCTCATACAACTCAATAGCAAAAAAAGCCAAACAAGATTAGTAAAAAAGGGCAAAAGACTTAGACAGTTTTGCAGAAAAAAAAACATACAAATGCCAACGGGTACACGAAAGGATGCTCAACCCCACGGACCACCAGGGACATGTAAATCAGATCCACAGTGAGATACACCTTACACCTGTCAGAGTGGCTGTCATCGCGAAATCAACACACACATCTTGGCGAGGGTGTGGAGAAAAGAAAACCCTCATGCAGCCCCTGTGGAAAACAGTACGGAGGTTCCTAAAAAAATTAAAAATAGAACCACCTTATTATGATCCAGCTACTGCACTTCTGGGTGTATATCCAAAGGAATTAAAATCGGGATCTTGAAGAATATCTGCCTCTCTCCACCCCCTCCCCAGCTCACGACAGGCTTTCCTTGCTCACAGAACCCCACTCAGAAGGGCTGCACACACACGTGGGTCCCTTTGAAAAGGGCCATCCCAGGAAGCCTGCAGCACGTTGGTAAGCTCGGTCTTTCGGAGTTTTAAGCATCGTAGCCCAAGCGCTATTTTAGACCCTGGAAAACGCGTTTGCTTAATGTTAACCAGGCACAGTGATCCTGGCATTCTTACCCCCATTTTACGAATAAGGGTGTAAGTGGTGTTTTAAATTCCCTGCAGGACCCACAGTTGTAACTGGTGGGTACCGATTCCATCTGGGCCCCCTGATGCTAAAGATGGTGCTTTTGCGCTTGTTCTAAACTGCTCCCATGATAACCGTGCCCCCAAAGAGCCCTTATTATTTTGGGGAAATAGGGCAACATTTTAACACCCCTCTTACATTTTTCAATGAATCCTTTTTTTTTTTTTTTTGAGATAAGTGTAGTTCCACATGCAGTTGTGAGAAATATCACAGTGACCTCACACACCTGTCACTCGGTTTTCCCCTGTGGGAATATCTCATAAAACTACAATCCCATAGTACAACCAGGATTCGGCATTCATACAGAGCCCTTCCATCACCGGGAGGACCTGTCCCATGGTCCCTCTGTCACCCTGCCCTCCACCCCCACACACAAACTTTACTCCCCCTTCCCCGGCCACAGCCTCCGACTGCTACTCATCTGTCTTTCACTTATATAAGCCTGTATCTCCAGAACACAGTGTGAATGAAACCGCAGTTTATAACCTTTTGGGATTGTGTTATGACTCATTCAAGATAATGCTCTAGAAGTTCATTACTGCGTGAATCATTCATGAATGGAATCCTTTTTTGCGGGGAAGTATACACTACAGTGTAACCATTCACCCGATGGCAAACATCACGTTTGGTTTGTTTGCGGATATTTAAAATAAAGCTGCTATAAACATTTTTTGTGTAGGTTTGTTAAGTTTTCATTCCCTTGGGATAAATGTCCAGGAGTGCCACTGATGGTCACATGACAGTGGTGTCATTAAGAACCTGCCAAATTGTTTTCAGGAGCGTCTGAACCGTGCCACCGTCCCAAGCAGCCATGAATAGAGTGGCCCAGGGCTTCTGCCTTCTTGCCAGCATGTGGTGTTGCCACTGGTTTTTTAATTTAATTAATTGTTGTTTTTTTTTTTTTACTTTAGGCTTATCAATAGATATCTCTTGGTTTAAATTTGCATCTCCCTAGTAACAGTAAACATCTTTCACGTGCTTGTCATCTGCATATGAGCTTGTGTGATGTGGCACTTCATGTCTTTTTCCAATTATCTAATTGAACTGTTGTTTTGAATTTTACTCTAGAGTTTTAAGCATTTTTTTTTGTACTAGTTCTTTGTTAGAGATGTAGTCTGTAAATACTCTCCCAGTCTGTAGCTTTGCCTTTTTTTTTTTACTTTCTATTCTCTAACAGGCTCCTCCACAAAGCAAAAGTTTCAGATTTTGATGAAGTGACTTTATCAATTTTTCCTTTCATGGATCACGTTTTCGATATGAACTCCTTTCCTACTCCTAGTTCCCGAAGATTGTCTCATATGTTTCCTTAGACATTTTACAGTTTTACTTGTTACTTTTTTAAATTCATGACCTATTTTGGATTTCGAGGTGTGAGGCTCATGTTGAGGTCCATCCTTTTGGCCAGGGGTGGCCAACGAGCCAGCAGCATTCTTTGAGAAGGCATCTTTCCTTCGCTGAATTGTGTAGGCACCGTTGTCGAAAATGCATTGGGCACATATGTGCGATTCGCTCTTTTAAAACCACCTTTTTTTTAATGACCCGATCTGAACGTGACACAATCTGCCATCGAAGCTTCTACCCTCCATAAACAGAACAGTTCACTAATGAAACACTAAGACGTCTCAGCAAGAGCGACTACAACCGAAAACAAACCCTCGTGTCTACATATTGTTAAAAATAACCATTCATATTCGCCAGTCTAAAAGTTATTTCAGTATGTGACTTCCCAATTTAATTGGTTCACTTTCAGTAATGTCATTTTTACCCATCTGATGTATTGTCTGCTCTTCGTTGTAACAGAAGCTGATTTAGACAGACAGAGGTTTCTGTAAAATTTTCCAGTGCTTCAGATTAGGAACAGAGGCTTGAAGAACCAGGTGTAAGGCAAAGCGACCGCAAGCGATCCCTGAGATCCCGAGCGTGGCTTGACGAGGCCTCGGACAGCAGGTGCACCAGTTCGCGTCGGTCCTGCTCCTTCCCCACCAACCTGGTCGGGAGAAGCGACTGCTCTGCCGTCCCCGAAGAGATGCCTCCTCCAGGCGGCCTCCTTGGTTACTCACTCCCAGTCTGGGAACGCCATTGGTACCCATGGGCCGCTGCCTCAGCGGTCCACACCCATCCAGGCACATATCATGTAGGTGTGCTATTTCTTCTCTTACGAGGTCCTTCTTCATCCTGATTTCTCAGCGTCAGCAGGTACGCGCACGATATCCCCTCGGTTCCCTCTCCTCCCGCCCATCCATCTCAAGTCGGAAACCACGAGCCAAAGGAAGACGAAAGAACCGTCTTAGATGCCAGGAATGACGAGGCGCACGGATGTCACCGCCTCGCGTGGCCATAGATCAGGGCCTGCGGAGGAAACTGACTTCTAGCTGTGGATGTGGGTCCTTTATGCGTCTGAAGTGCTGAACCTCCAAGGAAAACCATTGGAGAGTCATTCAGAACCTACGGAGCCTTGAATCAAGCACAGTTTAGACAATCATGGCATCCTAATTGCTATTTTTATTTCTTATGCCTACAGCACCTGGTCTTCCTAGGTGGTCTCCCATCCAAGGACTAACCAGGCCCGACCCTGCTCAGCTTCCAAGATCAGACCGGATCGAGCTTGTTCAGGGTGGTATGCGTAGACTATCCTAATTACTTGGATTGGAAGAGGGAAGGCTTTGGGGAGGAGCTCTATTGCTGGCAGAAATATCGGGGGAAATCGAGAGAGCAGCCAAAAAGAACGATCAAGTCTGGGGGAAAGTTTAAGCCATGGCTAGCAGATCGCTTCAGAAGTGAATTTCTGTCCCTCGGAGAAATCTTTATTTCGTCCTTTTTGTGTTCCCATTCTCAAGTATTCAGACGGTCAGCAAATTCAGCGTCCCCCGGACTGATGTATTGGATGACGAAGGCTGCATTTCAGAAATGCCAACGCAGGAGTCTGGGTGCTTTACAACTGTTTTCGTGTCTACCATGTCACACGCTTTCTGTATTTCCCCTCAAATCCTCACTGTGTGGTAACGGCCATCAGCTCTGGCACCCCAGGAAGGACCCCTGGGGACCCTTAAAAGCACATCCACGCTCAGATCTGAGCCAGGTGCCAATCAGCGAGGAAAAGCCCAAGCGTCGTAGGTAATTCCAGGGTGGACTCAGAGTTGAAACCGTTTCTTAAAATCAGTGGGCGAAGTAGTGCAGATAATTATGCAAAGAATCGGAAAGCAAAAGGGCGCATGTTAAGTAGCCTTCAGAGTTTTAAACAGCCATTTCGAACGTGTAGAAGAACACATTTCATATTTATTCCTCAATCTGGTGGCTGGCACTGAAACTCAGCATTGTGATTTGGCACTAGATGTCCTTTTGTTTAGAAGGCTTAGCTAGTCAGGATTCCAAAGAGTAACGAGGTCTATAAAAATGACACGTAAAATGACATGGCTACTTTCTACAAGCACATCCCCAGGGCCCTCAGCATCGGGGAGATGTATTCCTATTTCCTAGGAAAAGATACGATATAATTTTCAAAGCAAGTTCAAATGTATAAAAAAAAAGCATGCTTTTAGTCTTTTTCTTGATTAGTATGTAAAAATTTTTTACTAGACTCATATAAATAAGAGATAAATTCAGAATTTTCTCTAACTGGCTGTTGTCAACCTTTACAAGTTAATTTTTGAAAGGTATGCTGAATTTCAATTTTCGACTACCGTTAAATTTTTTGTCCAAAAAAAGAATAATGTGAACATGTAGCACTTTATACACTAATAACGTACCTTGTCTGCTATTAAGACATTTCGTGCACACTTTCTTCTCCTAGTGGGTTGGGGGCGGTTCTATTTATAGTTAGGAAGGATAATCCAATGTGTCTGAATAATAACTTTCATTAGGAAATATATACATATGTAATCTATAGAACATCTATTACATATGTATGTGGGTATACATCTATCTATACACACACGTATACACACACATACATATTTTAAGGATTAGTGAATGCTCAAAGTAAAGCAATTTCACATTTACAAAGAGAAAATCATGAGAACAGTGACTACATGTGTTTATACGTGTAACACATCTTACATAAAAATGTACACATAGAAATGAATAGTACATAGTCAATTTAAAAAAAAATAGAGAACTAAAAGGAAAAGGAACATAATTGTAAGTATATCTATTTCAATTGCTGTCTCTTACAAGTAGCAAGTAACACAAGAAATAAATAAAATGATCATTTTCCATAAAGGCAGTGCTAAAATAAATAGATTAACATATTTTTTAAATGTTTTAAATTCTTCCTAGACACTAAGAGCTAAATTCTGAGGCTTGTTCTCCTTTCATAAAAGGAGAAATTAGCTGGTTTTTAGATGATAACAATGAAAATAAAATCATGTTCATTCAAAATGGCCTGGAGAAACATCTGTATAGTCCTTCTTATCACGGCATAAATTCTTTCACTAAATAGCAATTTTTCCAGTTTTATTGAGATGAAATCCTCATATAACACTGCATACATTTAAGGTGTACAACCTAAAGATTTGATATATGTATACCCTGTGAAATGATTAGCACTACCTCTCATAGTTACAATTGTTTTTCTTGTGATAGAAACTTTTCTATGATGAGGACTCTTAGAAAACTTTCAAATATACGATACAGTCTTGTTAACTATAGTCATATGCTGTATGTTCATTCCCAGCAATTATTTACCTTATAACTGGAAGTTTGTTCCTTCTGACCACCATCACCCATTTCCAGAACCTCCCACCTGCCAATAGGGCTTTCATCTGCAACATAACTTAAAGTTGAGTCAACCAAATGATGTTACCTTTACATTACGTTACCAAATAAAGAAAATACATTTCCTTTGCATCATTGACACAGCTGTGATACCACCTGTCTTCGGCATATATTGCAGCGTGGAAACTGCTGCCTAGGAGATATACCACTGAACTTGAAGTTGTAAAACGTAGACTTGAATACACACATTCACACACGCTAACCCAATCTGTGTCTCTCTAACTCTGGCTGATTCATTGTACTCCTTTTGGAGTTTGGTGCGTATGTATAAAATGGGAGTCAAGTTAAATATACTTTCAAAAGTATGCTGAGAGAATTATGTAAGATGAGCCATGTAAAAATTCTTTATGAGCTGGAAACTGTGTGATGCACCAAAATACAACATGATTATGCTACTATTATGAAGTCTCGAATGAAGTTTCGAAGGGTTTGTCTTCTCAGGCACTTTACTGTTGAGTCAAAATATTAGCCAAGGTTTCTATGATGAATTCTGTACAATATCAGACACAATATTTTTGCACATGTTCAGAGAATACAACTACCATTAATTTCAAACAACATGAAAACAAGAGTTTTCTTTATTCAATGAATTTCTGTTCTCTGCTAAAAAATTTTTTATTCCATCCCATCTGACTGACAGGTACACTATTTTCATTGAGGAATAGTGTACAACAGAAAAATGAATTACTCGGAGGATAAATCCTGCTCTGTATTTTGAAACTAAAGGAAATGTAAACATGAAGTTAATGAAAATGTTCTACCCTGAATTCTTGAATGCTCGGAACAAAGTTACTAGAACTTGAAGAAAAAATAGAACACTGTGAGTAAAGTGAGGCAAGAGCAACGAAACAGAGGTCCAAGAAATATGGTATAGTTTCTTTTAAATTAGTGTTTCTCATTTGATTACAATTATGTTTTCTTTAAAACTAGCATTTCAAAATTTACACAATCTAGAGATGATCTGTAGATGGTAAAATACAGATAATTTTCGTTGGTATTGCTTGATTTTTATCTTCTACGATTTCTAAAAGAAAGTGAATGTGAACAGCAACAGGTGAAAGAAGTGAATACTCTACAGTCCTACTCAGTGCCATTCATATGGCTTATGATGATCCGAACGGAACACTGCGTCACAACAAAAACACTTCAAAACGATGACATCTATTTGAAATACGGAGGTTTCCAATTAAACTATTTCCTTCACGTTAGCCTGATCCCAAATATCAACCATTATTAAGCACTTCTGAAAGACATCTAAGGAAATGGAGAATGTAAATCTTGCAAAGATATATGACTAATGTATGATTGCCCTACTTACAATTTATTTCAGTCATTGGAAAGATTTCCCTAAGTACTGAGCATAATCCTTCTCTGAGAGATTGCTGTCTCTGAAGGCTCACCTTGCTGGCAGTCATGTGTAAATCTATCAAGATGAAAATGGAGATGTGAACTCTTATATCTCACCCCTGATTTAACAGCTTCCCTCAGGTACTGCATAGACATAATCATTTAATATAGAAATCCAGCACATGTCTGGGTTTGATTTTATTTTCTTTGTTTCTGGCTTTAAATTCTGAAAAGTCAAAGAATGTCAGGCATGCTCCCATACACACGTAGGTTTTGTATTTTTAAAAGAAAAAAAAATCTCACTAATGTAGGTCACAGAGTTTCTAAGAATACCTGAAATGGCATGCACACACACATACAGTTGTAAATAATTACTATATAGGGATTGGACAGAAGTTTTACAAAGCTTTTTTCTAGTCTAAAACTCTAAGAACTAGTGATTTTTGTAGGTAGGTAGGTAGGTAGTAGATAGATAGATGATATGTAGATAGATAGATAGATAGATAGATAGATAGATAGATAGATGGATAGATGATAGATAAATGATAGGTAAATGATAGATAGATGATAGATAGGTGCAGAAATAGAGAAATAAGTGGCATGTGTACTTACTGTTAAAAACAGACATGGAACCATACATTAAAATAAAAATAGCTAAAATCATTAGAATTCTCATACAGCCTAAATCCATATTTTTAAAAAAGTGATAACTGATAAATAACTATAGATATAATGGACCCATTTCAGAAAGCATTGCCTGTGATACACAATATTCTAGAATGAGTGAAGTTTTAAACCCACTCAATACAACTTCCGCATCTTAAATTCACAGACAGAGAATTCATATCTGATGATCCTGAAAGTTCTTTCGAACTTTTGAATGGTCAAAATTATTCAATTATTTTCACATTTTATCTTGGATATATATTTCTTGCATCTAATTCTTGGCAAAGTGGTATTGCATATCATACAGGATAGAACCTGAAACTTACATAATGCTATTAACCAACGTTACTGCCAATAATTTCAATTAAAAAGACATAATCTCTCTTCACAAGCTAGTTCCTAGAGATTTGGAAGACCAGAGAAATTTTAAAATGTCCTCATCAACCAAAAATATATGCAAATGCACACACAAAAATTCCCATTTATATTAATGAGTGAGCTTCTATAAAAGGATACATTTTCATCAACATTTCTCATGAAAAAGTGCTTTCTTCTATCATCAGAGGAAAGCTGTTCTGTAGAAAGACAGGAAAACTCAGAATTTCAGGAAAAAGATCAATCATCATCAAGCCAGGAACAGAGGGGTGTATACGCCGCCTGAGTTTTTAACCAAAGACGGAAAGAGGGCAAGGTGTAGATGAATCCACAATCGGTTTTTAAAATAAATGGAGGCTACGCAAAAGAGAATAATCCTGTCTGCATGTGTGGCTAGGAAAGTTGGTGCCTATCACTTCATTTGTGGTCCTTTGCATTTTCCTGCTTCCCAGGCTGCCAGGTTGGGTCCAAGTGGATACAACTAACCTAACGTGATGTGAGTAGGAGTGAAGTGGGGTGTTTACAGTTAATCATCCTAACTTAATGCAACATGACTGTGAAACACACACACACACACACACACACACACACACACAAGCCAGTGTATCCCCTCTAGTAAACGGTAGATGGTCCATGATCATGTGACTGCTTGTGGACTGTGTAAGATGCCACTCTATCCTGAGACACGCCTTCCGTATCACCCAAACCAATCCCAATCCCTCGCTGACTTTGAGAAATGGAAAAATAACAGTGCAAAATATTATTTGTCTGTGGACCCTGTGCCCGTGAACAATCAGATTGGTGTATTTGAACGGAATTCTTGAAAAACGATGATGTGAGGGCAAAGTCTAGAAGTAATCAAATTGTGGCAGTCTGGGATTTGTACAATGATGTCGCTCATGGCAATGATGATGACATCACTCCATAATGTCACATTTGCTTTCGCTCCATTTATAAAGGCAAGAAGCCCTGAATTAAGTTATTAATGGTTCCAGTACTGTAGTTCCTAGTTTATCCGCAAACCAAAAACAGGTTGAATGATTTATAATATTTGCCTTGCTGACTAACTCTAACCCATCTGTGGTCAGAAAAAAATAGATAAGGCTAAGAGAGAAACAATATTGACCAATGTGCTTTTGCTTTGTTTTATTTTTATTAGTGTTTTTAAGTACATTTTTCTTAAAAAATAATAATAATACTGGCCACCACGGTATCTTGTAAATTATAATACCAACCATGCAACAAACAATAAGATGGTTAGAAGAACTAAACTATGGTATGGGCTTTTAAAATCCTGCAGAAAAAAAACAATATATTCATAGAAACAGTGATACGATAAAAAATGAATACGGAATTTTAAAAAAATGACTGAGTCATGTCATTATACTTTTAATGATTTAAAACCTTTAAACATTGAATGATTTAATAAACATTTTTAAAAAGTAAAATTCAGAAAATGACTATGTTTTCTCAAATTATTTTCCTACATGGAAGAAAAGATGATTTAGTTAAGACACATTTCAAAAAATATTAAAAAAAAATTTTAACACTTAACCACTCTGCCCAAATAGATGACTAAGGCACTATTCTCAACAGGTAGCACCAGCTTCTTAAGAAGACAGGTGGCAAAGCTCTTTCAACCACTTCTATCTGGAAGCACCTCTAACAGGTTGGCCCAACATTCTTCTGCCCTAACTCAGCATAAAACTGAGCACTATTTGTGAGCGGTAAAGGGTACATTGGGACATTTCATCACAAAACAGGTTTCCATGACATAATAGTCTCAGTTACAACAGGCCTCACACTCAGGCCTTCCCCGCTCCCCCCATTAGGATGTCATAATATTGGGGGTTTGAAAGCATGCGTTCTGTCCATAATAAATCAAATATTTGTGCACACATCAGAACTATGTTTATTCTGAAAGTTAGTTTTGAGCGTAAACTATAAACAAATCATTATTTACCTCTTGAGTTAAAATGTGATGTGGAAAATATTTCATGCATTCATGAAATGAGCAATATGTATTATTAACTACGAAAATGGAATGCGTTTATGTCATTCCTATTCCTATGATTTTGGGGTGCGACTGTACATTTTTATGTTCAAGGCACACAATATATTTGCTTAGAGTTTTGTCTTATGGGGCCTGTTTCCTTAGCGTGACAGAACCAGACGTTTGAATTTGTCACTTGAACCCATCGTTTTGACACGGAAATATTCTCAACAGAAACATCTCTAAAGTTTTGTTTGTTTTTTTTTAATAAACACTATTCTCCCAAAGAGTCCATGTTCATGTAGTTTCATATTTTGGCTTTAAAGTGAAAACAAACGTGTTTCAATACCAAACTCGGTGAAGTTTGCACATCCGAAGTAGAAATGGAAGAGAGACGCGACTAAGCTGGTAGAAACGTGCTTTTATTGTTCTCTGTGAGGGCTGTCCTTTGCACAGGCACAGCTCCGCCCCCGGAGCGTGGAGGGAGCAGCTTTGAAGATGTCAGTACTATATACAGTCGCACACCCCCTAACGCGGATGGGGTCCTCAAAGAAACGTTTCCAAGGCCCAGAACGGCCAAGAAGCGTGTTCCCTGTCCTTTCCTTGGCTTCTGGCTTTTAATGAGGTCGCAGATTCAGGTTTCCTTGCAAGCAGTCCTGGAAAGCTCGCGTGTGGGGGACGCACCAAGTGAGCACGGAGGCTTCTCGGTGTCAGATTCCCTTAGTCTCATTTTCATGGTGACTGGCTGGCTAAGCAGATCCACAGCTCCCTGGGGGCCTTCGATCATCCATGACGTGTCAGACACCCTTGAGACTCCAAGAAGACAGAAGATCCAGCACGCGAACGATGAATAAGCGCCGCGTGGGAGAGGAAGGGGCTTCAAAGGCTAGTTAGTTCTTGATCGGGTCCCCCGCTCCGGCCCTAGCCCTGTGCCTCCTTTCTGGGCTTATTATGGCTGTGCGGGGGACAGATTGGAGCACGGCGTCCCGGACAGCTTCTCCCTGGGTCCTCTCCGGGCACATTCTTCTCCCAAAGCGCAGCTCCTGAGACCCGCGGGGGGTCTGCGTCCTCCCTCCCCTCCCCCACCAGCGCCAGGCGGGGGGAGGGGGCGTTGTCGTCACCTAGTTCTGCAGTCCCCACTTCCACGGGTCTGCCGAAATTCGAGAACGGGGACCCTCTCTCTCTCGTGTCCTTGGGGGTACCGTCTGCATCTTGACCGTGACACCCAGCAAAGGCAGCACAAAAAGGCAAGCCCCCCCTCCCCCCGCCGGCCTCCAACACCTGCGGCCACCAACGCCCCGCACGGCGGCTTCGGGGCGCGCGCGGATACTTTCTCTTTCAGGGACTCTGCCCTCCCGTAGTGCAATTTTCTACCGACACATTGATTTCCTTTCCTTTTCCTTCCTTCCTTTATTATTATTTTTTTTTCTTGTGACAAAGCTAACGAGCTTCTCCCTTCTTGTCCCCTCTCCTGGTCCTGGCGTGCCTTCATTCTGAGGGGGGCGCCAGGAATGTTTTCGTCCAGGACGCTTTGCCCCAGGATTCCGGGGCTCCCCAAACTGGAACTCTGGGAACAGTGAGGCAGAAGGACACCCCAGGAATCCAAAACCCGGGCACTGTTCACCCCCAGATAGAGTTTCCCTTCCAGGCCGGGCTGGGCGCCCACGTCCCCCCGGCGCGCCACCCCCACCCCCGCCCCCCCCACCTCGTGCCCTCGGCTCCAACTGTCCCCCGCCCTCCGTGTCCCTCAAGACCGAGCAGCGACGGCCAGGTGCTGGCCCTCCTCGCCCGCCCCCTCCTGGCCACACCCCAGGTCCTCTGTGGCCCTCCATGCGTCCTTCTTACCTCGTCCGGTAACTAGAGAAGTTTGGACCCCTGAGGTCTACCCTGTTCCTGTCCCAAGCCAGACAGCGCATCTTTCCAGAAAAGAAAGAACCTATAAAGGGGTCTCCATAAACTTTGCTGTCGCGAACGCTCCGGCGCCAGCGGCCGAGAGGACACACACACACCTGCCCGCGCACCTGTCCGGGCGCGCACGGCCGGCAGCCGGCCCGCGGGCCAGGGTTGGGGGGCGCGTTAAAGTCGCCGGCAATCGCCCCCCTGGGGACACGCGGCGCCGGCTGGGCATCGAGAGAGAATTTCGAAACGGGCTTGGGCAGAGGGACTAGAAAATGGTGACTCTAAACACACACACACACACACACACACACACACACACACACACACACACACACGCACACACGCGGGAGCGCCCGTCACCTCCCGCCGCCACGCAGCCGCTCACTTTTGGGGACCAGACCATCGCGGGTCGCGCTGGATGTCACCCGCCCTGCCAGGCACAGTCCTCTCGGACCTGACAGTCCGTGTCGTCTGCGCGACTTCGCAGTGTGGGCGCGAACCAGCCCGGCGCCCGGGAGGACGGGAACCGGGGACCGGGGCGCCGGGGAGCCCGCGGCCCCGCGTGCACAGCCCCCCGCCCCGCACACACACACACACACCCGGCCGAGCCACAAGCGGGGCGCGAGCGGGAGGCCGGGTCCGTCCTCGCCCCCGTCTCCCGGTCCCCTGTCCCCGGTCCCCGGTCCCCCGTCCCCGGTCCCCGCGCGGGCCCCCGCTCCCCGCCCCCAGCGCGGCCGGCCGCGCCACGCGGGCGCGCCACTCACCCCCAGCTTCCTGCTGCGGAGCTTCACGTAGCCCTGCTTAACGATGTCGTTGAAGTTGGAGGCCATGGCCAGCGCGCGCGGCTCGGGCGCGCCGGGAGCCGCCGTCCGCCGCCGGGCCCGCGCCGCGCTCGCATCCAGCCGCCTTCGCCTTCGCCGCCGCCGCCCGCGGGGGCCCCGAGCTCGCCGCGCCGGGCGCGCGGGGCGGGGGGCAGGGCGGCCGCGGGCGGGGGACGCGGCCCGGCGCGCAGGTCCTCACCCCCGCGCCGCCGCCAGCCGCCAGCCGCGGGCGCCCCCTCCGCGCCGCCGCCCCCCGCAGCTCCCACGGGCGGCGCGCGGCGGGCCGGAGCGCGGCATCGCAGGGGGGGGGGGCCGGGGCGGGGGCGGCGCGGGGGGCGGGCTCGGGGACGGGGACGAGGACGGGGACGCCGGCGGGACGCGCTCCATCACTCGCCGCCCGCCCCGCCCCGCGCCCCGCGCCCCGGGCCCCCCGCGCGCGGTCCCCGGCACCGCGCCCCGGAGGACGCGCGCGCGCGCGCACGCAGCTCCTTATTCCGGGGTCCCCCTCCCGCCCCCGGCCTCCGCGTCCGACGCGCACCCGGGGCAGGGGCGTGGGGCGCCTCCGGGGCCGCCGGCGGCGGGGGCCCAAGACAATGGAGTGTTTCGGGGGGCTGTGGCTACGGGGCGCTTTGATCCCTCAGCACACGCCGGGCGTCCCAGGTCTCTGCCCCGCTGGGGAGTGCACATCGCCGCCCCGCGTCCCCGGTCCACACAAAGAGGCCGATCGTGCGCATGTGTCTGATCCCCGCGCCCAGGGAGCCCGGAGTGATCAGGCCCCGCAGCCCCGGGCCCGCGGCCTCCGCCAGAAGCGGCGCGGAGCCCGGGGAACCGACCGGCGCGCGTTGCGCTTGCTTCGCTGTGGCTAAAAGTGGCTCGTGGCTTTCCATCTTCTAGGAGAAATGGAGCCCAAAACTGGTGCCGGTGGATGCAAATCATTCCCCGAAACGTTCGACGAGTGAAAACAAAATGAAGAACTTTCTCTCCTTAACGCAGGGACGCGTGACGCTTAATAAAAAAAAAAGGGGGGGGTGAGGGCTATCTTCGATTTGTAAAGACATTTTAACTTCAAAATTATATCATTGTTATAAGATTCAAGGGGGAAAAAAAAGGGAGTACTGAATTTCGGCTGGAGGCGATGTATGGATTCTTGCTATGGGAATACAAGTCCATAAGACTTATGTCGTTCCTGTGTAGCTAAGGTTGCTTCTAACTAAGAAAAAAAGGAAAAAAGATCTAAAATTTTATGAGTGACTCCTTTATTTACAGAGTCTATATTTAATAAAAGTTTAGAAAAGCGTGTTTATTTCTGCTTTATTCTAGGGAGGAGTGTTTTTCTATGTTTCGGTTAAAATGTCTTAGCCCTCTTGGGAACGTAATATTAAGAGAATAAAAGGAAACTGATTGAGGGAAGAAGAAATATGAGAGATTGAAGGACACAGCAGCGTGCCCCTCACCCATCCACACAGGCGCCCAGGTATAACTTCTGTTCCATCATTAATGAGAGTCTCCACCTAGAGGCCGACGGAAAGTAACTTGCCTCGTCAGAATACTATTCCTGCTCATTCATGTAAGTAACAAACATTTGCTTGGACTGTCGACCATGCAGAGGACCAGATGCTAGCGGAGACACTTAGCATCACATGGTGAGATCCCTGAGGCTGTCACTCCAGAAGGAGCTCAAGCTCTGACCTTCCCAGAAAACCTCCTGTACAAACTTCCTGCTAACTTGGTGTGACTCTCTTCTCCGGAATACTTGGGCATGGTGTCTATGCAACTCATTGGTTACTACTGCACGTACATGGCTGTAATTTCTGTTCTTTATAGGAAGTTTGTTTTAAACACATTATTTCATTGTCTTCTTCACAACCCCACATGTTAAGAAAAAGGACTCACCATTTAATGAATGAGGAAAGATGCTCAGAGACCTTAATTTCCAGCTGTGAAGCCATAATTTTCAAACTGGTTTTGGGTGCACAATAATCTTCAGGACCACTGACTTCCACCATTATTTATATAATAATTTTTTCCCCACAAATCAATTGGGAAGTATTTGAAGTCAGGGGTTAATTTTGTCTCAGTAACCATCTTAGTGGTTACATAAGGGGGAGGTGTGGTTTCTAAGTCTGTTTTTTAATAATTACGTAACGATTGTGCCTTCGCACATGTGCTTATGTGGGTCTTCGTAACACTCTAATGTGATTTAGCATTCTCCTATAGTTACTTTTGATACTTACATTTCTGATATAGCCATTTGTGTGTGTGTGTGTGTGTGTGTGTGTGTGTGTGTGTTTATAACAAGTATCCTGTCCCTCTTTTTATATTGTTTGTTTGTTTGCCACTGAAAAACACTAGGCTATTGGTCATTTAAATTTGCCCAGTTCCGAATTTGGTTGATTGTATCCTCCTTGCATCATATATTATAGTCACCTAAGCCTCAAACGTCCTGCTAACTAGAAATGTGACTTAGAGATTTAAGTACATTCTTTTCTTTAAGAATAATTTATAAGAAAAAGCATTTGACAAAATTCAACATCCATTTATGATAACAACTCTCAGCAAAGTGGGAAGAGAGGGAGCATAACAAAGGCCATACATGACCAACCCATGACTAATATCATATTTCTCAGTGAAAGCTAAAAGTGTTTCGTTAAGATCAGAAGCAAAACAAAGATGTTCACTTTCACCACTTTGATTCAATATAGTACTGGAAGTTCTGGCCACAGCAATCAGACAAGAAAAGGAAAAAAAGGGCATTCAGTTGTAAGGAAGAAGTAAAACTGTCATTATGTACAGGTGACATGATACTATATAGAGAGAATCCTAAGGAATCCAGCAAAAAAAAAATTATCAGAACTGATAAGTGCGTTCAGTAAAGTAGTAAGATACAAAATTAATATTCAGAAATCAGAGAAATGAAGAAAATCTTATTTACAATTGCATAAAAAAATTACTGAAGAATAAATTTAACCAAAGAGGTAATAAACCTGTACTTGGAAAATTATGACACCGAAGGAAGAAATTAAAGAAGATACAAATAAATGGAAAGATATACCATGCTCATGAATAAGAAGAATTAATGTCTTTAAAATGTCCATACTACCCAAAGAAATCTGTAGACTCAATGCAATCCCTATCAAAATATCAATGGCATTTTTCACAGAACTAGAACAAATAATCTTAAAATTTATATGAAACCACAAAAGACCCTGACTTGCCAAAGCAATTTTGAGAAAGAAGAACAAAGTTGGAGATATCACACTATCTGATATCAAACTATACTACAAGGCTATAAAAATTAAAACAGCATAGTACTGGCATAAAAACAGACTTATCAATGGAACAGAATAGAAAGTCCAGAAATAAATCCATACCTATGACAAAGGAAGCAAAAATATAGAATGGAATGAAGGCAGTCTCTTCAATAAATGGTGGTGGAAAAACTGGACAGATGAATGCAAAAAAAAAAAATGAAAGTAGACCACTTTCTTACACAATATACAAAAGTAAACTCAAAATTGATTAAAAACTTAAATGTCAGACTTGAAACCATAAAACTCCTAGAAAAAAACAGAGGCAGTAACTCTCTGACATTGCTCTTAACAATCTTTTTTTTGGATATGTCTCCTTGAGTAAGGGAAACAAAGAAATATAACAAATGGAACTACATCAAACTGAAAAGTTTTTGCACAGTTAAGGAAACCATCAACAAAAAGACAGTCTACTGGATAGGGAAATATTTGCCAATGATACATCTGATAAGGGGTTAATATCCAGAATACATAAAGAACCCATACAACTTAACACCACGAAAACAAACAATCTGATTGAAAAATGGGCAGAAGAACTAAATAGACATTTCTCCAAAGAGGACATAGAGAATGTGTGTGTGTGAATATATATATATATATATATATATATATATATATATATATGAGAAGATGCTCAATGTCACTAATCATCAGAGAAATGCAAATTAAAATCATAGTGAGGTACCACTTCACACCTGTTAGAATGACCATCATCAATAAATCAACAAACAAGTATTGGTGAGGATGTGGAGAAAAGGTAACCCTCATGCACTGTCGGTGGGATTGCAAATTGGTCCCGGTCACTATGGAAAACAGTTTGGAGGTTCTTCAAAAAATTAAAAGTAGAACTACCTTATGACCCAGCTATACCACTTCTGTGTATTTAACTGAAGAATTTCAAAACACTGATTTGAAGAGATATATGAACCCCTATGTTCATTGAAACATTAGTTACAATAGTCTAGTTATGGAAGTAACCTAATTTTCCATCAGTAAACAAATGGATAAAAAAGAGGTGATATATAGATAGATAATATAGATATAGATATAGATGATATAGGTATAGTTATATAGATATAGATAGATATAGATATAGATATAGATATAGATAGATAGATATAGGTATAAATATGTATACATCTTACCAAATATTATTCAGCCATAAAAAAGAATGAAATATTATTATATGACAACACGAGTGGACCTAAAGAATATTATGCTAAGTGATATAAGTCAGACAGAGACAAATACTATATGATTTCACTTATATGATGAATCTAAGGAAAAACCAAAATAAATGAATAAACAGAACAGAAGCAAACTCATAGATACAGAGAACAAACTGATGGTTGGCAGATGGGAGGGGAGTTGGGGGATTGGTTGAAAAAGAGGAAGGGATTACGAAATACAAAATGGCAGTTACAAAAATAGTCACAGGATATAAAATAGCATAGGGAATATAATCAATAATATTGCAATAACTATGTATGGTGTCAGGGGGCACTAGATTTATCGAGGGATCACTTCATCACTTCATAAGTTGTATAAATGTCTAACGTCTACTCTGTATACCTGAAACTAATAAAATATTGAATGTCAACCATAATTGAAAAATTAAAAAAATTAAGAAAGAATAGTTCATAAGAGGTGCTGTGTCTATCCAACTGTATCACATCAAAAGGAACAAAACGTCTAACTGTGCCATTAACTAGAGGGTTCAAGTGCTGTCAGCACGATCCACGCATTACAAATTCTCCACCAACCTTCCACCTAATGGTTTTGGCAGCCACTGATGATCATTCTTTCAGTACATTCTTTCATTAGAGATGGCAAAATGCTTGAGTTTGTTCCTGAATTTATAAGTGCTTTTCTTACACAACAAAACTTTCCTTTGCAAACTACTTGATTGCCCTGAAATAGAGTCCTTATAATAAGAAAGGCAGGGGAATAGGCTTGATTCTCAACCTTCATCAACCTATTTTCAGAAATATCAGATGAACTCCAGCCAACACAAAAGGAGACGCTGCTTCCTTTGCAACACTATTGAAAATGGGGTTTTGTGTTTCAATCCATCACAGTAATTATCCTGTTGGTGTTTGAACTACCCCATTCTTGACCAGAAGGAGCTGCTTTGATTGATGTTGTCTGTTTGTTTTTATTAGGTACCCCTGGACCTTAATAGCTTTGCTGTGATCAATCATAAGATATCCCAGGCTCATCTTGGACAGGTCTAAATCCAGATCTGGAATCCATCATTTCTCCTAGGAATCTTAGTTCGTTTTAATAGGAAATGAAATTCAGTTTCCATGATCTGGTTACTAGGGTGATTTTTTGTTTGTTTGTTTTGTTTTGTTTTGTTTTGTTTTGGGCTATTGGTTCTAAGCTTCTCAGTTACAAAGAAAAAAGAAGTGAAATACTCTTATTTTAGAAATATATCTTAAAAGAATAAAAGGATCAGTTTTAATGAATATTTCCAATTCTAATTAATATTGACAGCTTCCATATTTGATTGCTTTTTTTTTCTTTTGAGGTTTTCATTACATGCGACATTTATAAGTTTCCAAGTCAAACCTATCAAATAGGACACATTGAGAGATATAGCTCCAATTTCTGTTTTCTCTCTATTTTCTGCCTCTCTTTTTAGGAAACCATTTTTCCCAGTTTTGAGTTTATTCTTCTATTGTTACTTTTCATGCTATAAGAAAATTACATATATATATATATATATATATATATATATATATATATATATATATATATATATATACTCCTAGTTGTTTTTCTTACACACCAAAGAAGTGCCCACTACTCTCAACTTTTGTCACTATAGTAGACAGCTTCTAAAGTGAACTCTAAAGAGCCCCACCTTTTGCTATGGTACCCCATGTCATTCCACCCCCTGAGTGTGAGCTGGAGTTTTTGACTAACTCCTTGTGAACAGAAGGGCAGGAGTTATGGAGTGTCTGTCCTAGATTAGGTAATAAAAAGACTGTGGTCTTTATCTTGGGCGATCTTTATTGAATTGCTCGTGCTGGGGGAAGCCAGCTTCCAAGATACAAAGCAATCCTGTAGAAAGATCCATGAGAATGAACTTCAAGGCAGATCTGAGGCTTCCAACAGACTTGTGAGTAAACTCAGAAAAGGGTCCTCCCCAGCAGAGCCTTCAAATGACTGGACCCTGTCCCACTCCTCTCTCTGAGAGAGACCCTGAGCCAGAACCAGCCATCTAAGCTGCTATTCATCACTTCTAAATAACAGAAACCATAACAAATGTTTGTTGTTTCTATCTGCTAACTTTTGGGGTGTTTGTTATAGATAGACAGATAACTAAAATAGATTTTACTATATGGAAGTAGGGTGCTGTCTTAACGAGAACCCCAAAATTTGGGAATGGGTTCAAAATTTATCAGTGTTGTTGAGAAGGGTGTGAGTGAATGCTTAAAGCACCCTTGACACAGTTTGCAAAATTCTGGACATCAAGGACACTGTGAGTGAGATCTTACAATAAAGTGAAGAAATATTATTGGAAATTGAAGAAAAGAGCATCCTAGTTATGGAGTGGCAGGTAATCTAGAGATACTATTTCCTGCAGCTGTGTGAAAACCAGACAAAGTGCCTAATTCTGTCATCTAGATAAGATTTCCCAGCAAAGTGGTGGTGCGGCCTGTCTCTCCTTGCTGCTTCGTAAAATGATGGAGGAGAGAGATAAATTGAGGGAAGAAGCGTTAACTAAGAAAGAGCCAAGTATTGATGGCTTTGAACATTCTCAGCCTCTCCAAACCACAACAACGCTAAAAAGAATAAATGCCTTCTGAACAAAGCTCCGATCCTGGGTGCTGCTCTGAAAATTTGGTGTAAAGATAAAGCTAAAGACATGAGTGTAAAATACACTTTTAAAAAAGGTTTCAAACATCAGTGATTTACAGTCTTACCTTTGGCTGTATTTTTAGAACAAAGTTTCATGGCCGTGCTCTGGATTGAATCCACTACAGGAAAGAGAGTCACAGGAAACCCACAAAGTCTTCAAAAGAGTGATCTGGACGGAAACATCATCAGACAGAGACAGTCCAGAAGGCGAGAGGCACTGAGACTCCTGCTATTTTACTGGCAGGAAGCGGGCTGGTGGCACCTCATCTGCAACATATGAATCGCTGCCTGTCATTAAAGACACAAAAACAGGAGCCTAGAGGGGGGACTTTTAAGAACCAATTCTGGAACTGCTTCTCCTTCCTTGTGGATGTCTGGGAGGTTCCAGATCTCTGGTCCTGTGTGCTTCCTGCGTGTCCCTCTTTGAAGAGGCGTGTCTGTGCGGTGGTCCTGTGCTTGTCCCCCGCTCCCCTGCATGCTGGAGTCATAGCAGGCAGGTCACTCCTTCCGTTAGAGCCACAGGTGTGCATTCTGAGATCCACAGCTGAGAAACTACACTTGACGATGCTCACTGACACCAGCACCTGACGGTTCCGTGACCAACGCTGCTCACCGCATAAATGGTCTTCGTTAAGGACATTCTTACATGGCTGGTTTTCTGTTTGATTTTATCGTGAGCAGATATTGAATTGTATCCGATGGCAAATGTTTTCAGGGAGAGAAGGTCTGAAATTCCTGCAGGCTCCATGGGATTCCACCTGGCTTGGGCCTCCCATTCCCACAGCCCCCCGCCCGTTGCTGGGAGCAAAGAAACAAATTCTCATTCTCCACCTCCAAGTAGGCAAATGCCCTTAGGGAAGACGGGGCTGCCTCTTCTTGCTCTGCTGGTTTAAACATTTACCTGCCTATTGTGTCTTCAAAGACCTGATGGGTCTTTGACTCCTAAGATCCAGTGAGATTTTAAGGACATTGTATGCTAATTTTTAGAAGTTTATGTTTCACTCTTTAAACCACACTGCATAACTTCAGAATTCAATGTATTTCTTTAGGGGGGAAACTGGACCCCTGTCTGAGGCTCCGCACACCTCTAATTTAGTCAGAATCCAGTTTTTTAGCCATAATTCGGCTTACACGGTTTGTTCACAGATAACTATATGAAAAATTCTTCCCATTATTGCTTTCTGGAGACACGATTTTTGTCTAATTTACCTATGCTAAATTAACTCATAAATGTATGTGTAAATTTATTGGCTTATACTATGAAAATGTAGCAAATAAAAAAAAATCTCTATGTTTAAACATTTGACAAGGTTTTCATTTGTGACCAAGGATCTGAGTGGTGAAAGATCAATGATTATCTGTTAAACTGAGTATATGTTTTCTTGATGTCTGTGTGATTCTAAAAAAAAGTTGAGTTCTTCTTAGGTTGTTGATTTTCCTTGCATTTTAATCAGTGTTTTTTACTTATCTAGCTGCTCTTAAGGCGTTCATTGCATTCAGGTTTAGAAATGCTTTGTATTTTTTGGTAAAAAATTGTTCTTTCTACTCTTTTCTTATTGCATTTGCTATGTGTCTCTTTTCCAAACTTTTTAAAAATCATCCTTTTAATTTCTTTAAGCATGTTTTTATTAACAGTATTAGAAGAGTTTTACATTTTAACTCAATGCTCTTTGACTTATTTTGAAAAAAATTCATTTAATTTACACATAAGATGGCTATGTTAGATTTTATGCTTCTTATATTCCTTTTTCTTATTTATTACATTTTTTTTACTTTCTCCACATTTCCTGCTTTGATCTATTTTTATATTTACCCAATTTTTTCTTATGAATTTAGAAGTTCTAATGTACTTTTCCTTTTCTTGTTTCTTAAGTAAACAAATATGAATAACTTAACTGGAAATAAAACACTAATTAATTTCCCCAATCAAAGCCAACATTTTCCCCACCATGCTATTCTATTTTTCCTTAAGGCCCAAAGAGATTACAACTTTAGAGTGATTTTACTTCTATCTTTTCATCCATTTTCCTGCTCCCCTTAGATACTAAGCAGGCTTTTATTCTCCTTATCTTTTCCTCCCATCAACTACTTTTTTTTTTTCCTGAGAGAGCTGAATACTTATTAAAACTTTGTTATAATTTGTCCTTGAATTAACATTAATATGACACATTCCCAGACACATTTCTCACATTTCTAATACTAAATATATATATATATAATATATATATATATATATATATATAAAAAATATTACACATAATATACATATTAGACATACAGTACGAATTCTTGGGTTTTTGTCCTCTCTCTCTGAGGTCTGCATGAGCCATTCCATAATCCTCATGTTATGGTATGCAGGTGAGAACAACAGTAAGGCCAATTTGACTTTTTCCTAGTTGTAACTTTTTCTTTCTACTTCAACTTGCAAAAACATTTCCTTCATCCTTCAATTTCAGGACTATATTAGGATTGTGCCTTGTGTGCTCTTTCATTAAAATGACCTAGATAGAATCTGTTAGCACTTTTTAATAATATAATAGAAATATTTTTTATTGTTGTAACGATTACTTGTTCAATTTTTGCTACTAATATAGTATCCTATTTCTCCTGGAATTTCTAGTATATCCTAGCCCCCGCCTCTGGTTTTTTTTTGTTCTTTCCTTTATTCTTTCCCAGTTCTTCCTTTTTTTTGTGGCTTTCTTCTCTGAGATATCCCTTGTACTTGACCTTTAGACCATACACTCCTATAGCATCAGTAGTGTTGCTCTCTTTAAGTCATCTCCTAAATATGTGATCGGGCAATAGTGTTTGTATCTCTTGAAAGTCTTTCTTCTGAATTCAGAAAGTCATCTCTTAGGTATTCCTGTACATGCTTCCTATTATATTATTCGCATCCATCTGTCTGCTCCAAAGCAGTACACCGTGTTTTGTTCTGATTGCTTTGTCTCATCTCATCGACTTCTGGGCTCCTGCTCCTTCTGAATGACTCTGGTCTAGATTTTGCAGATTGACAAATGGCGAGATTCTTGCTTTGATCGAAAGAAAGCAAAGTGTTTTCTTCCCTGTGGGCGGGATATGCAGACGCAGGCTGAGATTCCAACTATTTCAAAAGCATGGTGCTATGTATTCTCAAAACCGAAGGAGACAGACGGAAGCGTTACGTTTCAATTACTCTTACTTAAGATAGAGTTTAGATGACCTTGACTTCCATCGGCTTCTGCCCTCTCCATCTAAATAAGGCTTAAAATGTAAATTGTAAAGAATTGATCATTTCCAACATATGTCTTCTCTTTCAAAACTATACTTGACATTTTATTCAAATGTAGGATCTGACTTATTTAAATATGAAGTAATTAATTCTTCTAAAATCATAGGAAAAAAGATTTGTAAATATCATTTGTAGTTCCCATGAAAACAACTACATTCAAAGTATTAAATGATGAGGTTTAATGATTAAACTTAACTTGAAATTTTAAAATCTCTGTTAATTAATTGACATACTCATACATAATATTGACTAACATACTTACATATAATTCAATAAAAATAAAATTATTTAGTCAGCTGGAGATGCAGAGATATTTTCTTCGTTTTTAGCCAGATATGTCTAATTTCATAAAACCAGTAGTTTGTTTTCAACGCTCTAGGAACTTTTATTTTAATCCAGAAATTATTTTATAATAGAAGGATATTTTAAGGTGTAGCAGATATAAAGGAACCCAAATCAGGAAAAATTATTTTCCAGTTAGAAAGTAAGATGCACAGGATGCCTTAAGACAGACAACGCGACAGGAACAGCAGATGGGGCAGCCCCCATCGTGAAGACCCAAGAGCCCCAAGGCTGACGTCCCCTAGGATTTCGGAGACACTGTCGCTGCAGATCTCTCTTGTCCTCGGTGGACATTTATCACTCCTGTTCTGTCTCTAATAGTTTCTTAAAAAATCTTTCATGCCAACTCTTACATATGATGTCCACCTTCCTCTCTGGTTTTCGAAAACATCATTCATCTCTGCCACTCACATCTCATCTCTGAAAACTTATTTGTTGTAGGAATAGCAGAGGCATCAGAGTAAGACAAAATACATCTTTTATGAGCCTCAGTTTTTTCCCAATGAACAAACGAAGATATCAATAATTTAGAGATATCTAGTAATATTACATAGTATGAGATCTCTGACTCAATGCCGCTCACATAGTTTATATAGTTCATGCTATATAAAATGAACCTCAGTTGTCTTCTTCTGTCTTAAAGAGTCGTTTTGGTATAAGGGTTTGTCCTCTCTATGTTTCTAGAATCATTATATCTCAAATCACAGACAATCAATGCCATTTACATATCACAGCTATTGACATTATTTTCAACTCACAGAAACAGGCAAACTGTTTTATTTAAATAACTTATTTAGTTCAATCTAATGACAAGTCTATATATATATATATGTATATATATATACATATATATGTATATATATGTATAAATACATATGTTTTAATAGATATGGTGTATAACTCATTAAGTGCAGTCAAAATGGTTTCTCTAGCTGATTCACAGATATTGTATGCTCAAGTCTTTTAATACTGTACATACAGCATTTGCCAACATTCATATGATAAATAAAATATTTAATATAATATCATAGGGCTACGCTATGCTTAAAATGTCAATATACTAAAAAGGAGGCAACTTGAAACTCAGTAAAGACTACAGGATATGAACTCACATGCTATCATTTAAAGTCTTATTTCTGCAACCTATAAGCTCTGTGCACTGCAAAAGTATGAACAACCATTTATCTTTTCTGATATTACATTTGTTTGGTAAAATTAAAGTGGGTATCCAACAAAAACAAAATGTTCCAAATGACACTTAAACGAAAGCAGTATAATAACCTTAAAGTACATTAAAATGTAAATTATATCATAACTTTAATTATTCCAAACCCCTTGAAAAATATTTATAGGATAAAAGAAAAATAACATTTACCTCACCAATGACTGCATTTAACTCTATAATAGCAGATTTAGATAAATATCATAACTATCTTCTTATTCATGGTGAGGAAAAAATTCAAGATATCCAGTATGGGTCTCTAAACATAGCTGGCCAACTAAATAAAAAGAAACTACCACTGAAATAAAGTATGCAAAAGCAACCTGTAGAGGGTTATTTACAACACATTTTTAAAATAGAGAAAATACTTAATCTAAATAAAGAGAAGCTCTATTGTATAAGAACAAAGCTTGATCATTTAAGGAAAGAATTTAAGGGAAAAAAATAGAGAACCTTAAAACTTCCATCTGAAAGAAGAAAAGTCAGTATCATCAACAAAAGAAACACATCAGAGATAAGAAGTTTATACATAAAGAGCATTCGAAGAATGACTAGGAAAAATACAATGGTAAGATTCCTGCCCCCCCCCCAAGCATATCCCAATATATTCTAAGGCCAAATGACAGGCTATCAGCTTAATGAGTCATAGGAGATTTTATAGACCACACCATGGGTCAGTGGTGACTCAGAGATGCAACGTCTCACCCAGATTTCACAGACTCCAGTGATTCATCAGTGTCTTCCTTCCTCAATCCCTTCTCATTAACTCAGCAACGCATGTAACTAAAAGAGAGTCAGAGCTTATCTTACTCCTATTTCCTGAATTTCAAATATCAGCTGGAGCACATTTCTGTCAGAACACAGGTAAGTATCAGGTGCATTACATGACATTTAATTTAGGCAACAACAACAAAAAGAAATCAGGATCATTGGAAAACATCTTTGGAACTATCGGACTCTTCAAAATAGTCTACATGTATGCCATAATATCAGATCCATGGCAGATAATTAGGGAAAGGAAAAAATTTAAAGTTTTCTGCTTTTTTGAGTTCATTTCAGTGCTATTTGAAGATTTGATTGCCTTAAGATTAATTTTAGGTCTTAATCATATCATGTCTCTGAAAATGATAGGAGGTTAAAAATAGTCTATATAGCCAAGATAGAAGATAAAAGTCTAGGAATGCGAACAGGGGAATCATTTTTAAAAGATAAAAAGAATGCCAAAAACGATGGCATTGAAAGTAAAAGTTTGAACTGTTTTACTAAATATGTCATATTTTATATCTTATAAACCCACAATATATCCAGGAGTCATTTATAATTTAGATATGACACAAAACTATCAAATTTCAACAAACCTGCAAACAGCAAACAAAAATAAATAACATTTTACAATATCTAGTAATAAAAGTATACATTAATAGTAAAATACAAACAAATTCAAACCATTAATTTTTTTTGACAGCTACACTAATCAAAGACCGTTTAGTCAAAGAAGTAATTAAATTTCAATAGCTTATTTAAGACATTTAATGAAGGGACACTATACAAGGGACATATAACATATAGTCAAAGCTTTACTGAGATACAAATCCATGGTCATAAATTATATTAGTGTATGAAAATAAAAGGTAACGCATGGTACATAACACACAGAGTGTTCTTTGTGTGTCAGAAACTCTTCTGAAGACTATATATATATATAAAATCATTTACTCCTGCCCAGAGCCATGCAAGGTATTGTTGCATTTCCGTTAATGGAGAATCTAAGAAGCAGAAAGATCGACTACCTTTTATGGAACTTGCTCCTAATACACAGTTTCTATACTTTAACTGTCTGGCTTTGGAGCTTGTAATTTTTAGAATAGGAGGAATGAAATGAATTATCCCACTAAAATACATTTTAAGTTAAGAAAAATAGATTATTATACCAAATAAAAGAAAATTACACGTAAAAAAATGTAACTTAAAAAAACCCTAAACATAAATTTTAAAAAAGTAACTAAATGGTGAAATTGATATCTCCAGGAATTCATTTTCTGGAAATGCTGATTTAATCATCCAAAGGAGATAGGTTATAAATAAAACCGAAAATGAGAAAGAGCAGAATACATAACGACTTTTAAATGAAAAGAAAATAGGAGTGTATAGAAAGTTATGCTGATCCATTTATTGTTCCTTAAAGATACATGATCAAAAACAGCCTTTGGGTTATTCATGTATCCAAGTCATTAATTAACACAGCAAGTAGAGCCTGGGCAGTGTCCAAGGAACCAGAGCTGCAGCTGCAAATAGACAGACATGACTTTAGCTGCAGGGTAACTAGTACGAGATAGAACGTGATTGCTATCTCATTCCACACAGCGTTCATACTCACCCTTTGGACCCACTCCCTCGGTCTCACTGGCCCACCCCACCTCCCTAGTTCATTGGGTCCTGCAGTCATACATTTCTTCACCTAATAAATACTTCCGGAGGACATCTAATGGGCAGGCTGTTCTAGACACTTGGGGAAAGATCAGGCAACAAGACAGATGAGCATTTCTGTCCTCATGGAACTGATGTTTTAGTGAGAAAACAGAAGAAGTAATTAAGATGAGCAGTGTTTTAGATGGTAAAAATCCTAAATTTAACTCTCAACAGAAGGAAGCAAGGCATTCCAGACATTTTTTCTGATGTCTTTATAGGGCGTGCTAGAAGGTTCTTGCTGGGGACATGAAGTGGGTACTGTTATTATGTTACGGATAAGAAATTAGCCTCAGAGGGATTAAACAGCCTAATGTAGAGCACGTGGATTCTGCTCTAGGGCCAGATGACTTGCAAAGGTTTTTAAAAAGACATAATTTTTTTTTGAGTTGTATTGATTTCATGACAAGGAATTTAAGCTTAAGAGGAGAGAGAGAAAAAAAGGTCTGATATATCTGTAATACTGGTAGAATGCAGGAAACCTTGTCTGCCAAAGGATAAAGAAAAATCAATAGAAAGAAGCCTCAGCAGTTCCTGGGAGAGATGATTGTGAAATGTATCAGAAATCATGTTCGTGACTTTGGGTGGCACAAAATATGGATCAGAGAGAACGTGAACTTGAGATTCAAATCTATGGAGGAAAACACAATCGCAGAGGTATCGCTGAGTCCTGAGATCTAAAATACGGGCATGTAACAATGCGTTCTGCCCATAAGGAGTATGTCTGGCAGAAAATGTGCCAGTTATCGATCGCCATGAGGCATCTAACGATGCACATCGTCATAGTCCTAAGGATGTAAGCACAGTAGAGTACGTGTGCATGAAGAAGAGAGAAATGAAGCGATGAGAAGGAGTCAGAAAGAGACAGAGGTAGACACAGAGAGAAGGAGGGAGAGAAAAGGAGGGAACGATGAAGAGGAAGTGAGAAAAGAGGAGGCAGGGAAGAGAAAGGGCAGGGAAGACAGAGAGTAGGCTAATCCAGTCAGAGGGGAAAAGAACAGATGATACGAACAGATGATGTGTTTCCAATACCAGACTGATATGGAAAGCCACATTGGAAAAAACGGGTTTGGATGTGTTTCTCTTCTAAAGTTAGAATTGTAATTATCTTCCAGTAAGTATTTGGAGTGAATAGTTGAAAAAGAGACTAGAGTTTTTGTGGTCCGAGAAGATATAACTGGGATAGATAGATGGAAGGTTTAAGAAAGGGTATTTCCACCTCGATTTATTATACCATTTACGGTTAGATCTACTCAGAAACACCAAGAGTAGCTCATGAGATAGTATTTTCTACGACTAGAAGTATCAAGAAGAAAGTGACTCTACTGAACGCTGAAGAACAAATGCATACATTTCTCAAGAGTTTGATTTAGAGCCTTCTAAGATCTCTTACACCCAATGAATTTTTGAAACATCTTACTAAAAGCAAAGACATTTCGCATGGGTTTCTCAAATCTCTTTGATTATTTTGCATCTTTATTCTCCCTTAGCCAAGGTGTCTTCTGCTTTTCAGAGCTTTCTTCTCCATCTGTGCTCCTCATTTGTCTTCTTCCTTCCCCCCGTCATTCCTCAGCCTACCCCGCTGTTAGCTCTGTCTAATTTGCCCCCAAGTCCACTGGCTTACGCTGCCTTTTAAAAGATCCTCTGAGGTTGGTGACTGCCTCAAACTAGCGTGTCATTTCTCATTCCTCCCCCATTTCCCCTGCTACCATTACTTCCTCCCCAATTCTTACTCATCTCTCACTATAATTCTGCAATTTCGTTTCTGTCTCAGATTTGGTTTCTGTCTCATTTTTTTCATGAGCCACAACTGACCTATTATTTTTAGTTTCTCTCTCTCACTGATTAAGATGTAACAGGGAAGAAGATTCAGTAGGCTATTGGGAAGAGATTTTTTTAGAAATTAGACATAGAATTGGTGACATCGTAAGGCAATGGTTTTCTAATCACTATTTTCTTGCAATGTGCACTAGCTTCCTTCTCTAATTTATCTGCTTCTGGTAAGAGTTCTCCCCACTGTGTGTCCCGGATGAGGCATCAGATGAGGTGGTGTGAAGACAAGCAGCATGAACCCTTTCTTGCTAAATCATGTATGATGTCATTTATTGGGAAGGTCTCGAGGGCTCGTGGAATTCTGGGAGTCCTGATAACGGTGAGGAACCAAGGAGGTAGGAGAGGATGAAGTAGGTGCTGTTCTCGTAAGAATGGGCTCCCCAAGACTCACCCCTCAGATCAATACCTTCCCTCTGGTTTTAGCAACGGTATTTCAAGATCCAAGTTTTAAGGAAGATCTGACCCCTTCAGGTTCTAAAGAGGGAAAGAAGCACTTGGATTTGCATAAACTAGAAGAAAGTTTTTTTTTAAAGCCACACAGAACTAGCTTGCTATTATTAAGAAAGGGAAATGAATGGGAAGCAGGAAAAAGTGGCAAATATCCACTTCAGAAACAATAAAGGACATTTGTGCTCTTTTCCCAGTTAAGATCTGACTTGAGGAAAGGCAACGTGAGACACAAATGGCTGTGACAGGATTTCCGACGACCTTGGTCAGGTCTCATTAGACAGGTTAAAGAGTAAAACTCGTGTCAATTCCAGAGGTTTGGGGAAGCTCCATGCCCTCACGTCTGGCCTTTTGGACAAAGCTCACTACAAATCACCGACACTGATCCTTCTCAGCAGATGGCACACATTTCTAATCCGGGGTGTGTTACTTTGTGGTGACAGTAACTGCTTCTCAGCATCTTAGCTGGTACCCTTAGCCGGAGGCCCGAATAGCTAAGCGACAGCTTTTACTGTTGCCTCAAGCTGTTTCTCCCTGTCTCAGTGATTTTCTTCCTCTTCTTCCTTTCATTATTTTCACTGCTAGCTCAGTCCATTTCCAAATAGCAAGGGATGGCTGAACGTCATCACCTCCCTAAGGGAAGGAGAACGGCAAGATGCTATCAGCAGCCGTCTTTTTGCTCTCCAACCCCTGGGATGAGCCACTAAGATAACAGCATCCACTAGACTCCTGGTGCCTCTGTGAGTGGTCCTGCTGTAGGCCTCCTCTGGCGATGAGAATCCATCACTGTTAACCCAGACGATTTGTGTTTTTGTGGCAAATCACTAGGTTCAGTGAGTGACCTCTTCCTAATTTTTCAGCGACACTTAATTGCTACAAATACAGTTGATTTTTAATTATAAAAGCAATATAAGTGTGCCAGGGATATTTGAAACATATCCTTTGTCTTCCAGACAAAAATGAATAAATGCATCAGCACGTGCGTATCCGGGAAAACTTCAGAGAAGTGAGTGTGACATTCACTGTGGCACAGGCGTCAATTCGTGCGGTCGAGTTTGTGGGATCCGAGCAGAGACTGGAAAATTGGTGTTTCTAGATTCTCAGAAATGAAGACCAGAGAATTCAAGCTGTCAGAGCAGAGTAATAATGAGCTAGGACAATAAAAAGTGGAGAGTTTGGCGGTGGTGACGATGAAGATCAAGGAACACGCCTTCCTCCTATGATATTTTTCATTGTCTTTTTAAATTTTTTGAAATTTTATAAATAAATTCTATGCCTTCTAATTAGCATCCAGAATGTTCTATCACATAATAGGTATTTTATAAACATTTGTTTCATTAAACCTTAATTGAATGACAAATATAGAGGCATTCGACATTTAAACATTACCGTGGATAATTCTTATGCTAGCAACACTGAATTATAGTAGGAAAACAGCAGTGCTTTACTGTTGCTGAATATTTAAGCGCACTCAGAAGGTTGTTTCTGAAGGCCTATTAGCACTTTCTTTAAGAGAGTAGTACATCGTGAATACATTTCGGCTTGTTGTTCTTCTAAATGAACATATGATAAAAAGGAATAGAGCATTTGATCGTTTTGGCTTCCGTTGAAGGCGAGGATGGGTCCTTTGGTTACAGTCCACGTGGGAAATAAGTGACACACACGCCTTGCTTTTCTGAACACGCTCCTGTGATGATGTCCTTTTGCATGGGATGCTTGCTCTTTGAGACTCGGCAGAGGCAGGGTCACGCAGTGCACATGGTGCTGTGTGTGAAGGGTGGCATGGTGGGAGCACTGGGGTGATGGAACCGACCCCTCAGGGCAGGGCCTGAGATAGGCAGGTGCTCTCAGATCAGGAGAAGGTGATGGAGCAGCTGTTCATACTCACTGCAGCATCCAAACGATGTGCCACTTCATGTCACATTTTCAGGGTCCCTGAATGCAGCCCTCTCTCAATTTATCTAAAGCCTCTTCCATCAGGGACCCGCCCCAATGAAAGCCCTGCCTCTTCCCCCGAGGCAATGCGACCAAGTCAAGATATTCATCATGCGAAAAATACTCGGATGTAGAAAATTTCTCATAAAGCCTTTAAATCCCGCGTCTGACAATACTGGATGACAAAACTGATTCCTGTGAACATTCATTCTGCTCATCTATGTACGCTATAAGTGTATAATAAAAATATTTTCCCACAGTGGGCATCTGTGCTGAATAAAAGTTCTAGGAGCAAGGTTCAAGAAGAAAACTGAACTTCGCTCCATATCGCTTTGAGCCTGTGAAAAGCGCTTCGTGGGGAAAGCAACAGAAAAGACATATATTAGAAAGCAAATAATATATATATATTTTTTAGAATAAGCTATTTTGAATTTTCTGTAAAGAACAAAGAGGGGAATTATGCACCCAAATTAAGACAGCCTGGAGATATTTTAAATGGAAAGTACATGCGAAGAAACTATAACTGTAAATTCACAGGACACATAATGAATGAAAAGAACGGGAAGGGTTATTATAACATCGTTCTGGTAGAAAACATCTATAGTTATGTGAAGAGCAAGTCATGAGGACTGAGGAATGGAAAGTGATGGATGTAAGACTGGAGGGGTCCTCGAGGACGAGATCGGGAGTTAGGAATTAGAATGGGGAAGAGTCCCCATGTAACCCTGCCGCCCTGGCTGGCTGGCTCCTCTGGCTTCCTCTCCTTCTGCTGTCCATTTATATCTGCTCGCTCATTGTCTTTCTCAGATGCTGAGAACTTCTTTTTTATCTCAGATCCTCAGTGGTCTCATTTGAAGTCCATGACCGAGAGATACCTCACGGGGGCTGGAATAGGCATGGGAAAGATGGCAACTTTAAGAAGCAAACAGTTATAGTCTTTGCAAAGTGTGGGGAGCAATTCAGCTTCCTCAAGCTTTGGCCGTCTTCGTGTCTCTTTGCCTTCACTAAGCTCTACAGGAAGCTCATTATACATGCAGCTGTGAAATCTGATGAATCTCTTCTTTTGTTTACTGGGGATTGTGTTTGCACATCTCTGTCCCCGTCAATGTAATGGCAATTACCTTGAGGCCACGTGAAGTAATAGATCTGGAGAAAAGGAGACACCCTCAATGAGACTGGTACAATTGGGTCGGCTCTAAGAAAATCGTCTCTCTTGCTTCTTGGCGTACACACATACAGTTGGCTTTGACAGTCCTGGAAAGCTGCAAATGATTGGACTTGCAGTCATTTTAAAAGGCAGTTCGTTGCAGAAGGAGCATCCACCAGTAAAATTCTGCTCCCTTGCCTTCTCCTCCATCTCTAGCCCAGTCCCACCTCACCATATCTCATGGTATCCCTCATCAAGAAGCAGCCGAGGTGTGTCACTATTGTAAACCTCTCCAACCTGTTAGCCACAGACATATTAAGCAGTTTCTACTCTCATATTCTCTATGTGACTCTATTTATCAGACATTCATTTGAACTCTCCCCTCCTCCTCATATTTAATCATCACGTACCATGTCCAACATATTTTAATTTCTAATTAGTTCCCAAATGCAGCAATGATTTCCTATCTCTCTATAATGATTTGGATAAGCTATTTAGAAGAATGCTGACCGGAAGCAGAAGTCATTTAGAAAATAAATTATGTTTTTGATAGACAGACTATATTCAAATAATAAGCAATGACTATGTATCATAAATATGTTGTCAGTTTAAAATACATCTGCATGAGTAATTTCCCAAGGCTGATATTCAACTGTATGAAATAGAAGAATGATACCTATTAATTTGCATAAAATATATTCCTAAATTGATAGATTCTGCAGTTTCTTTTATTTAGATCCAAAAAGTGTCTCCTAATATCTTCCTGTATGAGCTATGGAAATGAAGATACATATTTTGCTCTTTGGTGCTTACAATATAAATATTGATTTGTTAATTGAGCAAATATTTACTTTTGCGTGTGGTTTGACCTACACACACACTATGCTGCATGTGAGAACACAGGAGGAGAGTCTGAAGGACAGATAGACTCTAAACGGATAAAAACACAAATGAATCTATAACTGAAAAATCAGAAAAGTATTATGATAAAAATAAAAACAAAAAGCTAGATATGAAAGAGCGTAAGAGAGAGGAAGATCTTATCAGAGCAGACTTCTTCAAGAAACTGCTGTTCGATGTGTTTTATTTATTATAACAACATTCTTATATTTTATGCATGAGTATTTTTATAATTTGTTTATTAAAAATAAGCTTACAAGATATGTCCTACATGGCTTAAACAGAAGTTTTAGTGTAGCTACTGCAAATAAAATTCTCAGAGGACTCCTATAATATTGGGACCTCATTTCAAAATAATTTCATCATTCAAATAATTAGAAAAAATTGTATGCTTCTTTTCATTATACTTTTCTCCCTGCCTTCCCCAAACTGTTCCTCACGAGTCAATGCAAAGTGCTTTTTTGTAATAGTTTAGAAATCTTATAACTCCTCTGCTTAAAGCCCTTTGATACTCTATTTTGAACTTATTATAAACGCAAATTTCTTCTTTTGGGCTACAAAATCTCCTGTGTGATTTCTGTTTATTTTCCTCCAATCACACCATCTTTCCTCACACATCCACTGCTAGAGAAAAACTGATTGACTAACACTTTGAGGAAGTGTGGGAGACAGCCATCTTGCTGCATGCGTTAAAACTAAAATTACAAAATCACTTTGATCCTCCATTTTACTTACAGAACTGTAGCAATACTAGAAATGGTAATAAAGGCAACGCACATCGATGTTGAATGCCAAAGTTCTTTGTTGTGAGGAAAAAAATCAATTAACAAACCCAAAGAAACCGTCCAACCAATTTCGTGTTCATCAGCTTGTGAAGGATTCCGAGCAGTTATTTTAAGGAAACCATTGTGGGCAACTGTTAAAACGTGTTTGGTTGTAGGATGCGTTTTTACAGGTCTCTGAGAGAGAATCTGTCTGGGCAAAGAGCGGATGCTGTACGGTGGACAGGAGTTGTCACACGAGAGATGAGAAGTCCTCTCCCTGGCGAGCCACATCTCTGGACGCATGGTTTTCCCCGAGTTTCTGTGCCACCTCGCTGAGTGTGGGCTAGTGGAGGGGGCAATAGTCAGCAAGCTTTCCTGACTATAGATCCAGAGGTCTTGAGACAAGAGGTAAACGGAAGAGGAAGAGAAGAAAGGCATGCAGAGAAAGAAGAGAAAACACTCGGAAGAAGAAAGTAAAATACGATTTAAAATCCCATAAACGTAAAGGAAGCCAAGGTTAGCGTTTCGATGGACTGGGGTAGATAACTGGGGTAGATTGATGCACGGGTGCACAGCAAGCTCAAACACTAACGCTATTGCCGGTAAACTTGCTCAATGCATTGCCAGGTTTCATCTGTGCATTTGGCCAATGATTGTGGCTCAGGGCTACACAGCCTCAAATTTGATCATTTGTATAGTGGCCAACTACATACAAAGATTAAAATTAGCAGACATAGAAGACGACCATAGCGATTCTGAATATACTTAAAGGGCAGGAGTATAAGAGAGCCTTTTTATTTTTTGTGGGTTCAAGATAGCATTTAGAAAGTCAGGGCTGGGTCAGCGTTTACAAGTGTGGCTCGGGCTGACGTCCGTGGCATCGCCTGTCAGCTTCATTTGGAGGCGATTAGAGGACTCTGACAATATTTGTTCTGACAATTTTCTAAGACTTCAGCTGATTTTTTTAAATTGAATTTATTGGGGTGACATTGGTTAATAAAATTGTATAGGTTTCAAGTGTACAATTCAATAATACGTCATGTGTATATTGCATTGTGTGCTCACCATCCAAAGTCACATCTCCTCTGTCACCATATATTTGACCTTTACCTTTGTCTACCCCCCTCCTGTCCCCTTTCCCTCTGGTAGCCACTAAATTGTCGTGTGTCTATGAGTTTTTGTTTGTCTTGTTCATGTGTTGCTTTTCTGTCTCACTTCTTTCACTTAGCAAAATAATCTCAAGATTCCATCCACGTTTTCGCAAATGGCAGTGCTTCATCTTTTCTTATGGCTGAGTAATCATGCATTGTATATTCAGCTGATTTTTAACCTGGAAAAGTTCAATCTCTGTAGACTTTTCAAAAGTCAGCCTCATTGGCTGCAGCTCTCCAGCCCACAGCTGAGTTTGCAATGCAGTTGTTAAGAAGTGACCCCACCACTCGTGGCTGTCCTTCTGAATTTCAAGATGAAGGATGACAAGTTTCTTTTTAATTAGAAAAATTACCAAAGCTTCATTTCAGACTTCACGATTGCAGAGTAAGTACCAAAATCTATACTTTGCAAAGGTATTGCTTCCCCCCAAAATGACAAGTTTATAGGGCCCGGATTCTGAGTAACGGAACCGGACTGTGTGTCATTCTGGCCTGGGTGACTCTGCCCGGGTTATTTCTGCAGACCCTTCTCCTTCATTTGGTTTCTGCTGTGGGTTTTGATGACACTATGTATTGACTTCTGGGAACATAATTTCCCCTGGGATCAACATTATAAGAGCCAACAATTGTCTTGTTTTCCAAATTTGATGAGATGGAGCTAGCAAATTAATGATATTTGGTGTTTTGTGAATCTCTTAAAACCAATAAAAGCGAAACTCTTGAGAGGTTGGTGACATCTCTAATTTTTCAGACCCTGAAGGAACCACACCCATTGAAATGATTGACAGCCTAAGTTGTCCTCACCTGCTGTTAAGAAACACATCTCCAGGCCGTCCCCAAGAATGCCTGAGATGGATGCAACTGAGTACAAGATCTAGGGGAATGATTTTATTTTTGAAATGCAACATAAGAATGTTGGATTTTAGATTTTAAAATAATTGATTTTAATCGCTTTGGACTTTTATCTTTGGATTTTTAACCTGTTTGGCCTTTGATGTCTCCCGGGGAGTTTTATAATTGCATAGGATGAAAATCAAGGACATGCTTCAGTTGACATTTTTAACTGGAGTTTCTGCATGGCGTTTTATGCACTTCCTATTATTTTTGGCTTCTACACGCACAGGGCTCTGTGGCTGGTCATGAATTTGGATACGAAGAGGAATAGAATGGAAATGGGATGACCGAGGCGTTGGTTTAAATCACGTATTTTTCTCAGCCCCATTAAATAGCTGAGAGGGACAGAATCTCAGCTGCCCAGCAGGAGTCACAGAAGGCCATCCAAGGGACAAGCCTCTGGCAGGGCTGCCTGCTTACCTCCAGCTGAGGGACAGTCACATCCCTCTTCACAGCAGGACAAATAAGGCAAAGGAGCCTCAGAGCAAAAACTGTCTGAGGTGGATGGAAACCTCAGTGTGACGGGGAAGGCACCTTCTCTGCTTCTCATGCCCGTGAAGAGAGATTTTTCACAACTGAGAACCGCTGGACCCTTTCTTCCCTACCCCGCTCAGACTGAATTGATTGGAAATTGATTGGAAAATTTGGGGAAAGTGAGCGTAGCTCCACTCTATCCTCATTTTTATTTTTGGGAATCAGCTGCTCACAATGGGGACGTATTTCGTTTTGTTGTGGTGAGTGTTCACAGTTCTGAGGTTTAGTTGACACCTGTCTTTTACCAAGCTACACATTTCCACATGCCTTCAGTGATGCATTCATGTTTTGACTTGCATGGTTGCAATTCATTCTCGAACTATTTAGAGTCTGGTGAGAGGTGTGGCTTTACTGTATCATCTTCCCCGAGACTCTGTCTGAGTAGGGAGTCCTGGTATCTCTATTTTATTTTATCATATTGCATTTTTTATTTTTATTTCTTTGTTTTAGAGGAAAGAGAGTTTACTAGGCCAGCGGAGCCCATGAGGCAAAAGGCACAAGCTCAGCATCTATATTTTAAAGAAGGAGCAGAGCTCCGAGTCTAAATCACCGCATGTGGATCTCACAGATAAGTAGATAAAGTACGGCTTGGGTCCGTGTAATCCTGCCCTAGAGACTGCGTTCTCAACGACCATGCTCGGGTTCTCGTGAAAAGGTTAGTTTTCAAAAATGCCACCAAACACTAAATCAAAACAAGATAAAAGAGAGGGTATTTATGAGATTCAGTTGGCTTGACAGATTGCCCAATCTCTCTCACCTTCTGGGCTAAATTTGGCCAAGGCTTAGGGGTTGGTGGGTGTCAGCGAAGCTTCAAGCTCCTGCCTGTTGGTTAATCGGTGAGAGCAGGTGTTGTGTCTTCTTTGTCTCTGCATGGAGAGACTAACAGTGGGTAATACTGAGGAAGAGATGGAAACTTAGGGACTTTGAGAAGAGGTTGACCTGCAGAGATAGATTTGTGTCTGCTGGAATGAAAGGTCAAAGTTGAGCCACTGTGTGTGTGTCTGATCTTACTAGCCCACAAGACACTGAGAAGGAGCTTGTGGGAGCTGAGGCTGGGAAAATATAAGAGCCTGGGAACAGGGGTGCTTCAACAATAAGGCGGGTAGACTGCGTTCTGATAACTCTTAGCGTATGTGGGCCCTGCCCCGCAACCTTGTACAGCTTTCTGCCACCAAGGAACTGCTGCCTGACTGGGACCATGTGTCAGCCTGACTGGGACCATGAAGAAACGCAAACTCAGAGGTATCCTGAATGCAGAATGCGAAGAAATCGTAAGTGGCAAAGTAAAGCTTTCAGAAGATGTAGGCCATTTGAGAAAAATAATTTAACCTAAGGAGGTTTACGTGGAACCCATATATGCACAGCTACTCACAAAATAATTTGTAGAGGGAAAAAAACATATAACTTTCCCAACTAAAAATTTTGGTTGGTGACAAATTCAGTATGGTCACTGCAGTGGGTACTTGGTATGAAAATATAAACGTTATTTTAAAGCACAGGACAAAAATATTGAAGAGGTTTATATAGACACAAATATGAATATATATACATAGATACTTACGTATATGTAGCTATAGATGCACATATACATTATATTCAGAAGCACAAAGAAACATATAGGAAAAGGCAATATAATCTAATACTTCTCATAAAAAATGAAGCGATCTATCTCCACACACTTATCCTAAGCTTTGAGGTTTTTTTTTTTTTTACCTCAGGTCCTCTAGAGGCTGACTCGAACCACAGACCCAAGGAGAGGCAGTTTGCGTGGGAGGTGAGCCCAGAACACGTGGGTGTGACAGGAAGGAACAGAGATGGTGAGACGCGGGTGGGCGGGGGATGATGTAGGGAACAGTGGAGGGATGTTAGTGAGGGGACCCCCTCCCGAGTTCTGTGGGCAATTTGAGATCCGTCCAGGGGATTCTCTGAAGAACCATGTAGAAAATGCCTCAGAATTAAATCTGAATTATTGTTGATAAACTGCTTTTTAATTTAATGTTGATAAAAATAGAAGTTTTTAATGAGAAACATGAAAAGCAATTATCTCACAATAAATTAGGAATCACACTATGCAAACTTTTCTTTTGGGGGGGGAGTGGGGAAACAAAAGATATACTTTGTTTAAAAATGCAGAACAGGAAAAATAACCATGAACTCTATTTGGTTTAAAGTGGCATGGGGCATCTATCTGTCAACCTATCCATTATTGGATATCTAACGTGTCGAGAAAAGTTCATTCTTAACAGAGAAAACGTATTTTCTCTAATGTCCACAAAACCTTTAAAACAATTGACCACAATAAACTCTAAAGCAGTGGTCCCCAACCTTTTTGGCACCAGGGACCGGTGCTCCTGTGAGAATCTAACTCCTGATGATCTGAGGTGGAGCTGAGGCCGTGATGCTGGCGCTGGGGAGCAGCTGCAAATACAGGTGAAGCTTCTATGCTCGCCCACCACTCACCTCCTGCTGTGCGAGGGTGGGATGGGGTAGGGTGAGGTGTGTGGGGGGGAGGGGAGTTGGGGACCCCCGGTCTAAAGAGGTGAAATCTTACAGATCTATTCTGTGATATCAGATAAAACACATCAAAAAGTTTAATAATAAACCTATCTTCCAATTGTTAAATTCGAGAGTTAAAATACAATCTTCAACACTGTTAACCTAAATATTTTGAGTTACATTAAACAAAATCAAATTAAGTTCCATTCCAAATAAATGTAAACGAAAGCATTAGATATCAAAACGAGGAAGCTTGAAACCACAGAGGCTAATTAGAAATCTGAATACAGTGGCCCACTCACCTGTGGTTTTGCTTCCTGCAGTTTGTCACCTGTAGTCCACATCGGTGGGACATAGTAAATGGAGAATTCCAGAAATAAACAATCTGAAAGTGTTAAACTGCGCGGCCTTCTGAGCAGCGGGATGAAATCTCGCGCTGCCTCACGGGATGTGTGTGATGTGACTCAGCATCTCCACCGCAGACTCCCCTCCAGGTGGTCACGGGGTAGCTGTGGTCCTCAGGTGAACTGTCTCCAATCACAGCACCTGAGTTCCAGGCACCCGGGCGTTACTGAATCATGGCCCGGAAGCACGAGGGTGGTGATGCTGGCATGGGACAGGCCAAAGAGAAGCCATCACGTGCTTCCTCTAAGTGAAAATGGGAAAGTTCACGACTTAATAAGGTAAGAAAAAAAAGGCATGGCAAGATTGCTAAGACCTCCCATGTGAAGGCATCTTCTCTCTGTGAAAGTGTGGAGAAGGAAAGAATCAGGAATTCGTGCTAGTTTGATCCTCTTTCTGACCTATTCCCAGCAGGTCAACAGTAGCCTAATGAGACATCACAACGCCCACGTGGGTCACCTCACCTCGTGTCATCTCGCTGGCTCTGTGCCATCTCGTGTCACCATAGACTGGTGAGTACAACACAACGAGATGCTTTCAGAGAGAGACCACTTCACGTGACTTTTATTACAGCATGTTGTCATAATCATTCTATTTTATTATTAGCTATTGTTAATCTCTCACTGTGCCTAATTTATAAATTAAACTTTGGCATAGTTTGTATGTATGGGAAAAAATACTACATACAGAGTTCGGTACTATTCATGGTTTCAAGCATCCATTGGGGGTCTTGGAATGTATTTCCTTTGGATAAAGGGGTTCCACTGTATCACAAGTAGATAACAAAATAGACTAAAGATGAATAACACTTTTACACTGAAGATTTAAAAAATATATATAACAAAATAATTTAAAAATACATATTAGAGTGAAATTAATATAAAATAGAAATGAAAAAATAAGGATAAGTATACATTAGCACAGAACCATGTTAACTGTTTTTTGAAAGAACCGATTATAGCAGGTTTGATACCAGGAAAATAAAAGAGAAAAACATAAGCAAATCTGAGAAATAAAAAAAAAAAAAAAGGACACAACTACAGATAAAAATAAGACCAAAAGTAATTCTAAGGGATCACTTTGAACAAATTCATACCAACTCGACTGAAATTATAGATGAAAGGGATTAACTAGGGAAAGTAATGTTTGGCAAAAGGATTAAAAAGAAGGCGGAACATTTATTGGAGCAACAGAAATAAAAAATAAAGAGAAATTGAAAAGACACATCACATTCTGTTTTCCAAAAGCACATCAGATTAATCATTTGAACAGATTGAATTCTGACACTTGGTCAGGAATCTTATTGCTTATGTAAATAGATGCAGAACAAAGAACCAATAGAAACCTTCCTCGCTCATTCTATGAGGCTATCGACTCTGGTAAGAACTGGAGAAGGTTATTCCTTCCACCATGTTTCCTGGATCCCTTCTCTTTTCTCTTTACTAGTCATAAAATTCATGATTCATGACTATTAATCAGCACTCGATTCTGGAAAACCGAGACCCTGGAAAAGCTTCCACACTGTCCACCTGAATATCTGCTTTTGTTCCTTTTGGTTTTCTTCTTTGAGGTATAATTAACATAACATTGTAAGTTTAAGGTATACAAGGTATTGATTAGATGCATTTACATTGCAATATAATGGCCATTGTAGTGTCAGCAGACACCTCCATCAGATCCCACAGTGATCATTTTTCCTAGCGGTGGATCATGTCTTCTAACAAGTTTAATGTTTATAATGCGGTTTTGTTATCTGTGATCACTGTGTTGTGTATTAGATCTCCAGGATCTCTCTGTCTACTTAATTGTTCGTGTGTACCATTAAACATTTCCCTTTGAGGCTGAGCGCAAGTAGGCTGAACCTCGTAGCTCTGGATGTAACACACAAGCAAGCAAACAAACAAACAAACAGAATGACAATTTATCCTTGGAACGAATAATTGTAAGCCTCAATTCTCTTGAATTCCTCCTGTTCTTCCTAAGCAGGGTTTCCAAAACCTCAATTCTTTGTGTACTACTTTTATGATATTTCCCAAGAGGAGTATATCTTATATTTATCCTTCTTAATATTTTTCGTAAAATCAGCTGTTTAAAAAAGTCATTTCAGTTAAAAAGGAACATTTATTTCACATCATAAATCGAAAACCAGAATTGACATAAGTGTATTGATATAAGTGTACGGCAATCACGAAGATAAATACAAAAGAACAAACAAAATTATGTTGTTTGATGAAATGCTTTTCCAATACTTTTTTAAGGAAAAAAAGTCCTAAAAGGACATGTAAAAATGTAAGTTTTTTTTTTTACAACTCCTTACCTTTAACTGTCATTTCCTATAACTTTGAAATCCTCCGTTAGCTATCTGCATTTTCCATTTCTGATGTATAACCTCAACTACTCTCCTGCCTCAATCCCATTTTCCAATGCTCTAGTGATTTTAAAACACATATTAATTATGCAGTGTTATATACGATGCACAGCCCTGCATTGTCCAATGTAATGAAGATATAAGGTATTTCAACAGCAGTAACCTAAAACCCTCTCCTACACTGAAAACAAAAACAAGAATCATTTTTAAAAAAGAAAGCCCACAGCCCACTTCATTCTTAACTCCCTCTAAAACTCAGAGGGAAGAGACTCTACAGGGCATGCATACCAGGGGGGCAGGAACCTTGGGGCAATAGAATTCTGCCACCAAAAATTCCAACTGCAAAAGGACAAAAGGGCACTAGGAGTCAGTCTAAGGACAAGTAACAGTCATAAACTAAAAGCCTACAGCGAAAGGTATCTGGGTATTTGTTCAATGTGTTTTGTTCAATTTGTTCAGTTTTGTTCAATTTGTAAAACGTGTTTGCATGTTTTATTATTTTTAAAAATTTTAATTTTATTATTAGTTTCAAGTATACAGTACGTGGGATAGACTTTTAAAAAAAATTTACTTATTTTTTTGGTGACGTTTGTTGATGAAATCCAGTCAATTTCAGGTGTACAATTTAACAGTAAGGCATGTATATATTGCATTGTGTGTTCACCTCCCATAGTTAGATTTCTTTCTGTCACCACGAATTTGACCCCTTTTACCCTATCTACTTCCTCCCCACTCTTCTCCTCCCTACCCTCTGGTAACCACTAGTCTATTGTCCATGTCCATGGGTCTCTGTTGCTTTTAGGTTTATATCCCACCTATAAGTGATATCACGTGGATTTCAACCTTTTCCACCTGGCTTAGTTCGCTTAGCATGATTATTTCGAGGTCCATCCATGTTGCCGCAAATGGCAGTATTTTATTTCTTCTTATGGCTGAGTAATATTCCATTGTATATATGTACCACAGCTTCTTTGGGCTAGACATTTATATAGTTAATAAAGTGATCCTCCTAATTGTTCTTTCTTTCCTCTGGCCCTCCACCTAGCTATTATGTTAATGCTGACTGCATCCCCATCCCCGTGACCATCTATCAACTACTAACTTGTACTTATTTAACCCTTCACCCCATTCTCCTAGCCCCTCAAACTCCCTTGCCTCTCTCCATCACCTAATTGTCCTTTATATTTGTGAGTCTGCTTTTGATTAGTTTGCTCTTTTTGTTCCTTAGATTCCACATATAAGTGAAATTATCTGGTATTTCTCTTTCTCTGTCTGACCTATTTCACTCAGCATAACCTTTAGTTCCATCCATGTCATTGCAAATGGTAGGATTTCATATTTTTAATGGCTGAGTAATATTTCATCATATATATGAACTATAACTTCTTTATCCAATTGTCTATTGTTGGGCATTTAGATTGCTTCCATATCTTGGCTATTGTAAAATATGCACCCCTATAAACAAAAGGGTGCATATTTTATTCTTTAATTCATCTATAAAATTAGGTTGATTAAATTTTTCCTGAATATTAACCTAATTATTTATATAACAACAATGAAATAACCTCCTTTTCCAATTGATTTGAAATGACTTATTGTTAATATATTAAAGTAACCTGTGTAACAAATACAACTTTTGATATATCTATTTTGATGTGTAAAGAGGCTACTTATTGGTTTTTTATTATATTTTATAATATCTACTAGATTCAAACTGTATCAAATATCCCCAATTATATATATTTTTTCCTAATTATTATTGCTTTTCCCCCCTGCAGACTAAAGAGTACTACCTTATTAATTTGTTAAGGAATCAGATATTTTAAAAATTATCTTAATAAATGCATATTTTCTAGTTTATTTCTTATTAGTGGTACTAAACTTAGAAGCTGAAGTTAAGGCCTAAGTAATTAGCATTGAAATGAATTTTTAATTTGGATTATTTATCATCATTTCTTCATCCTATTAATGATTATACGCCATATTTTCACATAGGCTGTTGAGCCTAATAAAAGCTTGAAAAATAATTTATATTGTTTGAAAATCATGAGGCTTAATGAAACTCTTAATGTGATATTTTATCACAACTGAAAGGTACCCTATACTATTAATAAAATAACATTAGCATTGACCTACTTAGTTGACACTAAAATTTAATTTTTATTGAGATTAATAATCACTGATATTAAAACTTATAAATAGGTTAAGTCTCAGCGCTAATGTAATTAAAATGCTTTCATCAGTGATATGTAAATTCATATTGTCACATCTAGATTCTAATAACGTGGGACTGAATGTGATGACTGAATACTTTTAAGTTTATTGAAATAATTATTAATTAATTCTTTAACAATAACCAGTTTTCTGAGGCGATATGACAACTGCAATTTCCTTCAAGATACTTAGTGGCGGGTGGAAGGTGAGGGATGGGGTGACACAAGGTTGGCTGTTACTGATAACTACTGAATCTGAGTGATAGATATGTAGGGATTCGCTATACTATTTTTTCTGTTTTGGAAATTTTTTTCTAGATAAACTTTTTTTAATCTGGTAATTTTTCACATTCTGGATTTTATTGTTTGCATCTTTATGTGTTATTTAACATACTCCTCTGTTCTGTGTATGTCCTAAAACTATTAGTAGTATCTAAGAACTGGATCACATAGAGATTCTATTTTTGGCAAGGATATTTCATAGGTAATTTTTGTATTTTAACATGTGCAACGTAATGTCCATAATAAATACATTTTTTAAAACTGGACTATCATCATATTGAAGTTAATAATAATTTCTTAATATATCAAATAGGCAGTCATTGTTCACACTTTCTTGATTATCTCATAAATTAAAAAAGATAATTACTTTTGTTTTAATCAGAAACCAAATAGTCTCTATAATGGAAAAAAAACAATAACCTTTATCTTAACCTGTAAATCAAGCGTTAAAAAGTGATTTCAAGATAATTTTGAGTTGCTATGAATATTCAGCAGTTTCAAATTAGATTGTGTGTTTTACAACTTGTTTAGTCTGTTTTCTCTTTTCAAGACTTTTAAATCCATATTAGAGAATGAGAGAGTTTATTATAAATAATACATTATGGACAACTGAGTCAAGTTTTAAATAATCTTTTCAATTTCTTCAAGTTCCAGAGAACTATAGCAACATTTTTATTATTCTTTCTTTCCCTGAAAATCCAGTTAATTTATTAGAATATAAAAAATCTTTTTAAACCTAATCTTTAGTTAGAAAATCTACAACTGACATCAAAGGGAAAAAAGGAAGCTGGTAGCTGTTATGCAAATGTATGTATTTGTACATTTATAATCTGTTTATTTTATGATATGTAAATTTTACCTTAAGAAGAAATATGGCAAAAAATACTTCTTATCTCCTCAGAAAGATCCCCTGTGTCTTTTGCAGGCAATTCTTACCCTTCCACAGGTATTCACTGCTCTGATTTCTATCACAATAGATTTATTTTAGCTGTTCTTCAACTTAAAAAAAAAAAGAAAAAGAGAATTATATAATAAAGTATTTTACATCTTTATTCTTTCACTTAGCATAGTGTTTTGAGACTTATCAATATTGTGTGTACCAGTAATTTATTCTTTTTAATTTTCATTATTATATCAAAATACCAGTGTTTTCTTATTTATTTCCTTTTGAATGCACATTTTTATAATTGACAAATTTGGATGTCATATACTAGTATCTTTTGACATCATGAGTATATGTTTAAATTTTTAAGTGGTTCATCTTTTTATATTCCTATAAAAATGAATAAAATTGCCAGTTGTTTTATGTCATAGATAATACTTGGTGTTGTGAGATGTTTTCATTTTAGACATTCAAGTGATTGTGAAATAGTATTGTATTTTGATTTTATTTACATTTCCCTAAATTCTAATGGTCTTGAGTAATATTTTTATGAATTGTCTTGATTCCAAAATTAAAAATCAACTGACTATATATACGTGGGGATCTATTTTTGAACACCATAGCAATATGCAAACACAATAAACCTTCTTCAATGAAGCTGTATGTAAAGCTTCAAAAATCACAATGTGAATCCTTTGACTTTGTTTTAATTTTTAGAGGTTGCTCTAGTTATTTTAGGTCATTTTCTATTATCAGATCATAGAATTCTACCAAAAAGAAAGCCTATCTGGTTATTGATTAAAATTTAGATAAATTTATAAATCATTTTTGAGAAAAATGACATTTAAAAGTTTCATCTTAAAATCTATTAATATTATATATATATATGTGTGTGTGTGTATATATATATATATTTTTTTCTAATTTCAGTCACAAGTAACTTAATTTTCAATGTGGTATATCGTTTCCTATAAATTTTTCAGTCTTACATGTCTTTTAAAGTTGTATTCATCAATGCATGTGCTTTGATACTGTTTAAATCATTTTCCAGCTGTTGCCTGGTAGAATATGAAAATACAGATGGATTTGTGTATACTTATCACTGACCTCACATTCCTATAATGCAGCAAAGAGAAGGAAGGTGAAGGACAGGAGAATTGTTCCTGGTCCTTCACAAATACCGACTCACGTAGACTCCTTGTGAGTCGAAATCTGAAGGATAAAGTGTTTTATACAATATTTTGTCTTTAAGTTTTCACAGGTGACATCCAAATAATAAATCAGTTATTCTCCTTTCCACTTTTTATCCTTTGTGATATTTTCACACTTTTTGTTTCTTATGTGTTATAAACACCATAATACATCGATATTGCTTTTTGAAGCAATACCATTAATCCATGGTCTCCAAAGTGATTTAAAAAAGAAAGAAGCTATCATATATATTTACTCACATGTTGTCCTTTTCTGTTGATTCAAGTTTCCATGCAATATTATTTTCTGTCTGCCTAAAGAAATTCTTTGATCATTACTTACAGTTTAAGTATACTGGTGATAAATTCTTTCTCAGCTATTGTTTTTCTGAAAAAGAGTCATTATTTTGCCATTATTTTTAAAAACTATTTTCAGAGTGAAGAATTCTAAGTTGACAGCTATAAATGTGTGTGTGTGTGTGTGTGTGTGTGCATGTGTGTGTTTTCTTACACTACTTTAAAGCATAATTCTCCATTGTCTTCCAGCGTACAAGACTTTGTATATCTGAAAGTTATTCCACCTATGACTTTGAAAGTTACTTCCTCCGGGTAAAGAATTCTAAGTTGATACCTTCAGCTTTCTTTTAGTAGCTTGAAGTTATTGCTGATATATGTGAACTTCAGTTCTCTCAGCAACACAATTAAAATTTCAGTGACCACGGTGTATTGACTGTGAGTAAATTCATAAAGTACAGACATCACTTTCAACTGTTTAATCCTATGTAAATAATAGACACACCTCATATATATAATTACGTCATATATATAATTATGTGTATAATTACATCACTTCTTTGAGATTCTGTTGACGATCAATCACGATGCATCTATTATTCAGTTCACACATAATCTGCAAAACACAAGTGTCTATTTATGCTCCCAGTGCCTCCCAGTCATAAACTTATGTGATATTTTACAACAATTGGCAATGAAAAGAGAGAATTAACTAACAGAGATAAAGTGCAAAAAATAAAAAAAAAGAAAAGTGATGATGTTGGCAGTGAAATTCAAATGGAATATAAATAGAGTCATAGCTGTTTGTGGGGATGTTGACATGGCGGTTATTTAGAAAACCCTAGCTAGGCAACCAGAGGACTTGAGTGAAAGCTAATTTATTAATGTAATGAGGGAAGTGTTTTTGACAAATAGGATCACACTGTCCCACAGGAAGTGACGTTGGCACTGCATTTTGTTTGTTTTATTCTTATCTATAGTGGTTCTAAGTAAATATTATGATTTCAATCAAAATTTTATTGCTCTGCCACTGACTAGAATAGCATAATTCCTCTTATTTATTTCCTCAATGTGGTCATTTAAAGGAAACTCATTTCCATACATCAAATCACATGTGTTATTTCTGGTGAGCACTATGATGCTTTTTATATGCATGAAATAATCTTTCTACCACTATAACGATCTTCCTGTGGCCCTCCAAGCAGAATCAGCCATCTTTTCTCCTTCATGGTTACTTTAGTAAATGCCATCCGTCATCCATAAATCTTTCGTTGTAATAATGGCTTCTCAATCAGTTGTTCACTTTTACCTGTTTAATATGTCTTTGTTAGGGGCTCTGACTTTAAATTATGATTGTCCTTGATTTACATATTTTCCTAATGCTTGCTGTATGAAATGCATATTTCCCTTGTATTTTACTGTTACATTTTAGTTTGCCAATTTTACTTAGAATTAAGAAGTACTAAAAGAGTTTGCATGCTTCATTAGTACTAGAAGTGTAAAAGAAAAAAATAACTGGACTATTCTTCCTTTCCCAGAATCTTTTGAAGGAAAAATTTAGATAACATTTTGTTTTTTAAGGAAGTTCATATTTATACAATACAGACGTTAAAGCATATCTTAATTAGAAGGTACCCGAATTATAAATTAAGCGTCAGACTCAGAAGACACATTTTCATAAGAAAGATTTTTTGTAAGCTAAACATTATGGCTTTTAATGTTATTAGAGAGGGAGTCAATTATTATTTTCATAATATGCATGTGAAATTTGCATTTTTAAATTACATCCTCTTATGGAATAGTTTTGGTGTCCAGAAATATTTATGTTTAAAGTGATTCTAAAGAGAAGAACTAGGGAACCAACAAGAGAGTGTTGAAAATTACCTTCAAGGGTTTTTAATGCAAATTTAGTAAGAAGTATTGTTGCTGAATGTATTTATGGTAGTTCTCAATCAAAAAATTTCAGATGACTTAGTTTAATCAAACCTGGGAAAAGCCAAGTCATATAACAACAATAGAAAATACCATGCCTAACTATAGAGTATGAAACAAAAATAGTAATTTCCAGTGTGCTTGCCTTAGAGATTAGTAACTAAAAGATAGTAAAAAATTTTTGACATTTCTTTATTTTACTTACTCTGTTTACAATGCTAGGTTTATAAAAACAGCATTGGATTCTGTTCTTAATAAGAGTTTTGATGGCATTATGGTGCAAGGTATAAAGTAATGTATTTTATGAAAAGAATAATAATAAAATACTATGGACAACTGGAAAAAAATAAGTAAAGTCTGATGGTGAGTCAATAAGGAAGGCTTCATAGAGATATTTGAACTTCTTCAACATGGTAAAGAGGAAGCAAACTAAGATGTGGAAATATAAACCAAGACCAGTATGAAAATGGAAAAAATAGAAAATAAACCAAGGTATGTAAAGATTCTAGACAATGGATGTCCTTGACTCCCTACCCCCCACACACACAAAAAAATATGTATTAAAAGGAATAAAGAATATAACTCTGAACATTTAGGTGGGAACCAGAGCATAGGAGAACTTGAACTTCTTGGTTTCGTAGGGGCTTGGTTTTGGTTCATGAAGGAATAGATCATCTGGCTTTTGAGCTGGGTATGCTATGATCAGAACTGTGCTTTAGAAAACAGAATCAAAGCCATCGTATAGAATCCAATTTAAAAGATGACCACTGGATAGATGAATGTCACATATATCTATGTAGCCTTTACACAATTATTCATTTTACAATGTATTTTTTAAGCTTAATTGGTTTGAACTCCATTAGACTACAAGTTGGCAGTTCATAATTAAACTGCTGGCTTTTTTTCTTAATTGTGTATTTGATTAAAGGAAACAAATGAAATCCAGAGCTATAAAGCTGCTTTATTGCTCTGAAGGGAAAGTAGTCATATGCAAGAGATCAAACCACCTCCGAAAGATCCCCCGTCACCCACAGCACCATGGCCGTTGAACACAGAAGAACGAACATTAACAGCTGCCAGCTCTTTAAGGCAACAGAGAAGAGCAGAGGCCTCATAATCATAACAGACGCTTTTTAAGTCCATCCCAGTAAGCCGGAACACTTTTGTCCAGTTCCAGCTTGCCAGAAGGCCATTCTCGCTGTCAAGATGATAAATGAACCTGGATGTTCTACATAATTATCATATCTAGACTCAGCCATTATAATGTGCTTTATCTGAACATTAACACAGCAGGCAAATAAAACTTCAGTAGGCAGAAAATGAATCGGCTCACCCACTGGTAAGAGCAAATCTCTCATAAAGGCAGACATTCGCCCACCGAGACCACCCCATGGAAGAGTCTTATATTTTCAAGGGTCTGGGGGATTCTTTCATCAGTCAACAGAGCCCCCAAGCTCAGAATCCTTTTCCTCCTAACAAGTTAGATTGTATCAAGTGCAGAAGCATCTAACCCAGCACCTTACTAAATTAGACTATAATGTGAAGGGGTAATAACCTCGGAAGAGAAGCCATGTTAACCTTAAAGAAATTGACACATGGCAAATAAAGTCAAACAGACTTTATTTCATAAGGTTCCCCATTCTTTCATAAAATTCTCAGTCTAAATTATTCCTGTTTGGTTATCTGTACCATTTAAAAAGGTTCTTTTAAAACTGAGCAGTATTTCTTCCTCATCGTAAATCACGTGTAGAGGATCTAGGAGTCAACTTTCTTTGTCAATAGCACCATTTTACTAACCTGTAAATCAGAAGAGTTTCCCCCGCTCCCTGGGCAAATTTACACTGAACTGCACAGATTAGAAATTAGGGTTCACCAAAGTCTTCAAGAGGTATATGCCTATTTTAAATGATGCTTTAACTGTTGAAATCTCATTCCTAGCTGATGAGAGAGCAGGTTATCATGCATCTCATGGTTTTAGGGGCATACTTGTATATATTTGCAGGCTGGATGGGAGTGACATTTGGTATAAGAGAGGTTATGATTAGGGAAAATCCATATGTGATCCCATAGGAAATACAATAACACTTTTTCTCACTGCAGATTATCTGAGAGACATGAGGACTTTTTTATTTTGTATCTTCTTGTGTAATTCTGAGAAGTAAGACTATGAACTAATATGTAGTGAAATTTGAGTATGAACTCAGTTCTGAGTGAGACTATTTTCCTAATAGTGGGGAGAATAACTCATCGCTTCATTAGATTTTATAGTAACAAATGGGTTATTATACATATGCTCTCTAGTATATAATAAGTATTTTTAAATATGAGTTAGGACTTTGATGCCTATGGAATATTTATGCCATTCTTAACAATTTTTATAGTCCAAATATTTCCCATGAGAATGTATAAATTATTCATATTTTAATGACACTACAGAAAAACAAACAAGAGGTTTTCACAAACATCTCACTGAAAATTAACCACAGGGCTGGACATAGAACGCATTTTCTGACTCACAATCAAATAGTGCAAAATAACTTATTGTTCTTTATATTTTCCTCAAATGAAAATTTTATTTGTAAATAGCCTCTTTAATTTTGGTAATATTTGATGGACATTTTCTAAAGTTTGGGAAGTATTAACCCTCAGTGTTCCACAATGTAGATGATGGGGGAAAAAAATTTACTTTTTACTTCTGATGGAATCAGAGACATGATTAACGATCCCACCCCAAGCAACTAAAACTGGACAGAATAGATGAAACAACCCCAGCCCCATCTATTAGATAACAAGCTGTTCAGCATTGTAACCACCAATAAATGGGAAATAAAATAGGATCACCTTATTATTGCCTGGGCATTCTGCCTGCAGGCAGTGACTCACACACACACACACACACACACACACACACACACACACACAGAGCTAAATTTTTTATATTTATTTATCTATTTCACAGTGGGAATATTTTTAAATTTCACATTATTTTATTTTACAGCAAAACTCTATTTGTCAAATGCCATCTCACACGAAACCTTGGTATATAAATGAAAATTTAAAAAAAAAAGGAAAAAGAAATGCCGTGATTGAAGTGAGAAAAGAGGCTATTTCTGTTTGTACTCTCAACGAATTCCCTCTGGCAGCTGCCAACAGATCTCCAGAAAATCCAGCTGGGAACATTTAAGAGGGTACCTTTGTCCTAGCACATTGAGCCAGGTTGTAAAATCTTATTAGCATGCATCGCTTCTGCGTTCTTTGTATAGCATGTTCCAAGTTAAGTTGGGATATTTAATTATGTGATACCAAATTGAAACACATCCGTGCATGTGTCAGGATCTAGGCTCCGTGAACGTTACCATGGGGATCTGAATGAGTCTTAATATTTCACTGACGTAGGTCAACCTGTTGGAACAAAGTTAGCCCAATAGTTGGATCAGGGTGGTTTATCCTTTAAATGTATGTGCTTTGCATTGGATGTGGTCACCTCTGACATACTAGGTTTATCATTTGGGGGTGAAAGCTGGTTTTTGCACCTAATTTGTATTGTCCTGCAGATACAGTGCCCACATTGCATTGATGTTTATTTTTAGTCTGAATTATAATAATAAATTATGATTACTTGAGCATTCAGATTTAAGTAGATGATTAATGTAAAATCTATTTAAAATGATGGATTAGGATCCTCTAGAATGATAGTCTTTCATCATCATGATTTATCGCATCTTTTCACTAATATAGTCAACATTCGAAAATGTTTAAGTTGGGGGGAAAGTGGGTGTTTTTCACATTTTAAAATGAGAAAAACAACTTTAAAATTAAGTACAATTTTAGGCTATGAGAAAACAACAATGGTTTGCCTCAAATTGTCATTGAATCATTCAATTGTTTGTCTTTTAATATTCTCACTTACTCTGAGATTTCAGTAAGAAATGAGTTAATGATGAATCTTCAGTATACATATAGAAATTTTTACTTTAAAATTATTGTTGCAGTCCTTCTTATTTTGTCTGACATGTCTTTTAAAACCAGAATAGACATTCTGTATTTATTCTAATAGAAACTTATCTAATGATTCAACATTTTAAAGAACATTTTAAACTTATATGAACTATATCAAAAATTCTCTCTGGATACCTTGATAGGAGAAAAGGAAAAACTTAAATTTGAAAATAATTTGGGTTGGTCACTCCAGAACCCACACATCCTCGAAACTGTAATTCTTTTGTTAGGAAGTATATCACACCTTCTTGGGATAGTGTGTGTGTGTGTGTGTGCGTGCGTGCGTGCGTGCGTGCGTGCGTGCGTGTGAGAGAGAGAGAGAGAGAGAGAGAGAGAGAGAGAGAGAGAGAGAGAGAGAATACAGCTGTCTCTTATACAATTTATAAAATTTCAATCTTGGTAAGGATCTCCACTGTTAAGGTGCTCATGTATTTTTCAAGACCTTCTTACACGATTGTGTTTTGTTCTTTTTACAGTTAAGCCTTTATCTGGAATTTATTTTTAATGATATATGGGGAGGGGTCCAGATTATACTAAACCAGATGGCTGCCTATTTGTGTCAACACACTTTATTAAGTATATCCTGCTTTTCACACTTGCAATACCACATTTGCCGTACCATATGTTTTCACATATACTAAACTTTATTTCTGGATTCTATAATATGATCCATCAGTCTATCTGTCTACTGGCATTCCAGTAAAACGTTTATTTTATTGTCTTAATTTTTTCCATAAGTATTGATATCTTGTTTGGTAAAAATGTCCCCTAAACATTTTGAATTTTCTTTCTGGATATTTCCTGATTTCCATATCTCTAGGTACAATGTACAATTATCTAGTTGCTCGGTTGATTAAAAAAAAAAAACATGAAATCATCCTTGAGTTCTCTATTTGATTTACAGCTGATGTGCATTCTATAAACCGTGCCTGCTGGCTTTACCCTCAGACTATTTCCTCAATTAAATTAGTTTTGCCTGCTTTCATCACAGCATTCCAATATAAGCCACAATCTGTCTCTCCCTGGAATCGTTCAAGGTCCTTCTCATTGTTTCTTTGCTTTCACTGTAGCTTCGCTGCTGTCACTCCCCACATAACTGCTGGACTTGGTTTAACGCGTACAATGGATCAGGCCTGTCCCTTGCCCTGAGCTGTCTAATTCTTCTCCATCACACAGGGAGTAAAAACCAGATATCATTTTATACGAGAACTTACGTGGTCTGGCATCTGGCTATAATTTGGACCCCAGATCCTGCCACGCTCCCCCTTATTCATTCATTCTGCTTTAGCCACCATGGCCTCCATGCTGTTCTTAAAACACATCATTTTTTTTTTTTTTAATTTCAGGCATGGGCACTAACTTCTTATAATCCTTTTCCTCCGTGTATTTACAGAGCGTAATAACTCCACACACTTTGCTCACATCTTGATTTAGATGTTACTCCCTCCGAGATGTTTCCAGACCACTGTGTATAAAATAAAATCTCTCTTATTTTTTAGGACCTTTTCTTATTTTTCTTCATAGCATTTATCCCTACTTGATGTTATGTTACATCACTGTAAAATGACGTTCCCCTCTCACAGACTAGAAACACCAAAGGGACAGGGACGGTGTGTGTTTTGTCTCCTCTGCCTGTTTCAAGGACATGGCATGTATGTTCGACAAATACTGGACAACGAATGAACATTTTTTTTCCTGTTCAGAAAAACACTGAAAGAAGCCTTTGAAATTGTATTAAATTTTACCTATTGAGTTTGGGAATAATTTACATTATACAACTTTAAGTTTTCACATTTGTGGGATATTTTTTCATTTGTTCACATCTTATTTTTCACAGTGGTTTTACTTTTATAAAGTTTCAGAGCCATTTAAATGTATTTCTGAGTGTATTCATAATTTATGTTTTCAGTGTGATGGAGTATTTTTTTCCAATTCTATTTTATATCCAGCAATTTTCACAAAATACTTTAAGTCTAATGAATTCTAATTGTATCATAGATTTTTAAGTATAAAATTTACTATATACACAATATAATATACAGATGATGTATTTTTGAATTGTACACTTGAAACCTATATAATTTTATTAACCAATGTCACCCCAACAAATTTAATAAAAAAGGAAACAATAATTTATCATCTACTTAATATTTATAGTTTTATTTTATCTTACTATTTTTATTACAGTCTTTTAGATAATATTTAATAAAAATGGTAATTAGGGCATGCCTATCTATTTACAGATAGGTATTTTATTTCTCTTATTTCTTCTTCTATTTTACCTTTATATTTATCTATGATTTCAGGCATTTTTTTCACTCAACATTCTAAGCTTATTTTGGGGGCTTTACCATTACTCTCCTGTACTCCAAAATACCTAATGGAGTTTTAAAATTGCGTAATTTTTTTTTTTAATCCAAAAGGCAAATTATTTTGTTTCAATTGCTGCTTGCTTTCTCCTTCATCTCTGTCTTATAAGGACCTTGTTTAAGTGTTCACCTTGTATTGTCTTGTGAGGGACCTGCAGGTGCATTATTTTTCTTTGCCTGCCCCTTGAGACTGAGGTGTACCTGCTGAGGCCCCTGAATGAGGCTGGGATGGGAAGTGGTCCCTCCCCAGGTGTTGGTAGTTTCCCAGATGGGAGGTTGGAGCAACATGAGGATGCCTCTGCTGACCAGCAACACTTGAGAGGTGGGGTTTGACACCTTCTCTTGCTCCTCTCCCTGCCCAGCAGTGGACAGAGGCCAGGATGAACACATGATGTCAGATTCCTGCTGGGAGTTGTGATCAAGGCATCTATTATGGGTCTCTGGGAGCCTATGTTACCAAGCTTCTCATTTCATTTCTTTCCCCTAATTCTGTTTCCTAGATCCTTATCCAACCTAAACATCTATAATGCCTTTTCAGAGACAGCAAGAGTTTTCTTCACCGAGCCCTGTTTGCCTCGTACCTCCTCAAGATCCTGACCTACGAAGAGATGGATCTACTGATGGACCCCAGATTCTTCAGAGGTATCTCTAGTATTATTTTAAAATATGTGAGATTGTGTAAAATGGCTAAGCTTGCATAAAATAGAAAATAAAACATTTAGTGTAAGTTTATTTATAATTACATTATTTGATAGAAGAATATACTGTAGTATTCTAAATTCCTTTATTTGCACCTTAGATGTATAATTTTCTTTTAAGTTCAAACTCAATAGGGATTGTATAAATGTTAAATGTAGTAATTATCATAATTGACATCAAGAAAGCCAGCTAAATTATCATCTTAGTTATAAATAACTGATTTAGAGTTTAATTTTTAAAAATTAAAAAAAAACTACGTTTACATTCCCAAGGTATCAAATTATCAGAATACTAAAAAAAAAACTTCAAAAATCAGCCAGCCCCTAATAGGTTTTAAGATGTAGCTATAACAGCTTCCAGATGGCATGATTACAAGAAGTAATCAAAATTTTATGAGCATATTGTTGAAAGTTTAGGAGCTGTTCTATTGCTATGATGGTGCAAGATTTTAGTAAACTGTTCATTGTGGTTTTGTTAATAAATTAATTTTAGAGAATTATGGAATTTATCCCTGAGGGTTAGTACTTAATCTCATAGTGGATTGCAAATTTAAAATATTATTCTGTATATCAATAGCGTCTTTATTTAATAAAAAAAAGGAGTAAGATCAAGAATTTAATGCTTCCATATGAACTAAGAAATCATCTCTCTTTAAATCGGTGCTTTGGTCCCTAGATGCTTGTTGTATCATGATGTATGATGGTCTCAGTGTTAATTAGTAAGGCATTAGAGGAGATGGGATTAGAGAAATGAGTCATGTCTTATGTGGGGACTCATTGTCCCCAAGCTGTCCTTCCCTCCTCAGGAGCCCTACTATTTTGCCCCATCCTACGCACGGCCTTGGGCATGCTGGCAGATGTTGAGTTTACAGTCAAGGTTAAACATCTTTGCTTGTGCCCCGCAATTGCCATTGGCTGACAGGAGCAACCCAATTAGCTAATTTTATATTTTAGTGCCCGGTTTCGGAATAAAGTCCTTAGGTGTGATTTAATTATACTCAAATCTTCTTGTTTTTGACAAATTAGTAAATCTGCTTAATTCCTCACATCAGTATAGTGACTCATTGGGCTTGTATAATTTCTGTTTTAGTATACTCTCTGGAAGTTTTCTATTTCATAATTTCTATAGCTGTTTTATGGTGAAATACCTCCATTAAGGTTAATAGAGGAAATCTCTGGGAACCAGATTCTAAAGACCACTTCTTAAGTATGGTAGATACTAGTAACTAGATTTTAAGAATTCTTTAAACTTTGTGTTAAAGCTTTTTTTCTACCTAGATATTATTTTTTAAAAAAAGAGACATGAAAGGGAGGGAGGGAGGGAGGGAGGGAGGGAGGGGGGGAGAGAGAGAGAGAGAGAGAGAGAGAGAGAGAGAGAGAGAGAGAGAGAAAGAGAGAGAGGAAGAAAGAAAGAAAGAAAGAAAGAAAAAGAAAGAAAGAAAGAAAGAAAGAAAGAAAGAAAGAAAGAAAGAAAGAAAGAAAAGAGAAAATGCATTCACACACATGCATGCATAAACAAACATAAACACACAGAAATGGAACATAAACCCAACTTCTTAGTTTCTTTACATCCAAACTTCTGACCATATTTTTTTTTACTACCCAGCTTTACTATCATCTACTCCCAAAGTCATACCTGTGCCTTTACCTTCAATAATAATTAAACAATGTGCACTTTATTATTTCAATTATCCCATTGTTTCACCTTTCTTTACTTTCATGGTTGCTTATCCAGCCTCTGTTCTAACCCAGTGAGAATGGTTTCAGACTTTGACCAACAGAACTGTGAGATAATAAATCTGTGTCATTTTAAGCCACTAAATCAGTGTCAGTATGTTAAAGCAGACATAGGGAATTAACATAATAAACTTTATTACCACCTAAGGTCAAACTCTCCACTGTATTCTTTCTCCTTTTGCTTAACTGATGGATTTGCTCTTGAGATTTCCACTATTTTTTCTTGTATTATCAACTTGTCTGTCTGTCTACCTGCCTATCTACCTATCTACCTACCTACCTATCATCTATCAAAAGACATAGGCATAGACATATCATTCTACATATCATAATATAATTCTATAGTTTTAAGAGGAGAAAATCAAAATAAAAAATGCACAGACCCCATTGCTCACCATCACCACTAATTACCACCTTTTCTCTCTTTTCTTCTTTATAACAAAACTCAAAATAGTTATGTATATGCTTGCTACATTAATCCCACATCTCACATTCTTTTCTTAAACTACCCTCTTTCCCATTTTGCACTGAAACTATACTTGTAAAAGTCCTCAAAACCTTCGTATAGTCTAAACCACAGCCTGTTGGGTGCCTGTATTGGTGCTTGTATCAACAGTATTTAGTAGAGTTGAACTCTTTTATTCTGCTGTTCCAACCCTTTAAAAGTGCCTTCATCTGTTTTCCTTGTTCCTTTCTTCTTTGTGACTTTTAAAAGATGGATCAAAGCTAGAACCAATCCTCAAAACTGTTCTCTTCTCTACTTACATCTATTTTTCAAATGTACTTCATCCCATTCCATGGTTTTAAGTACAGCTTTGATGCTGATGACTAACAAGTACATATCCAAGGCCCTGGTTTTTCCCCATAAAAATGTTGTATAATATTGGACCCTCATAGAGACATTGAGATATATTCAGGCCAGAGTATAACCATCCAGTTTTAGTCAAAAATAGAAAGGGTGAGAGATTAGAGCCCGAGGCATATGCCAAACATCTAATAAGTGAAACAGATTCAAAACCTGTGTCTTGTGACCATTTATTTTGTTCACATATTGGTGTTATTTAAATAAATATTTTTAAAAATGTTATAAGTACCACTGAATAGTGTATCCTGAATTAATTCACGTAACATTCCTGAATAGATATATATTTTCTTCTTCAACATTTAGTGAGGTTTAGATAATGAAGATACCATTCCTATAAGTAAGCAAGATTTTTAATGTGGTTAGAGAAATCAAGGCCATCCATTTCCAAGAAACCATCTGTGTTCTTGTGCCTCTCTCTTTAAAAGCATGCTTTTACGTTCACAGTCCGGACATGAGCATCAGTCACAGATGTTGCTGGGTGGAACATTAAGATAACCTCTGCTAGAGTGTCACAGATAAGGGCATCACTGTTTGCTTCTCTCGACTTCCCTCCATTTATTCGGGTTACCCTACGAAAGCGCGTTTGCCATCGTCTAGTTTTGATATATATCCTGGCCCAGTGTTGGCCTCACGACTTGGTGGAAAACATGGGGCAGTTCTTCAAATGGTGTCATTTTTTTAGGGAGGAGGTTAGTGAATGACACATTTTCATGACATGAGCAGATATGGTCCTGAGGATACCCATATTGATAAAAGCAGTAAGAGAATGAGGAAATCACAGCTAAGGTTACTCTTGCCCACTCTTCAAAAATTATGACATCCAGTCAATTTCAAACAAGCTGAGAAAAATGTTAGCAAAGGAGAGATTTCAGAGCACATTTCCCCCATAATGTCAAATAATGAAGCATCTCTTAACACATTTATCTCTAAAAGGAATATTCTTCCTCCCACCTAAAGGGCTAAATGATTTTTAAAAAATGATTAAACTTTAGATTTTAGAATAGCTTTAGATTTCCAGGAAAGTTGCAAAGACATTAGAAAAGCCCCCTTCACCCCTCACCCGGTGTCCCGTACTGTTAATGCATGTAGTATTACGACACATTGTTCACAACTACGAAACAGACATTGGTACATGACTATTAACCATACTCCATACTGTATTCTGATTTCCTTAGTTTGTACACAAAGTTCCAGGAGCCTATCCAGGATAACACATGTCATATAGTTGTCATGTCCCCATAAGCTTTCCCTGGCCGGTAGGAGTCTCATGGGTTTTCCTTGTATTGGATGGCCTTGACAATATCAAGGGGTGTTCTGCTCATTTGTGAAATGTCCCTCAGTCTGATGTCTTTCCCACGATCAGACAAGAGTTATATGGTTTGGTGAGGAACACCGCTGAAATAAAGCACCATTCCCATCTCATCACTGTCAACGTGATTTATCACTATCGAGGTCAACCTTCCTCACCTGGCCAAGGCAGTATTTGTCAGGTGTCACGGTAAAGTTCCTTCTTTTTCTACTTTTCTACTCTTTGGAAGCAGAGAGACTATTTTTGATTATATGTAATACATTAATTAAAGGCACAAAAGTGTCACAGAATACAAGGGACACCCACGTGAACACAGCAGACTAAGATTCTAATGTAGCACACATACCTAAGATGACTTTCCTGGCAGTCCCTATCATGGCGAACCTTTGAAGTGATACATTTCAGTCATTTCTCCTGGTCGATAAATGTGACTAATACCTACAGTTAATCTGTCTTTGATGGCAAAGGAAATAACCCTTCCACTGGAAAAAAAAAGGAAAATTTTCTCAATTTTTCCACTGTGATTTGCACAAAAATAGTTAAATATTTTGCTTTCTATATTTGCTTCTCTTTTTAAGGCTTTTTAGAATAGCTGTGTTCCAAACTGTGGTTCATGGAAGACTGAACTGCAAGAAGTAAATATTCCATGAGAAAATAGTTTCATGTGTAAATAGATTTGGGAAAGGCTTGAGTCAGAAGGCTAAAAGAAGATTTTTTGCCACAGACCATTAATAGGCAACGGAGCTACATTACGTATTTCCCAAACTTACAGTTAGAACATTAAAACTTTTATAAAGTACCACCTCCAGAATGTACAGTTTGGAAAATTATTTATAAAGGTACATTGAATAACTCACAGCACTAAAAACATTTTGAAACAATGCAGTTCAGCTTGAAGACATGCAACATATGTAAAACTAAGAATCTGAACAATCTTTATATAATTTCCAAGTTTACCATGGAAATGTATAAATTGTTATTTCCCCACATCTGGCCATCCTTCGCTGCATTTAAAAATATACATAGATACTAAATCAGTAGACTCTGTTTTTTGGAACCATATTTGGGTCACAGAAAAATTCAGCAGAAATTTATAACCTCGCCCTCCCTGCTGCCCCCGCAACCCCCACAAAGGCCTCCCCCCATTAACATCTCATACCAGAATGGCATGTTTGTTACAACTGATCATGTAACAACGTACATTGTTACATTATTATAACCAAATATCTATAGTTTATCTTATTGTCAACTCTTGGTATTATAAATTCTATAGGTTTTTGATAAATGTGCAATACCATGTATCCACCTAATTATAGTATCATACAGAAAGTTTTTACTGCCCTAAAAATCCTCTGTGATCCACTTCTCTCCTCAATCTAAAATAGCCACTAGTTGTTTTTTTTTACTGTCTTCCAAGTCACCTTTTCAAAAATATCATAAACTTGAAATCATCAATATATGTCTCCTTCAGAATGCCTTTTTACACATAGTAATATGTATTTAAGTTTCTTTCACCTATTATAGGTTTGATAGTTAATTTCTTTTTAATCTGAAAATTATTCTATTGTATTGATGTACTACAGTTTATTCACATATTGAAGGAAAACTTAGTTGCTTCCAAGTTTTGGCAATTGTGAATAAAGCTGCTATAAATGTTTATTTTCAGTTTTTTAAAAATGAATGTAAGGTTTTTTTTACCTAATTTGAGTAAATACCAAAGAGCATAATTGCTGAATCATATGTAAGAGTATGCTTAATTTTGTCAGAAACTGACAAACTGTCTTCCAAGGGGCTATACCATTTTACATTCCCACCAGCAACGAATGAGTATACCTATTGTTCCACATCCTTGCCAGCATTTGGTGTTATCAGTATTTTGGATTTTGGACATTCTATTGCTTCACATCCTCGCCAGCATTTGGTGTTATCAGTATTTTAGATTTTGGACATTCTAATCGTGTATAGTGCTATCTCATTGTTGTTTCAATCTGCATTTTCCTAATAATATGATGTTGAGCTTCTTATATGCTTATTTGTCATCCGTATATATTCTTTGGTAAGGTGTTTGTTCAGATTTTTGGTATATTTTTCAATCAACTGAGCAATTTCCTTATTGTTGAGTTTTAAGAATTTTTCAGATATTTTGAAGAACAGTCCTTTACCAGCTATGTCTTTGGCAAAATTATTCTCCCAGTATGTGGCTCGTCTTCTAAATCTCTTCATATTGTCTTTCTCAAGCAGAGATTTTAATTTTAATGACGCCTAGCTAAAATGAAACAGTTATTTAATTATTCTTGCAAAGAGCTAAGTAGCTTCTTCATCTGTTTTGTAATTCTGAGAATTTTAACTATATATATTTTCTATTATAATTTATGGAAAATGACTTTTGCCCAAATTTTCTGCCTTCTTATAGAAGTTGCAGTGATGTGTCATTTGCAAAACCATGGTAGGTAGATGGAGCTGCATTTCTGATTTCCTGATCTTCGCTGAAAGAAAACCAGAGCTTTATTAATTAAGAAAGAAATACCCACACCTACTCTCACGCACACCATCAGTAGTGCTGCTGGTACTTGGTCCAGATGGATTTCTTCCGAATTTAGCAATGCAATAAAACTCTCTTTTTTTCTTTTCCCTTTGATCTATATATGCTAAAGTAAATATTCACACCATCCATGACCTTGTGTGATATAAAACTACTATTTATATTTGTGCTCCATTGATTTTGGCTTTAATACATCTTTCAAACCTTCAATTAAATATGGAACAGATATTTATTAACTTATTTCATTTCCGCTCAGAGATTTCAGCTTATTACATTTCTAACCTGAAAAGGTTAACATGATTGATCACAAAAACTGATCTAAAAATTACTTTTCATTTTCTTTCCTCTTAAGAAATAAATTTTATTATTTTGAATGTATGTCTGTTATAAGGTGTTTCAATATCCTAACTTCTCGCTGTTGTTGTAAAGTAAATTTTATTGACATAACAAAGATTTGTCATGGTTGTTATAGTAACTTGCAAAGCATGTTGGAAGAACTTGTTTCGGGGGATAGGACTTCTCTTGAACTTCAGGAATATTTCAAAAGTTCTTAATTTTAAAGATAGCTGGCAGAGAAGAACTTCAATTCATTTCTCAGGATTAGAGCCAAATTAATGATTTAATGCGGGAAATGAGGACATGACATAATTGCTGAAATGTGCCTTTATAAATAGACATTTCCACTCTATCATTTAGAGGGATCAGCCTAAAACACAAATCTGGTATAGAGACCAACTTTCTCAGATGCTGGCTAAACATCCTTAACCAGTCTCCTACACCCCAAACATGTGAAGATTCTAACACGACCATCAGAATAACTACACACAAGGCATGTACGGCCGCAGTTGCAAGGACAATAAATATTTGCAGAACCTGCTATTGTTTGATGCGGCACTAATTTTTCTGCATTTTTCTTCATCAGTTATGATTTCAATGATCAATGATCAATAATTATCAAGTCACATCTCCATTTTACAAATGTTAACACCTGAGTTTCAAAGAGTCTCAATAAATAAACAGCCCCAAGTGACCCTCTGCATCTTTGTCAAGCCAGCCAATGCTCCCTTCCTTATGTCACCAATCCATGCCGTGCCGTGTGACTTGGTGCCTGATGTTTACCCCAGATGACATCTTTTCTTTCCTCTTGTCTACCTGCCGAATTCATATAATTTCTTTACGATTCATTCCAAACAACTTACTCAGTTCAAGGACCTTCTCCTTAGTAAAAACCCACCGAGTTAAATGTTCCTTCTCCTCTTCTATGAAGATGCTCATTGCATTCTGCACTCGCTTTGACATACTTGAACCTCGTGAGAAAACAAGGTGATAAAAATCCCAGTGTTGCATATTATTCATCTTCATTTTTGTAACATCCAGCAGGGGCTTGGCATATGCATACTAGTTGTACGATGGGAGTTTTTAAATTGGAATGATTATCTATGGTGTCTGGGTATTGAAAAGTGAAAATCTGGAGGAAAAAAAATCTACATGTGCATTTAGAAAATATTTCCAATGTCATGTGAGTGAGAGAGTACATCCACACAAAATTTCAGGTATGGGAAATGACTATTGCATCTAAAGCATAAGCTGCCTCAAGTATATATCAAGTGCTTAGAAATTAAAAAGAAGGCTCATTTAGGATGGCTGTGAGATTCCCAGCACGTCCATGTTCCACTGACGTAGGCCACAGATAAAGAATGCCATAACCATAATAGACTCTGGCCCTCCAATTGTCAAAGCTGACTCACAATAAGTTTTATTAACTTGAAATTACTTTTTTTCTAGAGGAGTTTTAGAAGCTGAATTTCATTACCCTGAAGTAATCTCTGATAAGTATGAAAACTCACGCACATACAAGCCCCTTGAAGTAAGGCAAATATTTTATTTCACATCTCTTTAGAATAACGAGGATTTCGTGAGACCAAATAGTTTGCATTTGCCTTTACACTGCTGCTACATTTTGAATCGAGGTATTACTACATAAGACGTTCAGCTTCCCCCGCCACTCACACACTTTTATTGGATTCTGAACAAAGAATGCTCCTGGTAATGGATTCCTTAAAACGTTTTAAGTGACAGGAAACTCCAAACGCTTTGATGCTAATGTGAATTCCTAAATGATTGTATCTAAACAATTAATTCATTTGTGCTCTTTTGGAAATGCATTTACTAAACATGTTTGTCATATTTTGTGTTATATGCAGACATGTGTGTCACAATGATTTCTTCTGTAGAGAGCTCAAAATCAATGAATTCATATATACATAAACAAAGAAACTACCGTATGTCCTCCAAAGAGATATGAATAAGGAATCCAATGTTTTAAAAACCATTGAAGATATTTTAATAAGGAAAAATGAAATTTTTATTTCTTGTAAATGGTCTACTCTGCTATTTAAAATTGACAAATTATCGACTCAGAGCTTTCTAGTCACAAAATTCTCCTAATGATGTTCCTTAGCTCCTATATATTGAGAAAATAAAATCAATATTGTCACAGATTCATCATGGTTTTGAGGAATTTGTAATTAAAAATAATGATTCTCAATGAATAAAGGGGAAAATAAATTTTCATTAGATTAACTTAGAGGAAAAAGATACAAGAATGTATGAGGAATAAAAAAAGTTCTATTCAAAATTTTGGTGGCATTTTATTTATGAGGTCAAAGCATAAAGAAACAAACTTAAATTCTAAAGTGAGGATGGAGGTAAAAAAAAATTCTAATAATTTTGGCCTACTAATATGATAAAGGCAAAAGAAAACAAAATAATAGAATTCATACAGAAATTTTCCTGAAGGAGAGCATACTTGAAATTTTTAGCCTACTTGAACACTTCCCTGTAGTTGACCCATAATCATCATGTATTTGGGATTTGGAGCTGGGAAAGAAATAACACATCACACATTTCAAATCATTTGATCCTTCTCATAACATGTTCCCCAGCAATTTCATGTGTCAGGTACGATGTTTGGTTTGGGGACATAAAAGTTTGAACACTTTTCCCCCAGAGAATTGATGATCCTCAACTATGGAAGAACGGGTGAACAAATATTCCATAATAATTGGATAAATGCTGCAAGAGTGGGCATGTGAGAATGGATACTGGCAGGGGAGGTTTCGCTTGGCGTTAGGAAAGGGTCACGAAACATTGCAGAAGAGTGATGACACAAGCGAACTCGGGACAGTGTCAGACATGTAGGAATCAGACATCTCGCAGCCAGACAGAACAAGTGGTAATTGGAGGACAGGTAGGAGCAGAGACCAAGGTATAGACAATTTCGCCACATTCTGGAAACAGCAAGTGGTTCTAGAACAGTGTAAGGGGTGAGTGCTACTTCCAGAGGGGTCTCCCTATCATGCTAAGCAGTTTAAATTGTATCATGAACAAATGGTTAGTCATTAAAGCAAGAAGTAGCCTGAAAGAGGTTTATAAAAACACGGACACGAAATGCAAGGAGATTAGAAGCAAGAGGCATATAGACAGTTGAGTAATAATTTTGTCAATAAAGAATGAAAACCCTAATCAAATGCAGATGGAAGTGGAAAAAAGATATACATGTTTTTGGATGTACATGTGTATGTACACGCACTGTCCTAATACATGTGACTATACAAACCTCCACCTGGCATAACCCTGGTAAATAGCAAGATATTGCTTCTTCCTTAATTAAAACACATCCATCTGAAAATAATAAACAAAAGCATAAGCAAGGACACATTTCTCACAAAATCACAATTTCTTATTACTATATCCAGCTACAGAATTAAGTTCATAAATACTTTAAATTGGTTCAATATTGTCTTATTTTTATTAGTCTTCTAAAGGACAGAGACCCATTGATCCCTTATTTCCTTTACGAAATCCCCAGTAAAATCTTTCGTATATTTTTGTTGCTTTTCACATGTGTAATGAAACTCTGGGGCTAAGGAGCCTCTTATGAGATAACAGAAGCTAGAGCCACGTGCATGTGACGTGATGAGCAGTGTTAGCTGGATCCAAATAATAGAGGCAGTTAGGTGTCAGTACCTGTCATTCCTGGTGGACCACTGGAAGTCATCTCTGAGGGACTATCATGAGAGATGACATACCTATTGGACTAGTGATAGAAACAGATGAAAGTAAGAGTGACTTGATGTTTCAGTGACAGCACCTGCCAGCAGTGAATGGGTTTGTGACCACCCGTGGGGGGGTGGGCATGAACGTGTGGTGAGCAGGTGCACACGTCGAGGTGGCGTCTGGGGGGTGTGCAAATTTGCAGGGGCTGCAACTTTGAACCAGTGAGATCTTAGGTACCAGAGACTGGTTAGCCTGGAGAAATTCATCTTATTTCTGTCCCAAGAAAACCATTCTCTCTGTTTTTCTAGTTTTTATCTTAAGATCATAATGTATTTACTCTTTAGTTTGGAAATTGTACAATGGCTTTGTACAATACAATTCTTACTTTCCTAAAAGTTGTTAAATACTGGAATGGTTAAAGGAGACCTTTTAATTTTCTCTGGTTCTTTTGACAAAATTACACGGGGTTGTGGGCATTCCTATTTGAAAATAAGGGAATGAACTAAATGTCCTCTTCGATTTACTCTTTAACTTACTTAATGTAAAATTACATAATGCTGAACCAGCCTTAACTCTCATGGAAATAATTTCTTTTAATCAGTCTTCTTGACTATTGAATTTTGACCTCAGCTCGGGCTGTTGAGAGAGTCAGGATTTCGGCAGATGGACGCACATTGTGGTATTGTCAGTGGTTTTTTTGCTGAACTTCATTGCCTTTCTGTTGGCTGATCACTTGTGAAGGGACAGAAAGCAAGTACAGATGTGCCATTTCATCATGCTGATACTGGATATTTACAAGGTTCCTTTTGTCAGCCCTCAATTTGCTTGTGTTTTTAATAAACCAATCCATTTTACTTGAACAAAGATATGACTCAGAAAAAGCAATTTATCATTATAGTTTTTTTAAATGTTAGGCTTGCAATTGTGAAAAGGATGTGAGGAGTACAGAAATCAAGCTTGTTTCATATGCTCGGAGGTCACTTAAGGCCAGTGTCCTGGTTTCATGAATTTGAAGGTGAACATTAAGTCTGTTGAATTGTCAGCATGAAATATGCATCATGAAATGAGCCTACTTGCAGAATTTCTATGTAATCTAAAGTTGGAGAAAAGGTCTGAAATCAACTTAACAGATGGAAACTGGCTAAAGTAATTAAGCATTGAGAATTCAATCCCTCTTTACACAGCTGCACAGAATGTTAAATCAGACATTTGACCAATGAGATCAGGCCAAGAGCAAAGCATTTCCGCTCACAATAATACACATGTTTAATATATTCAAAGTACTCCTGAACAAGGATGTGGACCTTGAATATTACCTCAGTAAGAGTAATTTTATTTTATAGCACCTGAATCTTGCAAAATATGCCTATGGGGAATTTTGAATTTTAAAAGCAATTATTCTGTTATTATTTATCCTCAGTATTTTGTAGTTTAGTTCAAATATAAAGAATGCTTCTCCAGTGAAATCCCTTTAGTCAATTCAACTGTCAAATAATAAAGGACATGGAAATAAGTTTGTTATTATTCAAAGAGGTAGACCTGAATAAAATATTCTATCTATGCTATTGTTTGGGAGATGCGTTTCTCTGTGATTTTAAAATAGTAAATTTGTAGTCATACATATTATAATTATGGTTCAGGAAGGATTTACACACCCAGAATATCTAGTCTGATGTATTGCATTAAAATCATTTTGTAGGACATTTGATTATAACAGATACAGCCTTTGTCTCACATTACTGTTGATACTTAAAACACTTGAAGTTGCATTATCTTCTAACAGAATTTACTTGAGCAATTGGAGCATAAAATAGTAATAGATTATAACCCAAAGGATAAAAAGATATATCCATGAGTCCATACTGATATAAATAAATGATGAATACACAAACAGGGAAGAGGGTACACGTCTCTAAGGTAGAAGAATTTCAAATAATTTATGAAGTTTCCCTGTCGAAGTTGAATGAACGAATAACTCCTAATGTCTCAAGCGTTAACTGCAAATGTGACTTCCTGCCAAAGAGACAGTATGGCAGGACAGGAGGAAGATTAATCCACAGTGGAGAATCTGACAAATATTTCCTCAGTCAGATAATGGAGGTCAACATCAACAGTGATAAGTCGTGTCAATAGTTGAGGAGAAAAGATGAAATGGAGCTTTGCTCTGTGGTCTTCTCCCCAGATCATGGGACCCTGCTCTAATCATGAGAAACACATCAGATAAGTTCCAATAAAAAGGAACACTGCAAAATAACTGACCTCTACTCCTTGTAACTACCAAAATCATCAAAAACAAGCGAGTCTGTCACACTGTCACAGCCAAGAGGAGACACGATTACTTAACGTAATGCTGTTTCCTGGATAAGATCCTGGAACAGGAAAAAAAAAAAACATTAGGTACAAATTAAGGATATCTGAATAACTTGTGGACCTCGGATAGTAGCTGAGCCTCAATCTTGGCTCATTAATTGTGACAAACATACCAGAATAATACAAGATGTAAATAATTGGGAACACTGGGTGCAGGGTATATGTTCTATCTACTCAATTTTTTTGTAAAGCTAAAGTTTTCTAAAAAATAGACAATTTAAAATAATATTTAAAACATTGTATAGATATAGAATTAAAAATTCATTTGAACACATGATGTAGTATGAACAATAAGATTCCTACAGAAAAAATAATAATTTTCTAACCAAAAATTTCAAATTTTTATAAAGCTAAAGTTGTTCTAAAAATAGATCATTTAAAATAATATTTAAAACATTATATAGATATGTAATTAAAAAATTCATTTGAACACATGATGTAGTATGACCGATAAGATTCCTACAGAAAAATTAATAATTTTTTACCCAAAACCTTTATTGTCATAGTTTGTCCTTCTTTTTGAATTGGTGACAGTTGTGAACTTCTTGACTTGGGGGAGCTTTAAACACTAATTCAAATGCATAAATTATAAAATGAAGTGTTAAATTTTATCTGCTGACCATTTGCTAAGAAACAGCCATCAGATTTTCAAATTTGGGTGTTAGCTGCTTCTTGCACAATTTAAATGTTTGGTAAAGGCAGAGGAATTTATCTTGAAATCAGTTTCTAGCTCTCTCATTGATTGTCAGGCATGTTTTCTGCTTTGTGTGGCCCTCAGGAGTTGGAGTGTGTGTAGATTTGCTTTCAGAAAGTGATTGTCAGTTGCACTATACAACAATTTCATCCCATCAACAAGTTAATTTTTTCCTCTTCAGAACTCCCTGTTTCAACAGGGAGTTAGTTACTGTTTCAACTTTAATCTTTGCGAACCTTTTTATAAGCACTGTGGTCTTCTCCTCTTCCTTCTTTGCACCCATGATAAGCATGGTTCCCCAAAGATGTCTGTGTCCTCATCTCCAATCTTAAAATAGGGGTATATTATCTGAGCGGGTCTGACATAATCACAAAGGTCCTTAAAAGTAGGACAGCGAAACAGAGTCAGAGAGAGACGTGACTACGGAGCAAGGTCAAAGGGACGCAGCATTGCTGGTTTTGATGATGGCAGAAGGAGGCCATGAATCAAGGCCTGGCAAGTGTCTAGAAGTTGCAGAAGGAAAATGGACTTTCACTCTGAGCCCATGGAAAAGAAGGCACCCTGATGACGTCTTGAGAGCCACGGACATCGGTGAGACCCATTTCAGACTTCTGAACTACAGATCTGATAAATAATAATACATTTATGTTGTTTTAAGACACAAAGTTTATAGAAATTTGTTATGGCGGCCACAAAACTAATGCAGTGTCCCAAATATATATGATGCTGTGAGTACATCTAATATAGCATTCCTTCATACTACCATGCCTTTTTCTGTTCATTCATACTGTCCTTGAGGATTGTGACTCCTATCAGGCCAGGAAGTATTATTATTTGTAATTATAAGATACCAATATAATTTTTTTTTTTTTTGCCACACTTTGGTCTCCAGTAAATAATTACTGATCAATTAGATACTGTTCTTAGAACAGATAAGTCAAATACCCTGGACTGTAAGACAGAAGAAACTCTTATCATCTCTGATTTTCAGTTTCCTCATTGTGCCATATTGGTTATAGATTGAATATTACTATGAACCTGAATTTTAAATTGAAAACATTATATAGATAAGAAGTTTTATAATTATTTAGCTTTATGCGGCAGTTATTGGTCTAATTGTAAATATCTGAAAGTAAATACCAGTTGTACCTCATTCATCTCCATCTCTTCTGTGGCATATACCATACAGATTTTTTTAATGTATTGTTCAAAAAAATTGCTACATACTCAAATAAGTTTAATTAAATATAGCAAGAATGGGTTTAGGCAAAGAAGGTGTAATAAAGTAAGACGAGAAGTTTAATCATTACCCTAAATGCCACTCCCTTCATTCCCATCTCTAAACTTTTTCGAAGACTGCAATTTCCTTCTGTCCTTAGTGTCTGCAATACCATTTTAGGACCTTCAAAATGATGGGTACATGCTGGATGGTGACAATGATACAATGATAGAGTCATATGGTTTCTATAACTTCCACAAGGAAGAAAATATATGTGTGCTTGAATTATTCATATCCACAATCTTCACTGACAAACTAGATGGTCCAGTGGTTCATTTCTGTCTTGTGCTTTAGCCACGTTCTTATCAAGCAATCATCCTCCAGTCAGGATGGTGGCAATGGAAGGTTCTAGTGCAAATAGGCAAAATATTCAAGATGGGGACCTTCTAGAAGTACCTCGGAGTGTCATCTTCTTTCCGAATTGCTTTCCTGTGGCATGAAAATGGCACCTCCAATCAAGGGGTCTAGAATTCTGTTCTCACTGATTTCCTCTGGTGCTGAGATCTGGGCCAAGAAAAATATCATTTCTTTAAGCCAACCAGGTAACTTGTAGTTGAGTGTTTTCAATTAACTCTGGGATGAAAAAGATTAGACCACATTGAAAAGAATTTTGCATCATGAAGCACGTTCAGAGGGCATACTTTAGAATCAGGGATCTGATTTTCTAAAATCTCATCACTTAGGTAGCCCCTTCTGAGACTGGTTCGTTCTTCCCATTACTCCACTCATCAATTTCAAGACCAAAATATCCTTGGCCCTGGAAAAATCAGCAAAGTCTCCATGGATCATACCTCTATGAAAATGAAGTGTATAATGAAAATTCTTTTTGCAGTACTTCCTTATCAGTGCCATTGTAAGACTGAATTAGTATATTTTAAAAACATGTTGAGATCTTTTACGAATGACAGTTTACTAATAAAAAAATACTTTCTGTTACCTTCCATCTTCTTCATATTATGTGCTAGGAAAATATACCTTTTGCTATTTGAAGGAAAGAGGTATGATTGTTTTATGATAGATTCATGCAGATGTATGAAATTGACTCATGAACACGGCGGTTTTTACAAGGTAGGTCATAAAAACTGTACTTGATGAACAGTACTAGTTCAGGATTAATGCTCACATTTTCCCAAATTTGTGTCTGTCATTTAAATGGAAGTGATTTCACTGTAGATTTGCCCATTCACTTAACCTCATGATTCTTTCCTATAATGTTTTGTCATTTTTCAACTTTTCAATTCCTATACTGCTTTTTGGCAGCAATAATTCACTGCCTAGGAAAAATGCTAGACTATGTTATGCTATATTATAAGCAAAATCTTCGTGTTACTTAAGATTTTCCTTGGTAATTTAGCATTGCCTAGAAACTCTGGTACAAACTTCATATTTTGAGTCAATTCTAAATTTAACTGTTAAGTTAGAAATTGGGCCTGTTTAGCATTTATTACATCTTCAGATATGTAAAAAAAAAAAGAAAAAAAAAACAATCTATAGGCTATTTGAAATAAATGTTCTGAAACTGATTCCCAAAGCCAAATTAGTCATTTATAGTCTTGAGCTTGGAAAGGGAGAAAAAAGCAGAGTTGTTGATAAGCTACTTTTATGTCCAAATGTTTCACTAATTATAGGTGACAAGTGTGAGTCATAATGATCGAACATTCATCATCATTTTACAGCATATAGACAGATAGAAAACTTTATAATGCTTGATTTTGTTCGCTACCATATCTTCCTACGGAGTTTTGATGACAGGGTCAATTTTTGCTTGACTAGTTACCATTACACGTTACAATAATGAGTACATAATTTTATTCTTTCATTCTCTAAGTTTCAGGGGACGCAGTGCTCAACAAACACATAGCCAGGTGAAGAAAAAACTCCTTAATATGTAGCTTAAACAAATATATTTTTATCCAAATATATTTTTCAATGAAACTACTTTGGTCTTCAGTTTCTGCTGAAACCCAAGTATATAGCTTATACATTTCAAAGGACTGTGTCAGAGTCTGCCCACCCCCTCAAATTCCTATGTTAAAACCATAACCTCCAATCGGACGGTACTTGGAGCTGGAGCCCTTGGGGCATAATTAGACCATGAGGCTGGAGCCTTGGACTGGATGAGCACGTTAAAAGAAGAGACAGCAGAGAGCTTGCTTCCTCTCTCTCTTTGCTCTCCACCACGTTAAGTTATAATGCAAAGATCGTTGTCTGCAAGCCAAGAAGGAGTCACTTACAAAGAACCCGACCACACTGGTACCCTGATCTCAGAATTCCTACCTCCAGAACCATGAGACATCAAAGCTTGCTGTGTAAGACACAGAGTCTGGTATTTTGGTATAGTGATCCACACTGACTGGCTCTCTGATTTTTAATTGCAAGTCATCACTGGGAAATGCAGGCATGCAGTCATGCCCCCAAAGAAGCACGGGAGATGAGAAATACACAAAATTGAGGACTTAGATTCTAGCCAAATTGCTCTGGAAGACTTAAGAGATAGTTTGAAATTATTTTATTATTAGAGAATTATGGAGTACCAAAGACATTTGGCATGATATGGAGAGATCGGATCTGTCCGTCAGCTATGAAATTATAAAGAAGAATGTGAGAAAACAACTTAAAAGACACTTTTAATTTATGGGAGCCGAAGGCTGCTTACGGGTCAAGCTTAACCAGCCTGGTGGAGGCTTTTGAAGATACACTGTCAAGAGGAAAATTCAAGTGATGACGTTTTACTTAGATTTTTCTAAAATAAATCTAACCATGTTCCACCTCAGAGCATTTAACTGCTAAGGTAAGGAGTCACTAGATAGCTATGGACATAAAATAGTTAGAAATGAGTTCATAACCTAGTGACAAGAAGTTCAAAACTGGTTTGATACATTCTTCACTTTCAGAAATGATTTGAACATTTTTGCTGGGAAAGAGAGCTCTAGATTTTTTTTTTTTGGTCTTTTATTGTTATGTAAGTCTTGTTGGGAAAGGTTGTCCAAGTGTGCTAAGGCTAGAGAGGAGTTTAACAGTGTGTTTCAGTTTTGATGTGTTGAGAGCATCTTTCACATAAAATGGCTCATCGCAAGTATGTTCAAGGAGACATCACCCCATTAATTTTGATGTCTGAAAAAATTATTAAGTAAAGAGATCACCACTTATTTTTATGAGAAATTTTATTTAAAGTTAGGAAAGCAATATCTAAATGTCAGATGACGTGTAATAAATTAAACGGGTGCCTATTACGTGCAATTATAAAGAACTCTCTGCTAAGTCTCAGTGTAGTGTCAGTGTTACGAGAAATTGCCTTCGATCTGCACTTACGACAGCACCAAGGCTACAGGAGGCACACAAAAATGCTTGTTGAGAACCAATGCATCAGTTACACAAGTTATTTTCAAAAATGGTCGTGTTTTTTGTTTGTTTGTTTGTTTGTTTGTTTGTTTGTTTACTTCCTACATGGTCCTCTCTCTCTCCCCATTCTCCAAAAGAATAAGTCATGATTAGGATCGGCAATGGAGAGTTAAAATTAAAAACCAAAATATATATTCTTCTAATGTCCAGAAGAAAAAAACAAACTGCAAATAAATGTTTGCTCTTCTTGCAGTAAAACAGAGGAAGAGGCTTTAGTCAACCAGGCTTCCCAATTTCCATCCCTCAAAAGAAATGGCGGCACTTCCGGGCCAGGAGAGGCATCGGGCAGCCCATTTCCCCATCTGTAGCCTCTCAGCCGCCGCCCTGTAATGTATGTCACTATATGTGACCTGTAGCTCTTCCCTCGGGAACTTCTCGAGAATAAGAATCGGGAATTCCTTAATTCAGGGGTTACATATAATATTTTGGAATGTAGTTCCTTGAGAAATCAATGCTGGGTTAATTCTCCTTTTAACAATTAGTGTGTGTATATACATACACTACATTTTCTTTATCGTTTCATGCATTGATGGACATTTAGCTTGCTTCCACTTCTTGGCTATTGAGAATACTGCTGTAGAGATCGTGGGAGGGCAGATATTCCTTTGGGATTGTGATTTCAGTTTTCTTACATACACACTCAGAAGTGGGATTGCTGATTCTTATGGTCGTTCTAGTTTTGCTTTTCTTCTAGAACATCCACACTGTTTTCACAGTGGCTGCACCATTTTACTTTCCCAACAACTAAGCACGAGTTTCAATTTCTTTATCTCCTTGCCGAAACTTACCTGCTTTTGTTTTTATAATAACCATTCTAATGGGTGTGAAGTGACACATCCTTGTGGTTTTGATGGTTGTTTCCCTGATGGTTAATGACTCTGGGAATCTTTCACATATCTGTTGGTTATTTGTATGTCTACTTTGGAGAAATTTCCATTTCAGTACTTTGTCCGTCTTTAAAATGAGTTATTTGTTTTCATGCTTTTAAGTTGTAGGAGTTCCTCATATATTTTAGATATTGACTCTTTATCAGATATATGGTTTTCAAATATTTTCTCCCATTGCATGGGTTGCTTTTCACTGATTTTTTTCCTTTGCTGTGCAGGAGCTTTTTAGTTTGACATAGTCACACTTGTCTTTTTTAGCTTTCGTTACTTGTTCTTTTGATGTCATATCCAAAAAAATATTGCCTAGACCAGTTTTATCCCACCTTTTTTTTTTTTAGGAGTTTTACAGTGTCAGATCTGAAGTTTAAATCTTTAACATTCAACCTTCAAAAAGAAGGAAATCCTGACATATGTGACAATGTGGATGAACTTGGAAGACATTATTGTCAGTGAAATAAGCCAGTCACAAAAGGACAAATACTGCATGAGTCTACTGAGGTGTCTAAAATAGTCCAGTTCATAGAAACAACGAATGGGATGGCGGCTGCAGAGTGGGGGTGGGGATGGGGGTGAAGCTGGGGCGGGGGAGGCAGTAACTGCACTGTTACTTGCACCCTTAACGTTTTGTGAGGAGGGCAGATCTCATGGTAAGTGTTCTTACCACGGTAAAAATAAATAATGTTTTGATTTTTTGTCATCACATTCTAGGTACTTAGGAGAGGGACATCTCAAATGAGATAAGATTGACCAGCTCGTGACTACTTCTGTTTCCATTAAACTAATCTAAAGGTAAGGTATGTTTCTATGTCGGTGTTTCTAAATCTACAGTACCTTGGAAGTGGCCAAGGTAGAGTATGGAGCAATAATTGTGTCATCTAAATAGAAAAAAAAAACATTTTAAAATGTCAATGCCACAAAACGTTTAGGAGCTACCAATGAGTGAACAATTATTTATGTTTAATTTATTACATTTAATTTTTAGTTCACCTGCAATTTATTTTGTTCTAGCCAGTGAAGTTAGACTAACTTAATTATGTTTTTCCAGAAGGATAGGCAACTATATCTGTATCGTTTTTGACTACTCTATTTTTCCCATTGGTTTCTGTGCTTCAGTTTAGATATATTAAGCTGTATTAATGAGAAAAGCAGGTGCCCCAGAGACTAGAGGGAGGGACTCTCTCTCACTATGACAAATGCTTCTCAAATAATTGCTCAGCCCACTACAGACTGTCACCATAAATTCTGTCTCAATAAAATAGTGACAGGAATTCTAGGAGATCCTCAGGGAGGTGGGTTGGCCATAGTGGTGATCATTTTCTTTTTATTTTAAATATCTTTGAAAATTCATCTTATCAGAAATCTCTGGCTTCATGAGAGGAGGAAAAATTCAGACTACCTGAAAAATTCTCTGACACCTATTTTTTACTGAGCAATCTTTCAATCTCTTTCTTCAAATACCTCGATAAACAACACGATAGACATGCAAAATTCAAATATGGTAATTTTTTGAATTCCTCATTTACTTTCCAAGCTTGGTCTTTCAAGGATGTCTTCATATGACCCAGAAGCTAGCCCAGCACAGTTCCACTTACAGCTACTCTGAATGTCATCTCATTATTGTTGGACTATATCCCCCCTGATACTTGTTACGGGGCGATGGATATAGGGAAGCCATTTTTTTGTTGTTGTTACTTTTCACTTGAAAGACCAAGTGTTTCTTTTTTATCAAAAAAGAACAGCAGCATGCTTCTAGGATTCTGCTTCAAGGGCATATAAAGTTCCTCGTCCTGTACTCCAAAGCTGTCCATCAGCAACTCGACGGGTTGATCCTCCCCTAGGACATCGTCCTTGTCTGTTGTATTTATAACATCAAGTATAAAGTGACGAGTTCGTTATGCATGGGAGAGGAAGAAAGGTAAGCCTGATAAAGATCCATTACATTCGTAAAGGTTCTGTGCATCCAGTGGCTCGGGCACACAGGGACAACCTCAGAAATGTGGGGAGCAAGGAGCTGCATCATGAACAGCATCCCCTAAAAAGCTGGTAAATGCACAAGTGTAACTTTTTAAATGTCAAAGACGCATAAACTCCCATTGGGTGACCTTCTCCAACTCATGTATCATATGACCAGAAAAGCTGTTTGCTCCAAGAAAGGTTGATCTTCACAGGTAGTTCAATAGTGCTTGAAGTGTCTGAAGTGGAGGGGATGCAACTTGAGGCCTGTGACAAAATGAACAGGAGAATTGCAAGACAGATGTTTTGGGGATTCAAAGCAAAGCCATATATTCTTTATATGGTCAAATAATGATCATTTAGAATGGAGAATTTGGCTTGCCATAGTAGTCTATTAGAATCTAAATACTTGACCTTGGGTTACTAGGTAACATTTCAACCCCAGCTGCAGATTAAACAAATTGCCAGTCATGCAGCAAAGTTGATTTGCCCCCCAAAAGTGATTTTAATTGTAAGTATTATCATTTTTTTCATTTCCACAGAATGATTTTATTTTCCATCTCCTCATTCTTTTATGTTTTTCCCATTGAAATAGGTCCTATAATAAATCATGTTGACATTGAATGTTTTCATTTTCTCACTTTTTCTGATCCCAGTTCATGGCTATTTGAAAACAATAGATAAAATGACAATGAGGGAAAACATAATTACTAAATTTATACTTGAAGCTTATTTTTATTTAAACTGAGGAGAAATGTTATGCATGGTTAATGAAAATTATAGTACTCTAATTATTAAACATTAGAACACTCAGATTATCTTTAATATGTTTGCATATTTTACATAGAATAGAAGAAAAATCATGACTCTAAATATAGCTATTTGATGGGTATTTTGAAGTATCTGCTTTGTGGTCTAATTTCATATTGCTTTATGATATCCCTGTCTTAAATATCAATGGTGAATATAACATTACATTTGATTATTACATATCTTTATTTGTTTACTCACATATTAGCATCAGTTAAGCACGTAGTATGTTCAAGAGGTCAGCACTAGAGTACCAGGGACTAGGCTTGTAGTTAGGGTAGGTAACTATGATAAAAAGACTATGTTAAATGAAAAAAATAAAAAATAAAAACAGCCGAGTTTCCAAAAGTCCTAGAGGAGTTAAAAGAGGGAAAGAAATTAGTTCTGATGTGGAATATAAAAATCACAGAAAGCAGAATTTCATTTGAGTGCTACAAGCTTTGGATAATTGAAAATAAGATAAAATGTGTTTCAAGCATTTTAAGAATGAAGAGATAGTTTAAGCCAAGTAATAGAAAATGAAAAGTATATGGTGCATTCACAATGAAATGCAATTGGGTAAGACTGGAATATAGTGTATTGGTAGGATGAAGAAGTGGATGAAAGATTTGCAGAAATAGCTTGGGAGCTTTGTAAAGAATTAGAATTGTATTGTTTGCAGTGGTGGATCCTTAGTTTTTAATGATGGAGCCAACATCATCCAAGCTGATAACATGTTTTCGTTGAAAAGTCCAACACTAGTGTCACACATTGCAAAGTGTAGTCCAAATACCATTTTTTGAGTTATGATATTGCTCTAACATTCCTCTGGCTTCTTCACAGAATGTAGTCGTCTAACTGAATTATAGGCATGAGATTAAATGGACCCCTCATCTAAGAACACCTCATCCAGGGATCTAGAATATTTCAAAGATGAGGTTTGATGGCTCTGAAAAAGTTTCGAAGACTAGATCATAGTTCCAGAGATGATCAACATGTGTATATTTTCTGTAGTGAAACATTAGAAATGGTTAAGGATGCAATAAATGGATGCATAAGGAAAGAAGGAGCTAGGTTCTTGGCTAGGAAGTTTGTGCAAACTGTCAAGTGAAGAATGTCGGTGATCAGTGAGCATCTAAGCCTCTGCTCTGAGAGGGACTAGTTTGTAGGTAGGGCGAAGAGGTCCACCTACTATTGGAGCAAACTTCTGCACACACCAGGCTCCTCTGTACAGCCTGGACTAACCGTGTTGCTCAGGGTGATGCTTTTCGAGAAAGAATAAGAGATTGAATCACTGCAACTCTCAATCTCAATTTGAACTTGTCATGACCATCACCCTGTTTTCAGCATAAAATCTAAAGTGTTAGCCACTCTCTTGAAGAAACTGCAGAATGAGCAAATTTGTCCAAGTATGTCGCATCTAACCTTTCTCTTCTCTGCAACATGTTATTAGCAGCAATGATAAAATCAACTCTAAAATGAGCTCAAATGCTTTATTGACTTATGATTTATTTTGATGTTTTATTTTTTGCAACCTACCATGGAATGATTTTCAAATACATTTCACATTTGGATTGTAGACAGTGCATATAATTAACACCCTATACTATACAACATTGATGGAATATTGTTGACCTCTTGTTTTGAAGAAAACCACTAAGAAATAGAATATTACACTTCCTTTTCCTGTTTTTTTTTTCACAAGGCAAACAAAATAAAATGAGTATGACTAGAACATACAATGTCTCAGATAAAGCTGACATTTTAATGAGGAGAAATTAGCATACCTCTCGGATCTTAGGGAAGCCAGGCTCCAATGTCTCACTCACACTTCCTGGTGTTTACGCTCTTACTTAGTCCCCTCCCACCCTGAATCTGGGCCAGTCACCTGTAACCAATGACATGTGACTAAAGCGACGCCATTAAACTCTATGGCTAGACTAGGATAAGGCTTTCAGCTTCTACCTCAGATTTCTGTCACATTGTCTCTCGAGAAAGCCAGATTCTATATAAGAAATTCGAAAATCTTGAGGGAGCCCAAGCTAGCTGTGTGGCAAGACCTATGCAAAGGAGGTAATATGGGCAATTGCAGCCACACCAGCCAAGGCAACACACTGCACAAGGAGCTGTCCCAGCAGGTGTCAGTGGAGAAGAGCCAAGTGTCCAGGCACATTACTCCTGGTCAGTCATTCCAGCCTTTCCCATTCTGTGCAACCCCAGACCAAACTCTCTGCAGCACAACTCTGTGAATGTACTAAAACCACATTAACTTGCACACTTTGACAGGGAGAACATCATGGCATATGAATTACATCTTATTAAAATTGTGCAAAAAGACAAAGAAAGAAAGACCTGAATGATATCCCACACTCTTCAGTTTGGTAAAGAACAACATATGAGTGAGACCGTGGTTTTAACACAAACAAAGTTGACTTTCAATCTCCAAATAACTTAAGCTCTTTCGATTGCAGAGTGATTTCTACTATTCTATTAATAAAAAATGACTAAGTGAGTAAAAAACATTAACCACTGAGCCCAAATGTATTTATAATTACTGCTTCCACCAGTGGAAAAAACATCCTTTTAGTCCTTTTCCTTAGAGGAATGATGAAATGAGAAAAATAACAAAGTATTCTTTGTAAGTTCCATCATGAGCCAAATTCTAAATAAGCTTCAGAAAGTAATCATTCAATCAGGAAGTAGGAGAATGACTGACTTCGTATGTTCTCATTTAAAACACGATTACACTGGACATAAAAATTAAATTTTATTTTTCTTCTCATGCCATTAAAAATAAATGTTATATTTCTTCTCATGTCATTAAGTGCACATCAAGTAACAATGTTTAACATGCTTTAAAAGTCTGTGTACCCATAAGCTGCGAAATTGATGTCATACTCAAAAACATTTACCTTAAAGAAATCTCACTACTTACAAACATATTCAATTGGCCCACAGAGTTGTGTTATTAAATGTTAAGAATGGGATTTTCCTATGAAACACTTTGTCTTATTATTTAAAAAACTAAGGACACATTGATGCCTGTTTTCTGGAAAGTTTTTAAATTTATCACACTATACAAAAAAGCATCAATTGTGTTAAGCAAAAATGGTGGTGTTAGATCCTTGGGTGTTTAATGTTAAAGGACCTTGTCTTTTATACCATGAAGGAAGCAAAAAGAGTTGAAAAATGACAATGGAATACAATTTTAAGTCATTATTTATCATTGTTTTACTTTCAAAAACACTATTCACAAGGAACATTTCTTCTAAAAAGAAATGCCAAGATTACACATACCTCACTTCCCAGTGGCATTTAAAATCCCTTGTTTATATTTGTTTTGGCTTGTTTGGCTTTCTTCCTCTCCATATCCTCTAGAATGCCAAGCCTGTCATAATGGCATAAAATACACTTTTTAGAACATAAACTATTTTAGAAATATCTTCGTAGCCAAAAATAAAAGGAAGCATAAAAGCATATAAATTGACTTAACATTTCTGCCCTCAAATAAGAGCATTTTCGAATCCCGAATCTACTATCGTGCATGTTTCAGACTTAGAGGACTCAAGAATAGAGAAAATGTCATCCCTCAAATTCTTCACCTTCAAAGACACTCATAGAAAATGTAATTGTTCCCACTGTGACTAAAGAAGCTCAAACAGAAAGCTCTTTTTAGAATTAAACATATTTGCACAAATACCATCTTCATCTTAAAGAAGAAGAAATGAAAAAGAAAAACAGACATTTTCCCAGAGTTTTTACAGACATTTCCTGTTATTTTCAATTGGATTTTACTATGAAAAGATGACATCAGGTCTCTTGCTGTAATACAGTGTTATTGAAATTCATACATAAACTGACTTTTGCTCAAAATTTAACTCAATTAAGATGAAGTTTGGAACGTAGTGTTTAGATAGCGAGTAGACTAAAATTGCACTAGTTTAATTTTGGCTCTATGCTAGCTAGACCTGCATTCATTCACTGTCAAGGCTGGTATCTGAATGTGGCTCAGTTTGCAATGGGATGAACCAAGTGTTTATTAACAACTGAAACTCCAGATATGGAATAAGGTCCATTGCAAGGTATTTATTGGGAGAAAGAACAAATGGAAGGCAACTGATAATAATAAATTGCTAAAAAAATAAATCAAAATTCAGATCTGTTCAAGCAGGTAATGAAGAAGATTATCCGTGTAAGTCAAAACAATAGCAGAGCCTCAATGCAAATATTAGCAAAGCTGTAACTCATTTAGTGGACATTTACTAAGTGTCTGGTTGTATTTTGCTAGGCTACTAGAAGAACAGAATTCAAGAGAAATACAGTCCATTTTCTCATGAAGTTTGCTTGTCTGGGAGAAAGAAATCTACACGTGGACCATGCAGCATCCAAAGAGAAGTATGGACTGTTTACCTCTGAACAGCTGGGGGACTTAGGTCAGCAGCATTTCAGATGATGGAGGGGAATAATCCAGGTGTCCAATGACTGGTAGATTGTTGTAACAGTGAGTCTATGAATGTCAAAGCAAATTATGGTCCATTAAATGAAGAAACCATTGATTTGATGATAATGATGATGATGATGATGATGATAAAAGAATGTTCTAAATGCAGAATGAGATTGAACATACAAGTACGCATTACATAGATTAAAGGCAAAGTACAATGTAGGTAGTACAATGCACGTGAAAAAAACAACTTGTATTGGCATGTATACAAACAATAACAATGAGTGAATTAAAAAACCTATCAAGTCTTAAGTATCTGCCATGTGATCAATAATGTGTTAGATGCATTGGAAACCTCTAGATAAGGTGAAATAGCAATAAAATAGTATAGAACACATTATTAAGTGTTTCGTATGTGGTACAGACAAAAATAGAGCTATTCAGGAAGAAAGAGTCTAATAGTTCATGAAATGTTAGGGAAGGATTTATTGAATTCCTGGTGAAATGGCAAGAGGAGACTTTTCTTAAACCTGAAAAATTTGAAGAAGTTAGACATGAAAAAAGTGATGAAGAATACATATGATCCAAATATGCAAGTATTTGAAAGTATATGTAATGCCATTAACAATAGTCGAAGTCAATTAGAAGTTAGATTTGGACTTGTATACAATTAAGTAAGAAATTGAGAGGGACCTCAAGACACGGTGGGCCTCATATGGCAGGATGAAGGGTCTAGCTTTGATTTATAATGAAAAAAAAAAGAAATAGAATTAAATTAGAGACATGGAACAAATGAAATATAAGAAAGATTCATTTGAAAGGTTGACCAGGTTTGAGAGAAGATTTAGATAAAGAATTGCTGATCTTTACCTAAAATAAACAAGGCAGATTAAGGAAAACACAACGAAACAAAACACCTTAGAAATAAAATTCAAATAAATATTTGTTTTGACAGCAATGTAAAATTCAAGGTCAAAAAGACCTGCCCCTGTCATATTTCAAAATGTAGCATACCAATGCAGGAAGTGAACCTAAAAAGATAGGAACAACTTCCAACATAAACAGGGACCTATTTTCTTATGAAACACATTCAATGGGTCTGCAGTATGGAGATGATTAACTAAAAGACTCAACAATAATACATTCTAAGGTGTAGAATATATTACCTTTTCTTTTGGTGTGTGTCATTATGAATTCATGTCTTTATAGAGTCAATGCTTTTTTTTAGTTAACTAAAGTCTTTATTCTTCCTTGCTTGCTCCATTGTTAACACTTTGTTCAATGGGAGTCCTTTTTTGTGTGCTTTTGATCTGATTTAACCATTAACCTTGGAAAAATATCTTGCTTTCTGGCACCAGAACATCTTACAGACTCCCCTGGGACAGATGGAATCACCTGTATCTTGTTCTTTTTAGCAGACCATAGTATGGAGACTTGGGATGACATTGTCCCTAGGCCATTTCAAGGGACAGTGGGAAGACTCATGAGAATTGTGTTCTCTTTTAGAGACATGAATGTATATTAGCATTTTCAATTCAGTTCTAATTTCACAGTGTTCTTCCTGAAATGTTTGATTCTGTAAGTGAACTTTTCTTTATATTAAAATTTTTCATTCCTAAAAAAGTTTCAAAATAGTATCAATATGAAAAATAATCTGTTTAATGGAATTTGTGATTTTCTCTGAGGTTCTTTTGGTTCTTAGAACACAAGTAACGAGCACTTAAATTACTTTTTTCTACTGACAGTCAACAACGCCTCATCATGATGGTTCGTTTTGTTCAGTTTTGTCTGTTCTTTTTCGATATGAAGTTGTTGACATTCTAAAGGAGTCCTGCTCTAAACTCTTATAAAATAATATATTTCAAATACTGGTTCTTTTTTACTTTACTTTTCTTGTCTTTTTTTCCCCTTCGTTTTGGTTTTCCTAAGTACATTAAGCTGAAGTGAGTCTCTCTGCCCATCATCTTTGAGACATTTAAAAAGAGGGTTTTTTTAATTTTTAAAAAATTTAGAAAACATTTTAAAGAAGACTTGCATTTTGCCACTAAAGTTCATCTGCAATGTTTTTGATACAGTTGTAGTTACCATGTTCATGAATAAGAGTTCCGAGTGAATTAGCCAATTCTGCCTCCAATTTATATATTCAATTAAATTTTTACTTCACTAAATTTTGCCTTTATATAAAATATTTTAAATTGATTTTATGTCAGAGCTACCAGCTTTTCTTTATGACACAAAATTTCTATTTAGTATCACATTTAATGCATTCTACTACTTATTATTATATTATGAGTATCGTTCCAATGCTTGCTATGTATCATCACTGCAAAGGATTTTCTCAGGTGGCATTATCTGGACCTAAGAGCAGTTAAAATCTTTAAATTTCCTGTTGAGAAATTAAAGAGGTGACTCCTCTCTCGAAATTTTCCACGACTAGCATAGAATAGCACATGTTAATACATACTATGAAGGTTTTGTTTAAAATATCCCTTTGAATAATGTAACACAATCTAATTTTATTTTATACATCTTTGTTGTTGTTTTTTAAGAGTTCTAATTTTAACTGCCAGAATTTCTGTGAAATCCAATATTTTAGATGCCATTGGAAAAATATACATACCCATTTCCAGGATAAAGTCCTGCTTCTCCACAAACTATTTACAGTGTTAGGAAAGATAAACAAAATGTACATAAACACCATATAAAATCAATTTTTATTTTATAGATTCTATAGATTCTGTTTATAGATTTATATTTTCAGAGTATTATCAGTTTATAAAATCCTAAATCACTTAAACCCTAAAACTTTTCGAGAACAATTCTAAACTCCTGTTACATTTACATAGGAACTTCTATAGTTTGATTTAGTGGGGGAAAAAATTATTACAGGAAACTAGCGTGAGCTATTCCCCAAATTCTCAAGTTTTTATTACATGGAAACTGCTTGTTTCCATGAAGAAAAAATATTCTTCTAAAACAAGTAAGATAAAACATTAAACTTTTCAGTTGTATTATGTCGTATGTCTTCTTACATCACTTTTTCAAATTTAAATTAAATTTCATATTCATCGTCCAAGTGAGAATGTGTTTTTGAAAAACAAAGGGATTCATAAGGAAATCTTTATCCAGTGGATGGGGTAGGAGAAAATGTCGCCCCCATTTCAAAATATGGGTTTTCACCCCCATCTCAAAATATTGTTTTTTGCTATTAGAAGATTTAAAACTGACTCTTGAAATCCCGAGACCTTTTAGCCCTGGAGTAGTTAATCCTTTGGCCATCTTCTTGGCTTGCAGCCTGCTCTTATCACCCCATTAGTGAAATTTCTTTCTAAATGTAAGACTGTGCTTTTAAAAAGAGAGAGCCTTTTTAGTGTAACAAGTTCAATTGCTATCGTTTTAGCTTCATAAAAATGATTCACAGCCATTCTGTCTTTTTAGCTAGAAACACATACATTTAAGCAAAGAACATAAACACCAGTCTTCATATTTTTACCAACAGAATGTCTCATATTTCATATTTTAAAAACTGTGTCTTTGGAAGCAGCTGTGCTGGTGTCTTCAGTTTGGCAGTTCATGTCTACCCCGTCCTTCTCCACCCTGTCTCACCTCTGGTTACTGACTTATAGGTGCCCCCATCAACAAGGACCCTCCCACTGACGATAGAAACCCCAGCAAACAGTCAAAGAAAAACAGAGCGAGATGAATAATTTTATTTCTCCCACTGCCTTCAAAGTCACCTTGAACTAGAAGCATCTCTCAAGACCTTCCATCCAGGACTCTCTCCTTCCTTGTTGGGCTAGATATGCTAGTTCAAGGTCACTGGAATAGCCCTGGGATTCTCCTATACTCTGGTCATGACTTGGTAACTATCGCCTTGATCAAACCCTCCCTGAAGTACACTGATCTGATTGTAATACCACTGTCTGCCAGATCTCTACCTGTTCTAGGAGACCTAAAATTCCTTCTTGAATCCCAGGCTTTCTGAATAGATTTTTAAAAATCATAAGCTTATGCTTGTATGAATCACAATACTTCTGATTTCTTTTTGCAAGCAATAAATCCTTCATATGTAAAATACAAGAACACTTCAGATATTAAAACACAGTTGCTTATAGTCATTCATCTTTCATCTCGGTTTTGACTGGATGCTTTTTGATTAAGATATATTATCTCCAATACAAACAATCCCTTTGCCCTTTCTTCTTAATGAATCCAGGCTTCTTTTAAAAAAAAAAATTTCTCCATTTTTGCAGTTTCCAAGTTCTCACATTTAAGGTTCAAAATCTTAAGACATTAATTTAAATACAATAACTTACTTCATAGAATAATTCTCTAGTTTTCTTATGAGGTTGAGATGTTTGGATTACGGAATGTATTTTATTTGGTGAGTCTTAAAGAATTTAAGTGTTGCATTTAGTCTTGTTTTGTTTTGTTTTGTTTTCCTATGGTATGTCTCCTTCGGGTCTGAGAACTTTCAATATGTTGCTTCGGCTCATACTGAGACAACATGGCAGCGGATTAGTCATTCAGGAGATGGGAACCTGGTTATTTTCGGTGATCTTGGGGCAGACTAGGAGTTAGAAGTCAGTGATCTAACTTCCAAAAGATCATCGAGTCTGACCGATGTTGGGGGGAAGAAAGTACACTCTCTGTCTTGTTTTAAAGTCAAAAACATTTGTTTCTTCTCCTGAGATGGGAGAGGATGGCTATGGACTGGGTTGGAGTTAGATATCGCCTCCTCCAACAAGGGAGGCCAGAGCTTGAGCTGGCCATTTCCCTTCCCGCAGGTGAGTCAGTCTGTGATAACACACCAGCAAGTTGGGCGATGGTTAACTAGCTTCCCCTGTGGGCAGACCTCGTGAAGGAGAGCTTAGTACTCAGAGGTATTTCCAAACGGTTCCTTCTCCCACCTCCTAGAGGGTTTTTAGCAGGAGAGGATTTTTCTCCATGTTTACTATGTGAGCCCGGTATAGCTCCCAAGGTAAACCTCACTGATGGTGAGAGGCCCCCTTTGATGCGACCCTCCCTGGTGTCCTTACCTCACAGAGCTGTCCTCACTGAGCTACAGCACTGGGTCACTTGAAGTCCTGATTTCCCTCGCTGCTTCCTGCCCACTGGCCTCCACTCAGGTAAGTCAGGTACTCTGCTTTGGCCTGTTGGCCTCATCAATCTTGGGGCAGCTGTTTGCCATGTGTCCTGGACTCTCTCGGGGATCCTAGGAGATTTTGTTTAGTTTTTCGCTTGTTGTTAGGCGGGAGTGATGGCCTCCAAGCTCCTGATGTTAAGAGCCAGAAACTGCAAGCCTTTTCTATTTGCTTTTAAAGGGTTTTGTTGCTTTGATTAAATAGGCAGCCAATTTGTTTCTCTGTAACCCGTGAGCCTACCTTAAAAGACTGTTCTACTAGCCTTACGTCTCTGATGTTTTATGTTTTACCTGCCTAAAAATTGCATCCCCCAGGGGATGTCCTTTGTACCTAAACCTATCTTAAAGGGTCCCTGAAAAATCACAGAGGATGCTTTCTTTCATCTTGTAAAAAGCGAGGCGTTAGAAATAATTCGGGTTATTTGATCCGCTGCTGGTAATGACTTGCACGGGAAATGCCCCGTCAACAGAGATGCTGACATTCTTTCGGTTAAATGAGTGTAGGTAAAGTGTTATTAACATAAATGGTTCAGAAATCATAGGCTGTGTGGAAAGATCTAAAGAAGTATCAAGAGCCCTCATTGTCCATAATGCTTCTATTTGTCAGAATCCTGGTGCTGCTTTGCTTGAAAATAGATAAGGCTATAGTGCCATCAACTACCAATTCAGTTATTCTTTATAATGTTAACTTGATTACAAGTTTTCGTCTTTAATTTGAAACTAGCGTCTTCTTGGCCAATGATTTTTAGTTGAAGATTCTCATCCGTTACCTTTGGAGTTTTATTAATATTCAGATATTTAAGACCTCTGCAGGCTTACAGAATCTCTTTACTTGATAATCTTGATATATTAATGGTATAGTCTAACTATAAGCTTGGTATATTCATGGTATGTTATCTCAGGATATTATGTGTTTATCTGAAGTTTTTTTCTCCATAAAAATTATATTCTATCGTATAAATTAATGTAATGTAGCTCTTCTCAGGAAATGGGACAAATATTTTTTGATTGACTTTATTTTGTGTTGCACACTTCAGAAATAACCAGATTCCTCTGTTTGTTGAACTGTTCTTGTAATGAACTCATATCAGAGCTTTCAGTTTTGAAACTTATCAGCAAAACATAACCACAACCATTTATTATCTAAAGGTAGTTTTTGCTTTATTCTGATGCTTTCCTGAAAACTTTGCAATCAGCTACTAGCCTGAATGCTTCATTTTTAAAAACCACTGTCTCAGCCATGTGGAAAGAGACGGTATTGCAAAGCAGAGGTTTATGATGGCATTGTTCAAACAATGTCGAGAGCATACCTGTGTGTGGAACCAGGATTTATAGAACTCTACTTGAGAAGCTGACCAATTTATGACTCACTGACCTAGGATGAAGGGGAGCAAGAATTCATTACAGATGACCGAGTGAAATGATGCAGGATGTTTGCCATTTTTGTTTGGAATATTGTTGATGTTTTAATATTTTCTCAGTATAAAGAAACTTTTTCTCTTAGGCTATCTATAACTCGTAATATTTTTGTAAACTATTTCTGTACGTGAAAATAATATGTTTGTAAACAATATCATCATCTCTTTGCTTGCCCACTCCAGAGCATAGAAGCTCTTCTTAATTTGATGGAAATATAATCACTTATGGGTTCAATAGAATCTATATTCCTTTTTTATGAAGGCATAATTTGAAAAATTGTGTATGCAACCAAGGCCTTCTTGGGAATGCCAGTCATATTCGAGATTGATGCTTATTTAATCCAACATGACCAGACAACACAAGCTGATTTATGGAGCCATGACTCACAAAGCCCTATTGAGGAAAATGAACCAGTTCTGATTTATGGGGTTCTTAGCCTCACAGGAAAGACAGGAGGTCATGTCTTAGTAGTTTTATTTTTATTTTACATAAAAGGAGACCTTTTCATTCACAGCCATGAAGATGGTCTTTCTTGTTTTTGTCACAACTGTTTGATACTTTTGTGAATGTTGAATCTAATGTCCTGTTTGAGGCAGAAAGGGGAGCATTCAACATGTGTCCACTCTGCCTTCTTGGCCCGGAAGTTCATTCTCCTGGATTCTCTGGATCCAGAGTCCAATTTGCCAAAGTAATTTTTAATAGACCCTATTACCCATTCTTTTTTGCATGATAAAGAACTTAGAATTGGGATTTTGTTACTGATCAGTTAGTGGGTTTATATTTTTCTTAACACTGGGAAACACTCTCTTGAAATGGTTTTAATGTCACAACCCAGTATCAGTGTTGTCATTTATAGTGTGCCTCTGTTTTATTTCTGAAAACTCCAGTGGTCCCTCAGTCATGCCAGCTGTAAGAAGAGCAGTTCGAACATAATTTTAAGACTTCATTTTCAGTTAAAATAACATGAATTAAATGTTTAACGTGAAGAGACTAGACTATATGGGCTAGGCTTTCAAAAATCAGTAGGAGAAAATTTTGTCAATGAATTTCAAGTAATCCAACACCTGACCAAAAATAGGCAAATCTTTCCTCTATTGAACAGAGACTTTTTCCTTCCTGTAGGAAAAATTTGCCAAAGGAATTCAAGTCAAGGGCATGTGGATGAAACCAATCTTTTCCCAGTCATAGAAAGAGAGAAATACAGGCTTGAAGAAAGAAAACCAACCTCAGGAGGTTATTTCAGTAACTAAAGGAAAGAGATGCTAACAAAGAAGTGATAAGTGGCTCAACTCATAGTTTTGAGAGATTGATTTTTAATCCCTATCAATGCAGAACCAATCTTGAGATGAAATTAGGGTTTTCAGAAGTGATGGCAGGAATAGGGACTCAGAGGAAATTCTGTACTCTTTGTGTCCTCGGAACAGGGAAGACACTGTGTTTGGTCCCTAACCCCTTATACTGTCTCACACCTACAGTTTTTTATGCCTGTCACAGCCCGCAATCCATTGTCGTCAAGGCGGGCCACTGGTCCCTCAAGCCAGGGGTCCCTCTCGGTCCCGCTCCTGCTGGATACTGTTTCCACAATTTGTGTGTGTGACACAATTCTCTTGGCTTAAGGGGATTTGATGTCAGCCCTTTCTCTTTTGAGTCTCCTTTCACTGTTCTCTTAAGTCCCTCCCCTCGTAACTGCCATGGGAATAACAATGCTCATAAAGTCTTAGTCCCTGTTCTTTTCCTGCTATTCACACCCACACTCAAGTCTTCAGTTCTTATCTGTTTGCCGATAACTCCTGCATGTCTGCGTTCAATCATATTTACGACTTCAGTATTTGGCTCTTCCACAGGCATCAAATTCATGTCATCTCAAGGTCACCTTTACTTACAGACCTGCTGTTTTGTTGGGAGCCCTTCCACACAGAAAAGTAGCACTATTTATCCCATTAACCAGAACAGAAAATGAGGAGTCTTGAGTCTCGTTGATCTTCTAGATCAATGGTTGTCTGGTTATTTTCTAAGTCACGATATAGGTTTTTTTGTTTTTTTTTTTACTTCACTAAAACACATCTTTTCTACTTGTAGCACCACTGTGTGTCTTTTTCTATGTGTATTAGTGTCAGATTCTTCTGTACAGTGGGAAAGCAAAAAATTATACTGGGTACAATTAAACAGGCAAGAAAGACTTTATTCAAAATGATTGAAATAGAGAAGAGAGACCAGAAGTTAGTCAGAGCTCCATGGAATGTTAAGAGCTGGAGGGCAGGGAAGCCATAGGCCACCTGCCTCTGCTCATTGGCTTTACCAGAGGACAAGCAAACTTTCAAGCTCATGACAACACAAGGAAGAAGGTATCTATGGAAGTCAGACCCCTCCCTTCCTCAGAGACTGGGAGATAGGGGTTCTCTCTTTCTTTCTTAATAATTAAATTTCAAATCCCCAGTCCCAGAGAAAGAAAACCTGGTTTATAAAACTGGCAAGAGATTTTTAAAAGATATACATCTCAAAGGGGCAGAGACTGTTTTCTAAAGTAAATACTCAAATAAAATCAAATGACCATAATTTTCTTCCACTAAAACTTTATTTGCAAAACAGAGCCACAGTTGCCAAACTCTACCTCAGTTTAAAAAGATGGTTGTTAAGAACTAGGAATTCAGTTTCTTACACACTGGCTCACTGACATTGCAATATCATAATAAGAACTCAATATATCTTTACAATTCATTATTTTTGTCTAGGCGACTTCGAAACAGATGTGTAGCAGTGATATGTCGACCAATAAATAAAATAATTGTTTGACTTTTTATTCAACGGATTATCAATTAGGACAGAGAAAACCTAGTGTTTGGAGCTAGTTTAAATCCTCCAGATCTTAAAGTTGAGCCCAGAAGGAGTGAGTAGATAAGGTACAACATGTCGCTGGAGGGCCACCCATCATTTCCTGAAATTTCACCTTTGGTAATTCATCATTTGGTATCTTGAAGGCTTTCCTGTTTTCAAGCTCCTCTTACAAATGCTTAGCTCTGAAAGAAGCAACGATTTAAAGCAGTGAGGTCACTGACAGCTCTGCAAGGCTCAGATAGGATCCATGAAAGCAAAGAAGAAACTTCGAGAGGCAACAGAAGAAAAGTTCCCTGCCTTGCCAACTTGAAATTTTGCTTGCGTTTTGATCCTTTTGCTTGCAAGGGGGATGCCTAATTGAATTACAGAATCATTTTATGATGGCATTTGAATTCTGGAAGGGAACTTAAATGTGAGCTAGTCCAACCCCTTCATTTTAAAAATGAGGAAGCAGTTCCATAAATTCAACTATATTGCAATCCAATCTATAGGAGAGATGCTCTCTGTGTTTATGACTGCTCAAGCATAGCCAGAAAGGCTCCTTAGAAAGTAAATTTGTGATCTAAGTGGCGATCCAAATTGCTTTTTACAGAGTGGCGACTGGGAAATAGGGTAAAACTGAAAATCTGTCTTCTAAGTAAAATGGTATTTCACTTATTAGGAGAGCAGTTTTTGATAGTAAAGAAAGACTGTATTTGGTTGGCTGACGGGATAGAAATATTAACTGTCTGATATGCATGCTTTAAGATTTAATTATTCAATCAACTTTCTTAAAAGAGAATAATGCAACACTCACTTTGGGGATTGAACTTGAGATGAAAGAGACATAGGAAAGAACTGTAGGTCTTCTAATTTAGCACTATTTTTATCCTACTTATTTATTTTATGTTTAAACTCCTGGTTCTCTGCATATTGAGAGATATGGCAGCTTTACTGGAACTTCAAAGGGCCATCAAAAGGTATACCTTCAACTGCAGGCAGGCGAGATGACAGCAAAGAAACAGAGCATTGGACTCCGTTGCAGTTCCCTGAGTGACATAAAACTGTACCAAGTAAGCCTGGAGCCCATGTGGAAACTGCTAATCCATTAGAAACGGTTACACCTGCAACGGGGCACTTCGTGCTCACACTCAGCAATCAGGAAGGAGGGCACTAAAAATAGAGCAGTAGAACATATACACAGACCCAGCAAAACTGCAGAACCTTTAAAAACAGTATAACCAGAAAATATAGGATGGTAACAATTAACTTCCTGTGGACACGGTTTCAACCACTCAGCCCCATTAGTAAATTCAACCGCCTTGGGGAGTATAATAGGGTTAACACACATGGGAATGATGGAGTGAAATCCACTGGATCTGCTTCTGGTAACTTTCCTTGTCTTCCATAGCTGTTTGTTCACCCACAGCTGTTTCTCCTATGCTGTCGGGGTGCACTCCTGCAGCGCATGCCTCTGTCGAAGGCAGTGACCGACGACCCTGGCCTCTATCAAAGAGATAGCGTGGGCCAGAGCCACTGAGAAACTGATTCTCTGATGGTGGTCATCACAGAGTGACCATGTGCAAGCTGAGATGATGAGGAAGTGGTCGGTAGGGACACCTAGTAGAAACATGTGGAAATGAGTAGTTCCATCTGAAAGAGAGGAGATGTCAGCCTTCAGGTGTGTGGCGTGCTCCCCAGATGTCCAATTCATCAATTTAGATAGGGGAAGTGTGGCCATATGGGCTTCTGGTTCCGGAAGGTCCTTCTCTCTGACGCATTTCCCTTGAATACTTGCCTGGACTCCCTATTTCTCCTGTTGCTAACATAACTGAATGAATTCCTAGACTTTGAAACTGAAAAGAGCCGCATGTAGCTCAGATACAAAGGAACACAACATGCTAAATGAAGGAGGATGAATCACCTGAGTTCAAGGTTTCATTCAACGTAACTGATGCCTTCCAGTGTTACTAGATGGTTTCACTTTCCAATATTTTCTATTGTTTTCTTTTTTTTTTTCAGAAACTCTTCATTTTTCTGTTTTGCTTCATAGTCATGGAACTCCAAACCAGTATTGATATCAAATAGATTTTATTAATAAAGTTAAGGAATATAGAAAAAGAAGGAAGCAGTGGTGAACTTCTAAATTAAAAAAAAAAAACAACTCCCTAACAATAGCCTATTCTCAACATTTTACCAAATCTGCTAAAATATAGACTATAAATTGGAATAGATATTTTGAAGTAGAAAGATCACTGTTGTATCACCTTCCTAGATCAATACCTGGAATTATATAGTTTTCGATTACCTAGAAAGATGATGAAGCCTTTTGCTTGTAGACGGAATGGCTGTATATGAAAAGACACTTAATTTGTCTTCTTTTTTTCTATTTTCGGTCTCCTGTGGCCTCCATCGAGGGTGATCAGGCAGCAGGGTTAAGGTCTCATAGGGTCAGTCATCTAAAACTTTGCTTTTCTTCCCCTCATGGCCTTATTTTCACCATCACTTAAGTCCACGGTCCCATGCAGCCTGTTGCTATTGGGTTTTGGCTCTGATCCAGTGGAGAACTTAGTGAGGGTGTAGATGAAATTGTGCACTTCAACCCAGCTAGACCCAAGGTCTGGATGGTGAGTGTCACAACTCAGAATAACCTAAAAGAAAGAGGCTGGGCCGTGGCCTCTTGTGCTTCCTTGTGAACTTTGTGTTGGGGTATTGAGGAGGGATTAAATTAAATCCAGATTCAGACATTCCTCAGCTCCCTGGCCCCATGCCTCTAACAGTGTCCTCGTCCCCCCATAATGCTTGACACGCCCATCCTGTTAGTTCATGTGAAAGCTGCTTCATGGATACACAGCATGGCCACCATCAATGTTAGTTGAACTCAGAGGTGATTCATAAAGATTGTATAAAGTAAACATTTCCCTTGAAAATTCTCAGGAAATCCCCACACAAAAGACGAACATATGACTTCTCACTAAGTTTAAGGCTAGTTTATTCTCCAGTAGGAAACAAATTGCTGTTCTGTTTCAGCGGAGCAATCAGTTAATTCGTTACCTGCATTCAGGGGGCATTCCGAACTTGAGATGCTCATACAGAGAAGTGGACCATGGTCCACATGTGAGGTAGGTGTCCATGGACCAGAAGATGGGTGAAATCTCCATTATGTGAATTCTCATTCATTGTCTTATACATGCACTACCTTTTCTCTCTTGTACACATGCCACATGTACCTAAGTTGAACATGCAAATATTACCATTATGCTATGTAAATAATATGGATGGCACTATTACAAAAACCTGAGAGGAAAAGCAAAGGAAGGTAAGACGTAGGCTTTGGAGAGAAAATGCATACAGACATAAAATAAGTAACCAAGATTGCAAAAAGACTTTGTCATTAATTTATGCAAAAATAAGTGATATTGAAAATAGAGTCAGCCCTGCTTCAGAAATAATTGTGGTGGGGTGGCAAAGAAAATCTTGGAAGATATATTGACCTTTGGCTAAGAAAATGATGGGGGCCATTCTCAGTCACTTATGGGGCTACTTACTACTAAATGCTATTCTTTGCTAACATCTTGGCCAATGTGTTTGGCTATATTTGGAATCACGATCACTTTTTTTGGCATGTGGACTACCTTCTTCCAAACTGTGAGAGTCAGATCTAATCCAGGGCATTGGTTTCTCAGTCCCGACTCCTTACTTCACCTTCTGGCTCCATCACGAATTAATTAGCCATTTACCAAATAGAAACAGTCATGGTCTCAAGTGACAGGGTGGCATAGCTTGGTACGAGTCTGGACACAAAACATGTGGGTTTGAATCCAACTGCTAATGCATATTGGGTATATAATTTTGTGAACACATTATTTAGACTTTTTCTTCCTTAGTTACTTAAGCTGTCAAATAAGCATAATAATAGCATTTACCTCATGGGGGAATCTGAGATTTAACTAGATAATATTCATAACGCACTGTTAAGTGCGTTGGTACTCACTTTTCAATGTTGACTCTGATTTATGTTATTCTCTAAGTAACTGGATTGTTGTGTGTTGTCATTAATGAACACTTAAAAATCATAAAAATCTCTTAATGCTAGATAATACATACAGAGGTACTTTACATACTGAAGTGATTTAGTTTTGGGCTGATACACCATTTATTTGTTACATTAGCATTTATTGTCAAAGGACACGCTTATCTGTTTATTACTTTTTCCCCTTCTTATTCATTGTTACAAATAAGACATTACTTCCCTCAACTGATATAACCCTCCGCATTCCTAAAGAACATATTTTAGACTCCCTTTCTTTCAAAAAGCCTTCCTTGATATGTTTCAGGCTTAGCAAAGTATCCTACTCTCCCACAAGTCCCTGGATAAATTTTATCATCACACTTTCATATTATACTGAGCTGATCTGTTTGGCAGGTTCTAAGCAGACAGAGCATCTCCAGGTAGGCCTGATTTTTTATCCTCAGCAACATGTGCAGTGTTTAATGTGTAACAGATTCTTAATTAATGCTTGCTGAATCGACCTTTGTTATGATTGCAGAAATTACAGAGTTTTAAGAGAACTTACAAGATCAAGGTCTGCTCATACAAAGGTCTATTTGTTACCACAGAGAATTCTTTCTAAAGAAATCAATGAAAAGGTCCAGGATAAGAATAGAGCCAGGCACGAAATAACTTTTGTTTTTATTTTTTTTGTGTGTCAAATTACATTCCACCTAAAATGAGGGGGGAGACACATTTTCTCTTTCTTGACAAATTATTCTGCAATGAACTTATATCTTTTCAGCATTGCTGGTTTCTGTACTTAAAGGGGATTATGTCTTTTCTTCAGTGCTAGTTATGGCATAAAATAACTCCCTTGCATACCACATCGTAAGATGTTCGGTCTTCTTGTCCCAGTAATTATTTATGCTAGTCATATTCATTAGGATTGAAATTAGTGAAGAAATATACATAAAAGATATCTGGACATTTTAACAGTATGTGTTAAATGTTAGATAAAGTTAATAAGAACATTAAAAGATGTGTTTAGCAATGCAATTAGATGGCAAGAACATTTTAATTATCCGCAAGACAGTACAGATCTTCTCTTACAATAGCTTGGAGCACATGTCAAAAGACAGAGAAAGAGGAACAATTTAGTGATGGCACACTTTAAATGAACTTTAAATAATCCGCAAAAGACCATTACCAAGCTTCAAGTGGCCAAAAGGTTTGGGTTAGACTTGAAAGCAGGAATAAGATGTAATCTATAAATACTTTCAAAGAAGCAGAACAATTCAGAGGCAAAATATCATGCATGATCACTTAAAAATACATTCGTCTAGATTATAAATTGCAAATGTGATATAAAGCCTTATGTTGATTTGTAAGATTTCTCAAAGTTCTTACTGTTCCAGATTAATTAATTTTACTCCATATGTCATAAAAGTTCTGTAGATTTCTATACAGTTGTTAAACTTCATAATTATAATTGATAAGAAAGTATATATTTTTAAAGAATATGGTTATAATTACATTTAATTTTGAAAATTTTTTCTGGTTTTAATTTATGAAGACTGATACATTTTATGCTCAATTTTCATAAAAGCTTTTAATAATTGGAATGTCCCAGGATTGATACAATGAAAATAACCAGAGAAACGGCAAATTACATTTTTTTTTTTACATTTTTATTACTTATTTTCTATCCTCTTTTGAAGTAAGACGAACTCGCCCTTGTAAAACTTGGGGATCACGACGGCAGAGTCACATGGCCATGAGATTTATGAGATTCAAAATGGGCGTAGTTTTCACTTGACCCGTTAGTTTATTAAATTTCCTCAAGGTGATCACGTTAGACCCAGGTGGATAACTCACATGCCCTAACTGGCGTTTGGCTTTCTGCCCCTTGAGAGGGATGGGGGACCCTCTGGGGGGTGGTTCCCCAGAGGTCCACGGAGACCCAGACAGACGCCGGGGCGCACGCTGCTGAGGCGAGTTCATATTCCGGGGGTTTCGCATCATGAACTCAAGGGGCTTCTGCTCTGTCCCCATTTCCAGAGCTGTTTTGAATAACAAGCCATCTCACTGCTGGTCGCATAGATGTCTTGCGTCGCGTGCATTGTTCCCCAGGTGACAATGACTTTATGAAGCGCGGCCATGCGCCGGCCGTGAACGCCAGGGGCTCAGGGAGGAACAGGCTAGGACCAGGTGCTGAAATCCGAGCAAAACTACTTTCCCTCCGCTCCGCGGCGCCAGCATCAGCTCGTGTCCTGATCCCTGTTCCCCGCGGAGCATCCGCAGGACGCATCCGGGCCGTGGCAGGTGCACGAGGACCTTTGTCTCCGGGCTGCTGCCTCGTTTCTCATCCGTCACGCGGCTGTTCGGGAGACTGGGATTCATAGAACATCCATCCTAGTCAGCAAAACAGGGGAGAGAAGAAGACGATTTTTGTCCCGCTGGCTAAAGACCTGTCTCTTTGCGACAACCCTGTCTTTTTCTGTCCTCTTGTTCATATTAAACGCCAGATGTCCCGCTAAGTATTTTATAACTTGCTGACTTCGTGAGTTTCTAGAACACCTAAATGCCACTAAAACTTAAAAAAAAAACAAAAAACCTTTTTTTTTTTTTCTTCTGCATGTAAAGGTGACAGCCATTGCTATGGTATTTTTAATGTTTCTCCCTCGAAACTTCCTTTGTGGGCATGTCACAGGACCAGAGGGTAACTCCAAGGTCACAGCCTTAACATGGCCACATTCAGAATTAAGAAAAAAAAAATTAGATGCGTTCAGTCCATTTTTGATAAAACCACGTTCTCTTCCCAAATGAGTTGACAAACGTGTGGCCTCACCCCAGATTAAAAGGCTGGATGTACCCCCTGTTCAAACATCAATGGAGAATCTTAAATATATTCTTAAGGAAGGTAGAGTTAATTACGTCAGGACCGTGAATTCCGGGAAGTGAAGATTGCGATGACTTGTCAGCAGGCACAGCTTCAGAAGGAGACATATTAAAAACAAACCAAAACCGAGGACAAAACAAAAAAAGAGAAAGAGAAATGAAAAGACAGTTTTAAAGGGAAGACACAGAGTGAGGAAAGTGAGAGGAGAGACTCATAGTGACATCAAAAGGACCCAAGACGACAAGGGGGATGAACCTGGCCACGAAACAGACCAGACCAAGACGAGCTGCCTGAAAGAGAGGCCAGAAAGAGCACCAATGAGGAAAGCAAGAAAGCCAAGTTCCGTCCATCCAGTAAGGGTTAGACATAGTTCAGTGCGGGGGACAGACTTTGGGACATGGGGGCTGGCGTAGAAAGAACACAGACTCCTGATCTCCAGATGCTCCAGACGGGGGGTGCCCTAGCATAAAAGGCTGAGCACTGGTGGCCCACGGCAGTGTGTGTGTGGAGTGTAGGGTCCCCGATGTGTTAGCGCCGTGACACAGGCAGCGTCCAGCTGGCCACCCTTCTGTATAATGAGGCAATCCGTGTTTAGACTCTACTGTACATAAGAAACCGCCCATCCCCCAACCTGATTCCACCCCAGCCTACAGAGCAAGCAGGATGGAAGTCGCCCTGTGGCTGCAGCCCATACAGGTGCCAGCTAAGTGTGTTCAGTGGAAAGCTGCAGGCCCCATGGGAAGAGAGGACGCATCCCTCAGGAATAAGCAGAGAAAGAGCCAGCGGTCAGTACAGCCGACTGACAGCTCCGCCTGCGTAGCTAGGGATCAGGCCAACCTTGGAGGGAGGAACAGCGTGGAGAGCACCAGTGTCGCCACATCGGGCAAAGGAAACGGACAGTCAGCCTAGCCTGGAGGAAAGGAGGTCTTGACTCCATCCGAGGAGGGACCAGCTAAGCTTCTGAACATGCTCCCTGGGGAGGAAGAGCGAGGCCTTCCTATCTCATCTCCATCTGTAGCTCAGGTCAGGCTCTTACCATGGTGACGGATGGGTTAATGGCTTCTGGGCAGCTCAGTGCCACCTGCTCCCCTTGTCCCTCTGACCCCTTCCCATCGGCCCCAACTAGGTCCAGCTTCTAGCTGGCTGCTCTTCTGACTGGTCATTGTTTATGTCAGTCAGACCCAGGGACATTACCCTTCTCAGGTGTCCCCACTGTTGGTTCTCCCTGGGGACTTCGGGGAGTCACCTACTTCCTCCATCCAGCCCAAGATACCACTGGGCTCCTTGGGAGTCATGCCCATCGCTGCCCACCCGCTGGGTCCCTTATCACCCTGTGAGACTTCACAAGGCTCTTGGCCATGGGGTCTCGGTGGACTGATGGTCATCACTACTTGTCACCGAATATTTGCCATACAATTCCTGCTATGTCTGCTGTCACGATAACTTAAATATGTCTTTTTCAATTCAGATCGTGGAGAAACAGGTGAGTATTATGATTAAGAATGTCAGCTTCGGGGTCAGATGTCGTGTTTTTGAGGGAGCTGCATTAACTGTGGTACTCAGCCTCTTGAAAGCTCACTTACTTCACTCGTGATATGGGGGTGATGTTGTTTATTCACTCAAGGTTGTGGGGGGAGTGAATGGGATAGCACACTAAGCGAGGAGCAGAATCTGGAGGGGGTGACACAGGTTAAGTCATTGCTGTCGCCGTGATTCCAATGGCGAAAAAAAAATGGCACTAATTATAGAAACCAACGCACCTGCCGAGGCCCTCCTGAACACGTGTGTTTTCCCCGAGGTGAAGCTTTCGCACAAAAATCCCTCTAACATGGTTTTTAAAAATTAAACAATGTAAGCAACACTTTCTCTTTGAACCCTCCTCTGCTTTACATCCCATTTCAAATTGTCCTTTCCTTTGAGTCATCAAAGGAAATGCGACTCGGACTTGTCACAGCCTGCTCACATCTCATCTCTGAGGCACCTCACTGCCTGTTACAAAGCATCCCCTAAAGGGACCTCGTGGCTTCTCATCCAGGACCCAGATGCTTTCCCACCCCGGTTCCTGTCACTTGACACTTAATCATGATCTTAAACCGCTCATAGGACTCAACGCACACTCCGCCCTCTCCCGCCCCAAGCTCGAGTCCCCTGCACGCCTCGCGATGGCCTTGCGCCTGTCCCTTGGCTGACCCGTCCGACAAGCCCAAACTGAGGATGTGATGTGGGATTTATTTTCCTACGAACGTGTTAAATCCGCTGTCTTTAAATTTCACGGCGCATCTGCTATCACGTCTCTCCCTCCTACTGTGTTAGGGAGGTCGCTAGCACAGTGATTTTTGTCACACTGCTCCCACAGTTTCTGTTTCACCAGTTATTTTTCTAATTTAGTCACAGGCCCTTTTGTCGAACGCATTTGAACACTTTTGTCTCTTTGAATATTCCACCCTTGTCAGAGAAGCTTCTCTCTCAAGTAGGCCCAGAAAATAGACATGGCATGCCTTCTGGGTTGTTCTCCTCAGGCAGAGTGAGTCTGTCCATTTTCTTAGTGATGCTGTCAGTTTGCAAATAATTTATTTACCTTATCGGTTTAAAATGATATATCGTTCAACCTAAGGAACAAAAGAAATGAATAAACTTAAGGAAACAGACCCACTGAGAGAGAGAACAGTTTGGCGATTGCCGGAGGGGAGGGACGTTAGTGGTCTGACAGAAAAGGGTGAAGGGAGGAAGAAGTAGGAATGAGTAGTTACAAAACAGTCACAGGACATAGAGGACAGCGTGGGGGACACAGCCAGTGGTATTGTAATGTCTGTGTGTAGTGCCAGGAGGGCGCTAGAGTAATCGGCGATCACTTCAGAAATCATATAAGTGTCTAACCATTGTACCGTGGGCCTGAAACTAATATAAAACAATAAAAAAGAAAAAAGAAAAAAATGGTCCTCTGAATTTTAAGCAATTTATCATGACATTGAATTTTATTGGGTGTTCTCACTGTATCTCTTGAGATCTTATGTTTTTCTCTTTTTTATCATTAACATAGTGAACTGCATTCATAGCATTTTTTTTTAAAAAAAATGGGGAAAAATAAAAAATATATATTGTCATGCCCATTATTCCTTCTCAAGTGTGAGGCTATTCGAGAGGAGAGGCCCTTTTACTGGTTTTCCTCCTGACAGCCCCTAGTACAATGCTATACAAATGTTAGCCGGAATTAAAATATAGCAGTAGATGATAACGCAGAAATCATGCTCTGTGGATACAGTCACAGATTTATCGCATCCTTCATTCGGGGAGGGGAGCATGACACAAGCTCTTCAGGTCCGTGTAACAATTTCATGCAAGAGTAAACTCTCTTTGCATCAAGATGAACTGGGAATGCTCGTTTTTTTTTTTCCCCTCCTGAAAACTGCCTTCCATTTAAATCTAGCCTAAAATCTGTGTGCACAAAGCGAAGCTTCTCAAAATGCCACTGCCATGAGATAAGTATCCTGCTATCTTGAAACTATGCTTAAAATCTGGACGAGAGAATGCTGACTGTTGACTAAAAAACACATAATTAAAGTTCTGCACAGCAAATAGAAAATCTAATTTAGGAAAACCACTATCATTTTTTTCCCCCCCAGAAATCATTCCCTTGGTTAAACAAGTCATTCTTTTCGGTCCTCACTAAAGTAAATGTATTTCTGTGCTATCTCACATGATTTAACACTCAACAAACAATCATTGCATGCGGAGTGAAAAGCAGGATATAATTCATCCAGAAGGTAATTTCCCCTTAGATGCTAAGGATTAGGGTGGAAAAATGACAAAGTTCTACATGTTTAAGGAGGGTTGTTGGCCTTTGTGCTCTTAAAAGGTGAACCTGTGGTTCAGATACTCATTTTTCCCGCCCATCCATCCCACATCTGCAGAGTTGGTAAAGTCCAATCGCACTGGACTCGCTATGTACGGTGGCATTTGTAAAGCAGGTGCATATGTTAGGGCTGGCGCAGAAAGAACTATAGATTTTCTCCCTCTGAGCACATGTGAAATCTTCTCTTTCCTTCCTCTGAGAAGTGTAGGCTGTGGTAGAGACAGAGATATTCACTCACCTCTTTTTAAAAAGGGCACAAAACGTGAAATGTAATAATAAAATAAAATAAAATGCAAAAATAACTAACTAACTAAATAAAAAGCATCCCAAACTGGAAACTGTCACTGGATGAGGGACACACCCAGCCCTCTCCATAAAATTCATCCATCTCTCATCAATACTTCTAATCTTACTTTCTCACCTAAATTTTCCACAGGTTAGAAATGAGAACATTTACCTCCTCTGATGAAGTTCAGTACTCTGGGGGAACTCCTTATCTTATTCTATCACCTAAATTATCTTGTTATTTCTCTTCCTTCTCCAAGGTCCTTCTGCAGATGCTAGCAATAGATAGTTGGATAAATCAATCTCAGCCAGTTTGGTAGAAGATTCATCATCCTTTTAAACTTAATGTCTTAAGCTGAGGGCACTGAAAGGGCTAATGCTGTTGGAATTTGTGAAAACAAGGCAGGATTTGGACGGTTATTTTTGGTCCGGAGGACCTTCTGATTTTCATCACCTTGTGCCATGTTGACAGAGGCTGTCTCTTCCCACCTGCTAGGCCAGGGAGAAGAAGACAGCCAGTTCCCTCTCGTTGACCCCAGAGTGATGCCTGCCCCCAGGTCTGCATGTCAGGGATGACCCAGGGGTCAAATGGTTTGGAACAGACCCCTCTGAAGCTTTGTGCCTTTAATGGAGTAGCTTTTTCTCTCGCTCTTAAATCAGAGAGGCGCCCCAGGATTTTATAACAGGCCATTTCACTCCTGCGTAAGAGACAAGTGCTAAGCTCATTCATCCTTTCCTGCCTAAAAGCAGTTTGAAAGATAAGAGACATGCAAGCATCTCTCGTGGGCACTTTTTAGGTAAATACGTGGAGATGGGATGTAGAATTACGGTCAGTTTTAACGGGAACATCAGAATCCAAACACTGTAGATAAAGCTTTATTTAAAGAAGGATACATCGCCCTGAAAGATTCTGCTGGGACTAGTAAAAGGCAACTGAACGAACTAACCATCCTTCCCTGCTCTCCCGGAGTCTGCATTCTACTCATGCAAAATTCTAGAATATTTTATTAGCTATCCAAAGCTTCTAGAGAATTTGTGTGTTTGAAAAAAAGACGAGATTACAAAAATGGTTGAGCAGTGGTGACGCCTTTAAAATTATTAAATGATCAGAGAGAAGAAAATGAAAGGTATTCATTAGCAAATGGTAATAGAAAATGCTTCTTTATTCAAAAATCTCAAAATAATAAGGGAAGTAAAAAATGGAATCGCATCCCCCATATGGACCTGAAATATTACCAATGTCGTAAAATCACTAAAGCAAAATTATGACTTTTTAAATAACTCCGATAAATGCAAACTTTAATACCTTGGGAGCCGAAAATAAGTGTGCCCCCACCTTCAATTTTCCCTGTGAAAATGAAAAAAAAAAAACATACCTAAGAAAAACCCATTTTTAATCTAAAAGAAATGATAACCTTCACTTAATTTCATTTCTTGAGTCTCCTATTGAGCTGAATCCGTTTCAACTTTTTTAAAGCCTCACTGTCCTGGATAGCCTATCTATTTGGATGCTAGTAACATCGTTTTGCTGTTTGACTTCTTGAGTTAGGCTCTGTCAACCCTGAGAGACAGGTCTGGCACTATTTCTAAATAGGAACTGCCCTCATTCTTTTGCATCCCATATTTTTTTTTTTTAATGTTTTCACTCCTTTCCAGGTTTCCAGCGGTGCTTGGATTGGCCACGCAAGGCATCCGCTTACCTGCAGACTGTCAGCTCAGTAAAGGAGCTTTGCCATTTGCTTAGCTGAGAAAGGTTTCGCACCTCTCAGCTGCCAGGCCAGAGGAAAAGAGAGCCCTGCACACCTGTCCGATGGCCACATTGCTGGTTGATGGCATCAAACGCAGCGCTGCCATTCACACCAGTAACACGATTGAAAAGATGGTCCAATGAATAGTCCATGCCACTGGAGCATGTTTTACAGAATTATGATGGAGGACAAACTTCAGCTTTCAAACGATTTCATCTTCATGGTTCTCATTGATATCGATAAAATCTGAGCAATAAAAACAAAAAAATCAGGCAAAAAATCCCACTTTACTCCAAACGTGATTCTCTAAACCCACCTTGGCTTTCTTTATTCTATTCGTAACTTGCTAATTTGCTGCATTATTTTGGAAACTGCTTTAAATCCTCCATGTGGACACATGCCCCAACATCGAACTCCATGTCTCATGCTTTAATTAGTAGATGTTTAACAGACATAAATATCTGATGAATGGATACAAAAGACTGCAAGAGGTTGGCTGTGCTAAGAGCACAGAAAATGAAGGATATACTGTATGAACACATTCAGAAAAGAGGAAAGGCGTTCAGAAGAAACAGATTGCATATACTGTGTGTGAATCGCCCTCTTTCCTCTGCGAGGGTAAATTTGTTTATAGAGAATTTGTTTTCGAAATGGTTTTAATTACTTTATGTATGAGTATAAAAATACATTTATACACTCACATAGACCATAAAGCTTTATTTCTTAGACATTTCTTTTACTTATCAAGGGCTCTAACTACATAAATTAGTCCTAATATCACTTGAGTTGTAACAGGAGTCAATTTAGTTTTATAACTTTTTTCTTATATCAGTTTGGGGAAATGAAAGTAGAGATAGTTTTTTATCCTGTGGCATTAAATTTAAACTCTTTCCCAATCTAAGTCACAGTTCGCCTGGATGAGATGCTAGAAAAGAATGCTCTCTCTGTTTTCAAATTGCCTTATTATTTTTAATTGCGTCATTAACCGTCCTTTGCTACAGCATCTGTCAGAGAGTCCTGCCTTCCTACCAGGCCTGGTTTAGTGCTGTGCTCTGAGAGCTTCTACTTCCCTTTGTCCAGTTGACAATCTGTGGTCCTTAGGTACCAACTCCTTTACTGATTTCACCGAGAACATAGCATGTGGTGCTCTGTGCCTCTTCCCTTCTTTGAGTCTCCACGATATATTGTCCACCCTTTTAAGATGGTATTTATAAACGCCACTATATATTTTTCCCTTTTTGCCCAGTAAAATAAAAACAAAACACCCAATGGCAAGGGGTTAGTGGTTTTTATGCCTTTGTTCCTATTGCTTACCTGAGTAGCTGACAAACGTAAGCATTTGAAAGCTGAATGAAATAATAAATTGGTTATTATCCCATAATCCCTGAGCAGATTATTTTGTAAAACTACAATATGCTAATGCCCATAAAGTGCATTTGATTTAGAAGGCTGTAATTTACAGAATGTAAAGTTTGGGATATCAGGATGTTAAAGATCTCCAGGGATCAAACTGACCCATTAACGAATTAGATTTAGTCATGGATATGGAATACTCTAAGAGAAAATTATATATATTAGACAGTATTTGGCATGCTAAAACATAGAGGTGCAAATTAATGTATTCATTCTCAAACGATACTGCACACGGTATTCATAGTTTCCGCTTGTTAAATATCTCTGATGAAGCACACACAGTGTCAGGTGTTTTCACATCTTATCTTTGGTCTCACAACATCCATGCCAGGTGATTTCACTCAGATTTCACAATGAAGAGACTGAGATTCAGGGAGTTGATTAAATTAAGGAGAAATATTAGAATTTAAAACTTTCACTCATTTTCTGATCCTAAGCTTGTCTCCCTAAACCTCTTAGTCATAATGAAATCATGTGAGGATAAAGTGATTTATTTAAAAAATGAATATCATGAATATTTCGAGTGCCTATTTTTGTCACAGATCACGTTGCTTGTACCTTCGGGAATAGTGATATTGCCATTCTATCCAACTTAAAAGTTTAGACAGAAGTAGAAGAGAATAACCAGTATTTTATAGCGCTTTACAGTTAATAAAAACAGTGTTACATGTTGTATTTTAGTTAAGTTTATTTGTCTTCCATGGCCAAAGGTAATTTCAAAAATGAAAAAACAAAATCATATCATAGGGGTAGAAAATGTTGATTTTTATAGATTTTGAAAAGTGGAGCATAATATCTTTCTGAAAAGATTATAACTAAAAAGAAAGGATTGTATAACAGAGGTACGTGAGTACCTCAATACGATAAAAAATATATACCTCCCTTATTGTCAGATAAGAGCTGTGTTGTTGTTGAATGACTTATATTTTTACATTGTAAGGGCATATATTGAAACTTCTTCCTTTACTTATATGTACACGTACTATATCCTCAGAATGCTATTTTGCTTTATCATTCACATAACATCTACACTAGTTTTTTCAGGTAGAATAAAATACATTTGGTGAACTAATATTTTATTAAAAGACTAATATTGGAAAACAAAAAAGTAAGCATAAGGATTGGAGTTCTAATATATGCAAATTCTATAACAGGGAGTTTGAGGAGGATGAAGATATTTAAAGTAATTTTTGGCAAGCATTGCAATATTTAGCTGAAAATTTCTGTATGTAATTAGATTATGAAATAAAGCCAGCTGGCTTCCTAAAGTTTTAAAAACTCTGTGAACACAAAGGCATATGGTCTTTTGACTGTGTCAACTGAATTCTAGGTAGTAAAGTGACATGTTTCCACTGGCTACAAATAATTATTAAATTATATTTTATCTGATCTATGTCAGTCACTTTTATATTTGGGCCAAAGATAACAAAAATATTCCCTTGTGAACTTTTGTCATTCGTCTAATAAGTTAATAGATGGCATTTGTTTTAAACTTTTTGAATAGTTAATAATTAGACATAATTCTGAAATTAGAACTTACCAAGAAAGAATCTTTAATTTTAGAAGATATTCCAAAACAAACACATTTGAGCTTCAGATTTAATAAAGATTGATGCTGCTGGCACCTGTCATTTCTATCGATCTCCATCCTCAAACTTCACAAATTACTAAGTTTTCAGAAACGTGTATCTGCTAACACCTGTCAAAGCTTGCTTTCTTCAAAATTAACAAAGAGGCAAATCAATTAAAATTGAAAGTAAAAGATTATTTAATAATGGTGGTTTTATGTCCACTTGAGATTGTACATATTCCCTTGAATTGAGGGATCATAATGCTCCAGGTGATTTAAACATGCTTTTAGTCTTTAAATTACTGAGAACGTTTCCCGTTTCCCAGCATCTTAACCAGAATGAGGTATTAATAGAAAGCACGAAGCCATTCAGACTCTAGAAACTTTTTTGTGTATTAGTTTTCTATTTGGAAAAAAATACAGGTTTGAAGTTGGCTATTTATAAATAAGGGACATTGACTTCTAAAATACTCTTCTTTATATTCAAAGACTGTGGTTAATACCACACATTTCCTTTTTTTTATGTTGCTTTCCATGAAAAGTAAGTAGCCATACTTTCAAAAAAGAAATACTTGAAAACTGTATAAGCACTTTTCGTTAAGAACTCCTACACAGCTGCTTCTGAGCAGGCCTCTTTTATTCTGGTTTCGCCCCCATTTCAACCCATTTCACACTCTACTGTTAGGAGAATATCCTCCCTGAAAATTTCTTCAAGTGTCCTCAACGTTTTTTAATAGAAATTTTTTAACCTGGTAGTTAGTTTAACATTCGATGCTTTCCTTTGAGCGTTCAAGCTGCCTACTTCCACTCTATGTTGTATTGCTCGTCTTTCAAAATCATCCAGTTTAGTCAAATTGTGCTGTTCTCAATTCATCTCCCACAGTTCTATGGGCCTCTCTTATTCCTGCATGCTAATTATTTCCTCGTTCAAGGCCATTGAAAATCGGACTCGCTCTGTTAGCCACCTCTACTTTCCAGCTCAAAAAATGTCTTGTACTCCACCCCCACATGGCACTTTTTTTCATCACTTAACCTATTCATTTGTAGTTCTGTGTGTCCAATTCTTATCTTATTTTTATTGGATTAGAAGTTTCTGAAAAACAATCCCTTTCCTACCCCAGTGGAAATATTTATTACTCAATATTTTTTGATAAATGGTTTTTCTCCTTGTCACATTTCTTATCTTGCTTGTCATAGCTTCTCAACTCCAAATCCCTAGGAAGCAAAAGAAAACATATGCGATTGACTTGCAGGTTTTGGTACCATTTGAGAACCATAAATAACTACTCCATTATAATATAAATATATATTTTATATATATAATATATGTATATCTATTTTTTATATACATATAAAATATATATAATATATATAAAATATATATAATATATAAATAATAAATATATAATATATATAATATATTATATATTATAATATATATAATTATAATTATATATAATTATAATATATATAATATATATATAATATATAATATATATATTTTTTAATTCACAGAAAGATTAGTTTAGGTTATAAAACAGCATTTTCTCTCAATTTTTATGCAATAAAGCACATTTAGTGCTAAACTTTCTAGAGAATGCCTACAACCTTCTTTTTTTTTTGCATTTGAGATTCTGAATGATCTAGATTTTTTTCTTTCTATAGTATATTAGATATTTGCTTTTTTTATCAACATGTTTACATATGAGAGTTTGAGCATGAATTCTCACTTTCATATAGCTATGTTATCTCAGTAAAAGTTATCTACTCTCTTATCAGCGGATATTAATATAAAATGGAAGGTATCTCCTCTAACATACTATTGAATATGGAAGTCACCCAAATTGCTATTTGTACAAAATCAATAAAATATAGAAAATTGCCATAGAGCAATTACTCTGAGTTGTTCCAGCCATTTCAATGAAATTCACTTGTTTATTAAAATCAAAATAAAATCTATGCAGCCTCTTTTTTAAAAGAAAGGTGTATGGAAACAAGATAACCTTATCTGAAGAACGGCAATTTACTTTGGACTCTTTTTCACCTTTTCTTCACACGCCAGACATTAACACCATCAGAATTGGTGACACACAGAGCTTATGGAGAAGAGGATTAAAAATAAAATGGCAGGTGTGCTTCTTAAATTAATTTAAACGTGTCAGCCAACATTTGCAAATGCAACATTGGAGCATCTGTAATCGTAAATATGAAGAAAAAGAGTTCTAAGTTGCATGGGTAAACAAATGAAAATATAGAGCAAAATAGCAACAAAAATTTGGGAGTGAGCATAAAGAAAACTAATTTTTTCACAGGTCATCTTTTCTGCATGGGCTGAACTTAGTGGCTTTTATTTGAGACCTAAAAAGTATCCATTGCGACCCAATTCTTTGACATATTGAAAGAAGACAAATAGGAAACTCTTTCTGAGATTCCTCAGGCAAATAAAGAAATGAACACAGGAGCTCTTCTGCCTGGTGGTCCACACAAACACAAAGAAAAAAATACATGAAGTCAAAGGTATATGAACAACTAGTAGAGGAAGAATGAATACATGGGATATTTGTAGGGCATGAGAGTGAAACCCTGTATAAATATTGATAAAAATATAAATTTTATATTTGTCTTTTTCTTCAAGTCAAGAGATTAATTTCATTCTCTTTCTTTGCATCCATAGATGTAATGTTCGTGTTTGTGATGTTAAGCAGAAACTTGGAATATACGATCAAATCCCATAATTTAAATTTTTGATTTATCCACAGTTAAGACCTTTCCTTAATTTCTGTGATGTGTTGTTGAAGTATCTAAATAATGGCGCCGCCAAAATTCTGTTGACAGAAAATGTTGCATTGCCACCAGACTGTGAGTGTGCTGGGCAGGGCTTTTGCTGCTGCTTCATTGCTATGTCCTCAGGGTATGGAATAGGGTGTGGCTTCTAGTGGCACCCAGCCTGAAGGAAGGCATGGTCACACAGAGGTGGAAAGGTAGAACTGTGCTTTACAAAATACCTGATTTTAGTGTAGTTGAAAATTCAGTGAGGAAATATGGTTGTGAGAAGAAAGCAGAATTCAGAAACTCCAACATTATCTGCAAGAGGAAGTGACGCCACGCAATAAAGACACAATAGAGAACATCAACTCATTCTGTTAAAAAATCTATTTTCATTGAAAAACCAAGAGTGGACATTAGGCCCAATAGTTTGCAGAAAGGAAAGCCTTCATCAGGAAAGGAAAGATACAGCATTAACGATTAGACTTTGAATAAGTCTATTACCAAACTATAAAACTCTTCTGTGACTAATACAAGACTTGACATAAGAATAAACATCCAGTGCAAAAAAAATGAGAAGGTAGCGAATGAGGAGAAATTGAACAGTTAGTTGAGCTAAGAGCTCATCAAATAATAAGTCTTGATCACAATAAATAATAGTTATTCCGACTCTGTAGGGATCCTTAATTGAGAGTGTTAATCAGAATTCTTTTGCATAATATTAATTATACTTCTTTATATTGAGGCTTAATGTAGTATAAATTAAATTATACATAGAACTCTTTCCAAAAATTTGCCTTTGATTATTGGTGAATGGTTTTTTGTAATCATGATATAGCCATAGGTTAAATAAATCCTACCTCAGTAATTTTGAACAGGGGCATGAAGGCAAGGTAGAGGTAGAATTAATTTTAACATTACGGCCAAGTTTCTGATATCAAGCATGAATAAGAACAGGCCAGCATTATGCCATTTTTTGTGTTTTGAATTTTAAAATGTGAATGTACTATCTGTATAAAAAATAAAATTATCCATATGGATTTGCCACAGCTACGTAGGTAGTAAATTCATGGCAGCTTGGGGAAATGTGAAAGAAAAAAGTTAAAAGCCTTGTAGAATTAGGAAAAATTTATGATACTGTGAAAGGTTCAGATAAGACTGTCTCCTTGTCACCATGCTGCATGTTAATATGGTTGCGACATTGTTTATACAATAAATTGTTGTTTGAAAGTTAAAAAAAAAAAAGAAAAAGAAAAACAGGCAAGCAGTAACCTTTACAGAATTTTGTCTAAACATAAATAAGTTCTGGCCCGGTGTATTATAAGTGACTTCTATTATCCAGCCTTTTACTCATTATTCTAAGGTGATGAGATACACGTTTTGCTAAATGATTGGTCTAACGTGTCATAACATTTTAAGTCAAATGTTTTGAGATTATGTTAGTGATCTGTACCTAATATTTTTTAAAGAATGGTTTCAAGACTCCCACAGTGTAGAATATGTCAGTGTAAACTCTTTTTCAAGGGCAATGACCTCAATATATAAACCCCCGAAAAGAGCATCTCTTGGCTATACTGTTATTGCTACACAAATGCAGCTAGAATCCTGATACTGGCAAAGCAGACATTTTACATGCAAATATTTGTCTTCTTTTGCTTTTATGCTTATTGCCTGCCCCAAATCAAAATCTGATGGATATCTACCTGAGAATACAAGTAATGATCCATAAAACAACTCTGAGCAGGTGTAAGTAGAAATATGTATACTTATTCGCTGGTTTGTTTGGGATCATTACTGAAAATATTTTGGACTAATGAAAAATACTCTTGCTTCCACAATCACCTAAGGATACAAATTTAAATTGGGCTGTCTTAGGAATTTGATGTCTTCTAAATAAATCTTTTAAATTATAGTTTCAAGGCACTTCAGATTTAATTAGTAAATCTTTCTGTATGAGCAAGAGTATCATCTTAACAGTTTTCTCAAACCTGCTGAGTTTTCTTTTTTAAATTTCTAAAACCCAAGGAAGTTCCTTGTTTTCCAAACAACTTGGCTCACCATCTCTCTTTTTCAGTTGAGCTATTGCTCCACCTGTTACCCAAGCATATTCTAATGATAATGTTGACCAAAAACAAACAAACAAACAAACAAAAAACTGTAATGCCCAAATGAGAATAGAGAAATAGTATGTAATGAAACAGAAAGCAGATTCCAGAATTAGAAGGCATTTTAAATCACTAGGGAAAGATGGACAATTCACTAAATGGGGGCGATTGAATATGAAAATAATAAATGTAGAGCCCTACCTCATCCCACACATTAAAAACAAAACAAAAGTAAATGATTTAAGGAGCTGCTATGAAAAACAGAACTTTAAGTGACTAAGAACTATTGGGAAGAAGAACGCAGGTAGGAAGGGGGGAGTTCACAGTTGACCTTGACTAACCACTGCTGTCTGACTCAGTATGAATGAGATATATTCCTACATAACATAGAATAAGCAGTAAAGGGCATCAAGAGAGATTGTTTTAGGTCAGTCATTATCAATTGTAGATATACTTTAAAATAACCTGAGAAGATTTAATATATGCCTATGTCCCTATGTCTCCATCACCTCTAGAGATGCCAATGGATTGGTGTGGACTGAGAAGTCACTGCCTTGGTTAAAATCTTCTGCATTACCAAATGTAGTTAAATTTAGAGAGTAATAGAAGACAATAGTATGATTACAAACAGGAGACTTGCCAGCAATACATCTTTCTGTTTGCCATTCAAAAATATTGCATTTTAGCAAAATGTAGTGTCTAGTAATTAAAGTGTATACAACTGTATACATTTATCATTCAAACATTTTTGCAAAATTCAATATATAGCGAATTAAAATGTATAAGAGTTATAGTTGACTAATAGTCATTACTCTGTCTCTATTGTAATCATTCTTATATAACACAGAAGAAATGGTATGAAAATTAACCTGACCTGTAGAGTGTGTAACATCGAGAATGGACCTTAAGATAAACTATGGACTGTGAGTGATAATGATGTGTCATTATAGGTCTCTCAGTTGTGACACATGTGCCACTCTGGTGAGTGATGCTAATGATGGGAGAGGCTATGCAGTGGGGTGGGGGGAGAGAGGGAAAAATGGAAAATCTCTATAACCTTTCCCTCGACTTTGCTGAGAACTTGAAACTGCTCTTTAAAAAATTGTCTTTAAAGAATTAACCCAGAAAGCTTATGAATCAATCTGCAACATTTATTTATTAGCTCTTATATCCCAAATACTATTTCAGTCACTGTGGATAGAGCTATAAAAAACAAATCCTTGACTTCATAGAACTTATGTTCCGGGGATGGGAGCTTGTATTCTAGTTTATCATGACATAGATAGAGATATTTAAAATAATATGAATAATATAAGTACAGTGAATAAAAGTAAAGCCAGGTAGGAGGGTAAAGTTTTCTAGAGAATGTGTTTTTAGATGAAGTACTCAGGAAATCCATTATTTATAAGCCGATATTTGAATAGAAATAGGAAACCATTCAAAATTATCGTAAATTTATTACTTCATAAATAATCTTTTACACCTCAGAACTCTGTTTGTATTTAAAAAAGAGGAAATGAATGAGATGCATTAAATCTCACTGTGATACGTTCATAAACTTAGCGGTTCCAGGTGTCAGCAGTTTACAGATCAAAACATCTGCATCCTTGGAGCCTTAGAGGTCACCCAAGGTCAACATCATAGAGAAATAAACTTGGAGCATTGCTGTCATGTACTTATACATGGGTGATGTTACATGCTTGGGCCCACTGGTGCTGAGTGAACCGATTTAGGAGACAAGTATCATGAATTGCATATTTTTAGTTGATTATGGGTATGAGACTATACTTTGGCATACCAAGAAAAAGCTGTAAGACTGAAATTATGTAACAGACACTGCCATGTGAGGCTGAAACCATCAGACAGGAGCAAAACATCAGTTTGTTTCAAATACACAGAAAATGTTTTATAATTTAGAACATATTCTGGGCCATAAAAGTAGCCTCAACAGATTTTAAAAGAACTGAAATGATGTAAAATGTGTTCTCTAACCATAAAAAAATTAAACTAGAAATAAAAAATAGGTATCTAAAAATTAACATCTTTAAAATATTTGGAAATTAAACAATACACTACTAAATAACTTAGGGGATAAAAAAGTTAAAAAAGAAATTAGAAAATATTTTGAATTAAAAAAATAGAAATACAACATAATTTGTGGAGTGCAGCTAAAAGCAGGGTTTTAAATAAAATTTATGTTATTAAATGCTTCTTTTAGAAAAGAAAAAACACTGAATAACCTAAATTTTCAGTCGGGAAATATTCTGTTGCACGACAGACAATAAGTTAAGTTTGAACATTTATAAAGCCTGAGGAGAATAGTTAATTATACTTTTGTTTATTTAGAACTTTTTTTTTTGAGTAAATTTTTCACTTCCATGAATCAGAGAATTCTGTTAAACAAGTTTTTTTTAATATCTTTATTTTTTAAATTTTTAAAATAAATTAATTTATTTAAATTAGTTTCAAGTATACAGTCCATTTGGTTAGACATCTATATAGTTCATAAAACAATTTCCCCAATTGCTCCCTCCCTCCCTTGGCCCTCCACCTAGCCATCATATTGATGCTAACTGCATTCTCCATGCCATGCTCCCCATCCCCGTGACCATCCATCAGCTACTAATTTGTACTTCTTCAACCTTTCACCCCATTCTCCCTGCCCTCTGTCCACCTCCAAATTGTCCACTATATTTGTGAGTCTGTTTTTGATTAATTTGTTCTTTTTGTTCCTTAGATACTGCATGTAAGTGAAATTGTATGGTATTTATCTTTCTCTGTCTGATATTTCACTCAGCATAACAACTTGTAAGTCCATCCATGTGATTGTAAATGGTATGATTTCATTTTTTTAATGGCTGAGTAATATTCTATTGCATATATGAACCATAATTTCTTTATCTAATCAATCTTTAGATGTCAAATAGTACAGTTGGGCTGAGAAAGCAAGTTCTGTATTCTTTTTTTTTTAAGTCAATGATGTATCTTTTAAATATAAAAAACAAATACATTTTCATTTATTTGATAATAAAATATTAAATGTTAATATAATTATTGTGTAAGTATATCATGTGTTATATAATCATATGTAATATGATTATATTTTTTTACTTAGAAAAATTTCAAAAATATAAAAATAATATTGTAAAAGAAAACAACAGAGTATATGTATTTTTTTGTAAGATTAAGTCATTATTTTGGATTTGCATATTGGTTCAGAAACCAGTGAAGAGTTTTCAAATATCAATCACATCTTATTATAAATCTTATGTTCATATGAAAAGGGAATATTATTTCCTTCTTTATCTCTACAGAGAAAAGATAGAAATAAAGGCATACATAACAAAATATCTGCTCTAGGACTAATTAAAGAGAGGACAATTTTGTTCCCCACACCAAACTCTCTTACGTATAGATATATGCACAATAGTAAGGTAATGCGTGCACACCCACCCATGAAGCACACAGACACACGTGCACACACATGCTCACGCTCACAGGCATCAGGGATGCATCCCATGCTCACTAGACATGGCTCGTAAGTGACCGGCGAGTCCTTCACGTGAATTGCTAGCTGATGTCACTGGTTCATCTGCTTCCTCTCAGGACCATTTATATGTAAGTGATGGATTCTACGAAGCTTACAACATATTATGATAAAAGGAAGATTTTATTTCCTAAGGTAGGATTTAAAAAGAAGAAACAAGTAGTGACATTTTTTAATAGGCCAATCTTTGAGCCTTTAGATGCAACTTTAATGCATAATTTTGATCAAAGAAGGGCCATCCTTTCACTTTGCTGATAGATGGCTTTCCTTGGTATAGAACTTTTCTTCAGACATGTGTTAGATTGTTCATTTTATTGTATTTGATATGATCACATCAATGAGAATATGAATTATATGTCATGTATGTATATAATTACATTTAATCATGTATTTCTAAAGAATGTACTTCTGCTGCCATTTCCTCATTTAACTACTTCATACTTCACATAAAGAAATGTTACTAGAACATACGGGAATTTATTTCACTTATGTCAACTCCCCTCTACGTGACTTTTCTTTATTTTCTCAATACAACTAAACTTCTGTTTTTGGTTTAATTCAAGATTTTATGGTAACATTTATAGTGATTGTCTAGGCTAGATATAATATTTAAACTTTTTAATATTTAAGTGTTTTCTGTGCTTAAAATTTATTCTTTTACACAATATTTCCCTTGTTTCAATTATTATTATATTGCCTTTTTTCCTCATTGGTGGTGATAAGTTTTAATAATTCTCTTTCACCTGTGAAGATGGTATGTTTGTTCTGTCGATCACTATATCTGAGAGTGTCCCTTTCTCACTGACATATATGAAGGCTTACCAAAATTTGATATTCTTTATTTATAATATCATTGACTTCTGGCATTTCATTTTGCATGGAGACCTTTGAAACCAGTATACCCAAGCCTCTCTCCCAATTTTGATAAATAATGCATCTAAGGGAGTGTTTACAAGATTCTTCCAAACTCATATAATACTATTCATAATTATTGATGATATCTAGAGATGCAACCTTTATATCTAATTGTGATCAGTAAATTTTTATCCTTTCTTTTTACTTAGAGATGGCTGTCTTTAGTATAGAACTTTTCTGCAGACATGTCTGAGATTATTTGTTTGTTTGCTTTATCTAGTTGTTCCACTGGGAATATAAATTATATATATGTTGGCATTTTGATCCCTGACTTTAATATTTATTACTTTTTTCATCAGTTGTATCTATTTGTTCTTATTCTTCTGTTGTAATAAATTTCATCCTCCACAATGTTGAGTATTTTTTTTCTATTTTAATAATCTTATAACTATCAGTTAAACTTTAATTCTGCTTTTTGAACTTTAGTTTCTTTGCAATATTTTTTATCTCATCCTACTGTTTTTATGACAATTTATGTTTTTTCATCTCGATCTGTGTTCACTTGGCTTTCTTCATTAACTACAAAGAGAATGCATCATTGTATACTTTTTCAAGGATTTCAAAGAATTTCTGAAAGTTTCTTTTTGATTTTTCAGAACATGATTTTTAAAGAAACTTTCCTTTAATTCTTAGAGATAATTATTTACTTTCACTTAGTATGCAGTGTTTTTATTTTACCCAGAAGCCAGTGTTGATATTTTTCCTTATTTCTAATTCTTGAAAAGTTGTATATATTAAGATTATTGTCTATAACAGAAACTAAGTCTCTTTCATTTACACTACTAAAGAAAAGGTTTTGAACTTTTTAAAAACTCAATTTATGGTCCAATATTAAGTTATTTATTAGTTTACTCAAGGACACTTCTCTTTGACAGTGTTCATATTTTTTTCTTGGCCACATTCCTTAAATATTTAAAAAGTCATCTTTCTTTGCAGTTAATAAACCTTAAATTTTGGCAAGATTATAGGTGTTCAATTTTTTTTAATTCAGAGTAAAGACATCCATAAATTTAGCAAGAAAATAAAACCAAGAATATTAGTAAACCCTAGAAGCCTTCCTTTATATGCTTTCTGGTCCTTAAACCTGCAAGGAAAAATCCTGACTTATATTGCCATGGATAACTTTTGCCTATTTTTGAACTTCATGTACATATACATGGAATATTATAGTGTATACTCTTATATCTGGCTTCTTTTGTTCAAAATTATAGTTGTGAAGTGTTGCATGTAGGTACACTTCATTTTTTTCTCATTAGAGTGTAATATTCCATTGTATGACTTTATCTGCTATCGACTGAATATTTGTATCCCTCCGAATTCATATGTTGAAGCCCTAATCCCTAATGCGATGATATTTGGAGGTGGGGCTTTTAGGAAGTAATTGGGATTGAAAGAGGATGGAGCCCCAAGATGGGAGCGGTGCCCTTATAAGAGGATGAAGGGATCGAAGCTCTCTCTCTCTCAGTCATGTGGATACAGTTAGAGGATGGTTGTTTGTAAAACAGAAAGAGGGTTCTTGCCAGACCCTGATCTTGGACTTCTAGCCCTCAGAATTGTGAGCAATAAATTTCTGTTGATTAAGCCACGCAATCTATGGTATTTTTGTTATAGTAGCCCAGGCTAAAACAATACAATTATTTATTTATCCATTTTTTTTCTGTTGATAAACTTCTGAATCATATATAACTTTGGGTAGATATGTTTGGCTACGTTTCTAGAAGTCAACTTATGGAGTGATAGGAAACAGATTTTTTAGATTTTGTAAATGATGAATGAGTTTTAGCAAATTTCCTCATGCTACAGTTATTTAAAAATATTCTTTTATGAAATGTAGGTTTAAGTCATTGTTTCATTAGCTTGCTTGGCTTTTCCTTATGATTTCTGAATGTTCTGTATGAGTCTTTATCAGACACATATATTGAAAATACGTCTGGGTCTGTGCTTTGTCCTTTCAAGCTCTTAATGATTCCTTCTGCTAAGAAGTTGGTCAACTTAATGAAGCCCCATTGATCATTTTCCCCTTATGGTTAGTAATATCTGTGTCTTGTTTGTGAAAGTCTTTTCTAACCTCACGATATTCCTGTAACTTTAGGCATCACCTTGACCCCAGTATTTAGTGTGTTACTGGGGTCTTCCTTCCTGAAACCTACTTCACATTCTCATCTCCTAGTGAGTGGTAACAGTTGAGGGGGAATAACAAATGACCACATTCATTCATCCTGCCCTTTACTTTTATAGCTATTTTTGGGGAGTTGCTGATTATAATTAATATTGTAAATATGTGGAAACAATGGGATAAGGAAGGTATGAGAGAAAATCGACATTATTGGCTGCTTCATGGATAGGCTCCTTCAGAGTAGGAGCCTATCCGTGAAGTGATGTTTAAATATCTTCCTAAAGCTATTCAGTTTTTAGTAAACACCCTAGGTCTCTAAGTCAAGAACTGGGAAAGTACAAAGAATTTTAAAATTGTGCTACAGAATGAGTCACATGAAGCAGACCTTAAATATGCTGTTATAAATTCTGGGCAAAGTTATTTAAATTGTGTGCTCCTTTTTAAAGTATACATTTCTTACTGACATCGTAATTTATGCTAGTACTATTTTTCACTGTTTTGAACTATATCTTGGGAGTACTGCTTTTGCTTGTTTATTTTTAAAATTTATTTGTAGTTATTTTAGTGGAAAATGTCTCCCCATTTTCCTTAATGTGAACTATTTCTGTCTCTAAGGATCTCTCTATGAAATATTGCAAAGCCTGAGGCACTTTGAATTGTGTGTATATGTCTGTGTGCGTGTGTGTATTCGCTAAAACAGAGTCTCAGGAAAATAGTCTGCTAAATGATGATATGAGTCTGAATAAAAATCAATCTCATAGCTTTAGGAAGTACCATAGAGATATTTAAACATCACTTCATCAAGGTAATTTAGTAATAAAATTTTTGAAAGAGACTAGTGACCTAGAAAGGGGTATAATTAATAAATTCAGTGAAGACATATAATTTAATATAGGTTTCAGTTGGATAAATTGTCAACAAGTAAATACTCAGGTTATAGCCAATGCTTATCTAAAAATCTAAAAGGTTATTTAATCCATTTGCATATATTTTTACTCTGTCATTGAATTAAAACACTAAGCCAAAAAAGATTAAAATACAGTTTCTTCTCATTTTTCAAGGGTAGAGGAGAGTGAATGAAAATTGAAATGAATTATGTTGCATTTATATTCTTTCACAGGAGACTGAATTCATTAGGATCAACCTTGTGGCCAATTCATTATAACACTGATTTTTAAGATTCTAATGTATGTAATAGTATTAAACGAAGAAAAAAATTAGTTTATGTTATTTGCCAATATATATATTTTGTATTTCTCAATCCTTGGTATCCACTTCAGATCATAACTGCAATATATATGAAAACCTTTTTTTTTAAGAATATAAGAAATATAAAATATAGCTAAGAATTTTTTACACATTCCTTTTAATATGTTTTCTTTAAATAAAATATTTATATCACTGTTAAATCTAAGCTGTGACGCATGTTATAAGAAATTTGGAACAAGCTTTAGTGTTTTTTACGAATTTTTAAAATTTGGAAAATATTTGCACTCAAAAATTAAATTTGAAAATAGCATTAATCATCTAAGAAAAAAAAGCAGAATCAATATCTGCTCGAAATATGCCATGGATAAGAGTGGACTTCTTCCAAGCTGATCTATAGAGCAAAGCACTGATAGTTAACCTTCTGAGCCAGTGCAGTGATAACCTCAGAACCATCACCTCTCTGGGAGACTAAAAGAGGCTTCTTGACACCTGAATGCCCATCATTACTCCATAGGAACTGCTGATCCTTTTAAAATATAGGACATGTACCATGAACGATTTGATTTTGCTGCTTTCTTGGTCAATGGCATTGAGATCTCTCCTGCAAATCAAAACACATTCCTCTACCAGCCTACTTAGGCTTATTCCTTAAAATATTTTGGAGCCAATGAAACTCTGTGTTTTTTCAACAATTCCAGTATTTTTTAATTAATTGGCTCACTGATTTTTGGTGTATGATTTACTTGAACCATTTTAAGGATAAAATATATTAGTGCTGAATGCTTTGGATCTAAACAAACAGATTTGTTCATCAGAGTTAGAACAAGGAGCAAAGTTAACTGAAAAATAAAACATCACTATAGTCCAAGAGAGTAGTTTGTCCTTCTTTATTCTTCTTTATTAAAGGGATTAAAATGTTATACAAGAAAATATTAACTTACTGCAAAAGAAAGCAGTTAATGACAGACATAGAAGACAGTAGAAATGTACAAAATAGAAACTAAGCTACAAGGCGTAAATCCAACTACCAATTAAATAATCTAAACCCAAGACAGAGTTTGTCGGTATGGTTAAAATAAATAATACTGTGGATTAAAAACATAAATAGATTTGAAAGTCAAATGATGTAAAAATATACAAAAAAAGAAACCATAGAAAACTAGATGGCAATACTAATATCAGACAAAACAGACTATAAAACAAATAAAAATGTTATTTGAGATAAAGAAAAGTCATATAAAAGATAATTCATCTAAACATCTATGGGACAAGAGGAATGAAAATTGAAGTTCGTGGCATACCTAGGCATAAGTGGAAAATCTTGTTAAAACTCCTAGAATTTTGGCTGGGAATGATCTATCTAAAGATCACAAGTGTAACAGAAATACAATATCCATGGCTCAAAGACTTAATCCAACTCAGAATCTGTTTAATAGTTGTGTAGATTAAGCTGATTCCAGGTAACCAGAGTTGCTAGCCTCTAGTATAGTATGGAACATAATTTAAGGCCTAACAGTTTTTTTCCTACGATTTTAGGGGGCAATATCTGCAACTCAATTTAAAAACTATGCACAAAGAGACAAGTCAGCATGACCAGCCCAGGAGAGTCAACAGTTCGAGAGGAATCAGATATTACAAAAGTTACTGAGAACAGAGTTTAAGCCACTTGATGGAAATATATAGGAAAATTTGGATAAAAATCTAAAAATCACTGGTAAAGTATTAGTAAAACTAATGAAAGGAGAAAAAGGAAATCTCAATGATAACTAAAGTTATATTCAATTAATAGTCAACTATCTTTCCACACAGAAAACTTCTGACACAGCAGGAGTCATCTCTGTCAGACATTTGCATAGCAAGTAATCAAATCATACAAACTTTCCTAGATGTAGAATAAAATAAAGAGTAAATTTTTCTCTAAATATTTTAAGAGGCTAATCGGCACCTTAAAACAAAACAAGCATGGTAAAATAAAAAAATCCCCAAAGCCAATACATTTTTAAGGATGTTTATACAAAAATCCTAAGCAAATTATTAGATAGTAAATTGAACCATGTACGAAGGATAAGTCATCTTGACCCACTTGAGCTAACACAAGGAATGCGTTAAAATTAATTGATACAATTTGCCACGTTGCAGATTAATTTTAATTGCAATTTTAATTGCTTCCTATTCAGTCCGTTGTTAAGGAAGTAAATTTCACTCTTAGGGTTTTGGGGATGATGGCCAAACACAGCTGGAAGAAAGAGGACCAAACTGCATGGGGCCCCCAAGAACAGAGTGATACACCCTGGTTCCCACCAGGAGATGTGATTGGCTCGTTGAATAATTCTCATGGGCTGGCAGGAAATGGGCACCCACTGTCCTGGATAAACAGGAAATGTACCTGCTACATTTGACAAGCAGCGTTGGTGGTTTGGCTGGGGACCTTATCCTTGAGGGCAGAATGGGGACAGGTCTTTGCAGTGAGGCCATCTGAAGCCCTCCTGACCTTGCCAAACTAAAACACGATATTAAATCTAAATTTTAAATCTTACAGAACAAATACGTAAAGTGGACGTTTATATGGAGAGCATAGTTAGGGTTAGCTGTTTCCATAGCATTTTCCAGTGACGTGTTATTTCTAGCTATAGTGTGAACTATTGCAACCCTACCTGACTTAGTTTTATCCTGAAGCAAGGGAGAAGGAGTATCCAGATAAGGGTTAAGAGAAATGAGTAGGACTCATCAAATCGTGGTCGCTTCTTCTTCCCTCTCTTCCCTCTTCACTTCTCCATCTCCATTTTATCCTTTGCAAGAGTTTCTAGTTTGTTCGGTATTTCCTGTAAAAATCCCTGTCACCTCACGAAGTGTGTATAATTAATTCAACGTCATTTATAGTGAGTGAAAACGAGAGCAGGTGAGGGAGGTGGACTTCTTGTGATTTTGTTTCTCTGACCTCTGCAGACCAAGCACAAGGCAACATTGTGATCACAGATTTAATGCAGACAGAACCACAGCTGGGTTTAAGCAACATTTTGAAGAAGATCAAGTTTGATTTTCCTCAGTTCTGTTAAATTGATCTCAGGACATTCTCCGCTGTGTGCTCACACCCAGGCCTGTCCCCTTATTGCTGAGCTGCCTGAGAGGTGAGGCCATCTGGTTCTCTCATCTCCAACTCGATTCATAAATATGAGAGATGTGGTTTGGATGATTAAGCGTTGGCATTTTCAAGGTAGGTTAATAATTTATAGGAGAGTGAATAAGACTCCTTGAAATTTCTATTATTTCAGAAATATGGTACATTTATTAGGGTTCCTGAATCCCGACATTTTTGCCTTTTCACTTATCACTACCAAAAACTAGCTGACCTGAGATCATTGGAGTAGGAATTAATATGAATAGACAACCCTTAATATGAATAGACAAGCCTCAGTAAAGGTTACTGGTTGTCAGGGTTTTTAGAAAGTTTAAAATATTTTACTTATTAACCATCTTGATCCTCTGATTTGTGCATTGCATAACAAAGTGGAGTTACAAAGCTATATTTTCCTGTGATTAAAGGCTGAAATGTTTGCAAAGATAACATGTTTTAACTGACTTCCCAAGGGTATACAGTCACGCTTAAAAGATGAGTACTCCTTGACCCACAGTTATAAGCTCATCAAAGAGTTTATTCATTAAATGTAGTTTTTAATTGTTTTGTATATAAATGCCTTTGGTTTAATTCTTTTCACAGTCATAACCAGACAGACCTTGAAGAACTAATTTTGCAAAAGTGGACTAGACCGGTTTTCTTCCATTTAATGCATGTTTTATACGTTCATTTGGCAAATAATTAGATCGGTAATTAACTATTAATATTTAAAATGTTGAGAGGAGTACCATTGAGAGCTAGAACATGGTTTAATTTTTAAACAAAGACTTTTAATATCTACTCAAGACCAAGAAGTGTTCTTTGCATTTATTATCTATGAGGTAACTGAAGTCACTTTGAGTAATTACCATGTACTGTTTATTTATAAAATATCCTTTACCACGAGTTGTTATCATGGCTGGCAAGGGCATATTTAAATATATTGTGGATTATGAGCCTCTGAAATTGCCTCGAATTGGGTGCAAAATGCCAGATGACGTTCATATAACATGTCACTATTAATTAGGTAGACAATTCCTGCTGAGGACCTTATAGTAGGCAAAATAAATGGTTTTCATTAACTGATAATTAACCTGGCTACATTGTGAAGGTCAAACATTGGTCTGCGGCATACAACACCTTATCCACAGGTTTCAAAAGATAAATTTATCAATCTAAGTGCTCTCTGGATAATACACATAATGACAAAAGAGAATCACAATAGACCAATAAACAACAATGGCAAAATTTCAAATGGAATAAAGTTACATGTTACATACAGTCAGAAGAACATACGTTTTTATTCACTACTCACTGTGTATCTCGTATTATCACTTATGTCATTATCTTATTTAATTTTCTATAGAAATATAAAAGATGATTTCATTATTACCAAATTTAATCCAAGGAATTGGAGGTCCAAAGGTATAATTTTTCCTAAGTCAGAAATAATGTGAGAAATAGATGAGAATTGATTCTTTTCGGCAGTCTACTAGCTGCCAAATTTATACTGTCTTAGGAGCAGGGAAAAATAATTACAAAAAAATGTATTCAAAGACTAGTGTATGAGTACATAAATAATAGATTGAGCAATGACTAAATTAGAAAAATAATGTATATATTAATGTAGAAATATACAACATACTTTTTCACAACCAATTTGACTGCTAATTATACACATATATAAATTTAAATAATCAAATTACAGTGGTAGATGACTAGGAAAATGGTAAAATAAAGAGAATAAGAGTTAATGTCATAGTATTGCAATTAATATTTTAAAAGGAAACATTTCAGCATTGTTTTCAAGATTTAATTTAAAAAACGATGACTATAAATAAACTTTGGGTTTATTGGTTTATTTGTTGAGACTATAGAATGCATCTATTAGTTTGGAGCAGAATTTTTTATGATGTCAATTAAAAATATGATCTTCCAATTTTTTAATGTTTTTTAATTAGGGAAAGAAATTAGAATGGAGGGATTCATTGTTTTCTGTAAGGGCAAGAAGGGTGTTCACTGACAAGCAGAGAACTTAAATAATTTTGGTACCATGTACGAGGAAAAATGATAGCATCTTTATGACTTTATGTGTGTCTGAGCCTAGAATAGAAGTGCAAGGAGAGGCAGCTGCAGAAATAGTAATCTACACAGAGATGCAGCCCATATTGGAACATCCATCTTTTGAGGTCATGGTATTGAAGCCATTTAGCATCCAGAGGACCAACTGGTCAGGGCACTGATGGTTGGCCATACTAGCTCACAGCAGTAAGGACGAGGCCAGGTACAAGCACCTCCTCTTCTCTGAGAGGGATGCGACTGTGGAGAGGCAAACAAAATACTCGTGGTAGGTGCAACATTTAGGAGGGTGTCAAGGATTCCAGCCATCAAGAAAAAACAATATTTTGATGCATAATTTAAAAAAAATCAAAATCAATGCATGAAATCTGAGATAATCAACATATCAAAGGTTTAAAGGGTGAACCTAATGAAAATTTTAATAAAGTTAATGAAAATTTCATACGTTAACTGCAGGCTCATATTTTAAAAATACTTTGAAAAGTATGTCCTTCAGAAGAAAATAACATTGTGTCTATGATGTATCATTCACAATGTCAGTGGTACAGTCTGTATTAGTTAGAGCTCTCCAGAGACACAGATCCTTAGCATATACAAAGATACAGAAGGAGAGGTTTATGATGGGGATCGGCTCGTGTGGTTATGGAGGCTGAGAAGTTCCACGATGTGCCATCTGCAGGATTGAGAGTTAGGAAAGCGAGTGGTACAGCCTGAGACCATTGGCCTGAGAACAAGGAGCTCTGAGTGCAGGAGAAGATGGATGTCCCAGATCAAGAAGAAGGAGAAAGAAGTCACTCTTTCTCTACCTTTTTGTTCTGTTCAAGCCCTCACCTTTGTGAGGGTGGATCCCCTTTATTCAGTCTACTGACTCAAGGGCTGACCTCTTCCTTATACACCCTCAGGGACACTCTCAGAAATAATGTTCTACCCCCTACCTAAGCATCCTTTGGCCCAGCCAAGTTAACGCATAAAATTAACCATCACACAATTCCAAATCACCAGCCATAGAACACCAGGAATAAATGCTTTATACCCAGGGGAACTTGCTATCAATGAAGGCCACACACAAAATCAATGAAGGCCACACACAAAATCAATGAAGGCCACATACAAAATGACCCAGATGTTGGAATTAGCAGATGCAGGTTTTTATAACGGATATTCTAACTAAGCTGAAGAGTGTAAAGAAAATTATGCACAAAGTATGGAAAAATAGGAAAATTCAGAAATAAGCGGAAACTGTAAAGAGAGAGAGAGAGAGAATGAGAGAGAGAGAGAGAGAGAGAGAGAGAGAGATTTGAAGGAATTGTCTCAGGTGCTATAGGGTTTGTGAGGTCCACATCTGCAGAGCGAGCAGGCTGACAGGCTGGGCATTCAGGGACCAGCTCAGGCCGCGGTCTTGAACCTGAGATCTTCAGGCAGGAAGCTCAGGCAGCATTTCTATGTTGCAGTCTTGTGGCAGAATTCTTTCCTGCCCAGGAAACCTTATTCTTTGCTCTTAATTTTTGTAAGCAGTTGAATATGGCCCATTCACATTTTGGAGGGTAATATGCTTTGCTTAAAACCTACTAATTCAAGTGTTAATCACATCTAAAAAACACCTTCCCAACAACAAGAATGTGTCTGATCAGTCTATGGCCCTGCCATCCTGAACAAGCCCAATCCCGTCTGATCTCGGAAGCTAAGCAGGGCCGGGCCTGGGTAGTGCTTGGATGGGAGACCACCTAGGAAGACCAGGTGCCATAGGCGTAAAAAATTTAAAAAATGAAAAATAAGGGATTGTAAGCTGACAAAAGCCTTGCAATCTGTGAGGTCAACCAAGGGTTGCCTTGCCTAAAAAATAAAATAAAATAAAATAAAATAAAATAAAATAAATAAGGTAATAAAAAAGAACCTGATCAAATATTGGCACCATGGCATAGCCAAGCTCACATACAATTAATCATCCCAAATGATTATGTTTTTAAAGTGTAGACATAAGCAGTAAGTGTCAACGGATTAGGTGAATAAGTTACTGCCTGTTGTAGACACTGTCCCAGTAATCTTTATCAGCACAGTATTGGTGATAGAGAAAAGACAAAAGACAAAATGTAAAATTGGATAAAAGGCATATTTTAATTGTTCATGTATTTTATATATATATATATATATATATATATATAATTTATTTTATTATTAGTTTCAAGTATACAGTACATTGGTTAGACATTTATATAGTTTATGAAACAATCCCCTTGATTGCTCCTTCTCTCCTCTGACTCTCTACCTAGCCAACGTATTAACGCTACCTGCATTTCCTGTGTCGTGCTCCCCATCTCTGTGACCATCTATCAACTACTAATTTGTACCTCTTTAACCCTTCACCTCATTCTCCCTGCACCCCAATCCCCCTCCCTTCTGGCTGTCACCAGATTGTCCTCTATATCTGTGAGTCATTTTTGATTAGTTTGTTCTTTTTGTTCCATAGATTCCCCAGATAAGTGTATTTAAAGATTGTAATCTTCAAACACACATTATTTTCAAATCAGTTATTTACATTTTATCCTTCTTTTATGGCATAAAACACCAATTATTGGAGATGTTAAATATAGCTTAACTCTTACTCTTATATGTCATCTTTCTGTCCAGGTTAAGGTCCTAAGAAATTTCTCATCAAGGAGGGAGAATGCTAATCTTAGAGCAAGCTCTTTTCTTTCTCTCCTCTTCACATGTTTTTCAACTTTTACACGTGGAAGACGAGAGGAATGAAGTGACTGCTCATGAGAGTCACGTGCTAGGCAGAAGCCTGAGGAATGTCACAGTTCTGAAGAGCAGTGAAGAAATTCTCATTAACTGGATTGCAGGTGGGGTCCATTACACTTAGAAAACCCTCACTGCTTTTTATTCATTTATGAGGCAAAACTAAAGGACATTTAAAGGAGAGATAACTTTTACGGCAACTGTAGAGAGGAATGCTTTACCATTTGCCTCACAAAAATTTACTATCTCCCTACTAGTAAGTTATGTGGAATTAATTATTCATTGGAAACGACACAGGAGAGAATATATTACAAAGATAAAATATGCATGCCCCATTTTGATTATCACACACATTTAGAGACTTTAGAAGCAGAACATAATGACTCTGTGATCCAAGAATTTAACAATTAGAGAAAATACACCATTAAGAAAGTTGTGTTCACCCATTTCAGGAGAACTACATAAAGATCCCCAATCAGCATTGTTTTTAGTAGCAAAAGTCTGGAAAAAAATCCTAATATTCATCCACTGAAGAATAGATAAATTTGGTATGGTCAAATATGGATTAACCTAAAATAAATAAAAGGTACATCTATCAAAATCAGTAAACATCAAATATATTAAGTGAATACAAAACGTGTTGCAACATGATTTGTACTATATTACTCATGTAAAAATGTGTGGCTATGTATTGTTTATAGACATACACACATTTAAATAGATACATGTGTGTATACACACATGTAACGAGGAATGGAGAGAAACACATTCACTCAGCATCTCTGGTGAAAGATGGCAGGGAACATGGCGGGCGTGGGGATAGAATTTCTGTAGTACGTCTGTAAAGCTTTTTCTAATAGGTGGAAAGTATATGAGAATACACATTGTAGTTGTTAAATCTGGGTCATCAATATATGACTTTCTGCTGTATTAATCTCTATACATTTTTTTCTTTGCAGAAAATCATGATTAAAAAGTATAAGTTAAAAGAAGCGGATAGCAGAAGGCTCTTCTGGGAGGAGAGTCCTAGGTACTAATTAGAGATATTTGCATCCAGTTAGACAAAGGAAGTCAGCAAGAGGCAGTTCTGTTTTATTTTAACTCATCTCTGCCTTCCTCTCTGAAAGAAATGTATTTTGTTATCTATCAGAATTCTTTAAGCTTTCTAAAAAGAAGAGCTGAGAATGCTACAGAGATTCTTTGAAAATCTTAGTCTAACCGATACACTTTATGACATATATTGAATATATTGCACAGAATAATGATGACAAATTAGTGATCAATGTGCATCTATGATTCAGTAATGCATTCAGAAGCATGTCATTATTTAATATGTTATTATGTAATATATCCTTAATTAAAACTCAAAAAATCATGAGTGTATTCAAAAACAGTGTCACGTTATTTTTATAAACAGGGTACAAAGGGAATGTTTTCAATGAAGCAGAGCTATTTAGAGCTCTGTGAGCACCTATAAGAGACTGAGATTCTGTAAATTGGAAGAAAAACCCTATAATGATGAAACTAACACAAATCTGTCAGTTTGCCTACAGAGGATGAGAATTGAAGACTTATTTCTCCTGTGAACATAGACTTTGGGATGGGATTGTGGACGAGCTCTTCGCTGCTCTCATCGGAAAGTCAGTGAGAAGACATACAAATTCCTCTTCATTCTCATCTCTCCCGCCACATTATTAATATAATTTCAAATACGGCAATGTCATGTGGCATAATTCCACGCATAATGAAAAAATGCCATTTGTAGAAGATAGTCACAACGAGCAAAGTGAAATTGTTCACAGATGCTCAAAACTGGCTTTATGTATAGTTTTTTTATCACTACCATATAGAATAGGCAAAGCTCAAGTTATCATTTAAAAAGTTTAATTATTGGAAAAGAAGTAAGACATTTTTTTGTACACCAGATAAATTCCTTAGACGTGTTCTTAATGCGGCTATTCTATCAAAAGGAATTAACTTATTAATCACGATTTATTTGTATATTCTATATAAACAAAAGGATTCACCAGATTAGAATCATAGAATGTAGAAATGGAAAGAAAACACACGGACAATAAACCAATAATTGGATTTTCCCAGCTGCTTTGACACATTTCTCTGGAATATTTTTGCAGTGAGAGAATATTTAGTAAAAAACCACCAAGAAATTATACATGAATTTATAGCTTTTATAAAGCACTCAGGATGTACTCCACCTTAAATTTAAGACTAGAATATTAGACGTGGATGGAATCATATCTATTCATGTCTTTGATTTCTAGACAAGAAAATAGATATAAATTAAGTCCATGAGCACAGCTCTTTGAAAGTGAAACCAAGAGCAAAGAAGTCCCAGGTATGTGTTCACTCTAGAACACCTGGGCAATTTTTCTTCTTAAGAAACATAAAAGAGAAAGAAGTCCAAGAAAGAAATCCACTATAAAGCTCCATTAAAAAACAAATAATTGCTATGTTATTAATGGGGGTAATTGTTATATAACAAGGGAATAAAAGCTCTTATGTCAAATCATCATCTTAGGGGAGAATTTTTTTAAAAAGCCTCTGGCAGTCAGAAACAATCAAGGAAGCGTCTTGAAAAGAGTGTTCTTTCATTGTGTTTAATAACAATTTACAAAAGCTTGAATGGGAAAAATAGTTTTATGCCAAGAATTGTTAGTCGTTGAGAATACAAGTTGAATAACACGTTCTCTGCTTTTAAGGCTGTCAAAAGCTTTCGTGGGAGAGAGTGATATGTAAAAACACAATGAGGGAAATGAGGAAAGTGCTACAATTAAGCTGGGTAGGAATTGCGATGGGGATATTTCATTACAAGTGCAAGTCAAAGAAAACTTCACAGGCAAAGTAACCTTGCGGTAGTTTTGAAGTGGTGACAGGGAGCATGATGTGGCAGTGCCAGGTGGAGGCTAGGACAAAATATGAACATGGAAGACAAAAGAGGGTTCTGGAAAAAGAGGAGAGAGCAGCTGAGAAGGGCATGAAAGGCTATGACTGGGAAACTAGCACGGGAATGGGATAGGGTGATGGGTGACAAGACTGGAAACATCCAGGCCACCACTTCCTGGTGCAATGGTTGGAAAAGAAGGTGGAAAGAAAATACATTTTCTTTTCTTTTTTTTTGACACTTTTTCCAAATGTTATACTTCTTTTCCAATGATTGCACCTGTCTGATTGAGAACACACTTTACTTCAGGCCGGCTCCCGACAGTGGGCATATAGAAGAAAGAATGAGGCAAGGCTCCTCTCCTCTCTCACCTTAAACACGTTGCCTGCCATACTGAGGATTGGGATTTGTACTGTGACATGGGGAGAAGGGTTACATAATTTGGAGCTGGGCCATTATGCACTCAGGCCTGCGTTTTAGAAAGCTGCCTCTGGCCGTACCGATGTGGGTGAACAGAAGGGTGTGGGGGGGGTGATATTCTAAGCAGAGAAGCTCAGTTAACTCAATTAACTGAGTTCATTTTTTTAGAATATAGTTCCACAGTATCCAGGGAGTCTAACTTTGATGGGGGTGCAGGAATTGCAGGCTATTTCTGTCTCCCACTTTACTATACCACACCCCCAATAACCTGTCTTGAAGAAGAAAACTTTGCTAATATCATCTCAGAGGTTATGAAGAAGAAGTGAAACTAGTTTCCTAAAGGGAAGAAAATGCTAAATGTTGGCCAAGAGATAAACAAAGCCATTGTCTCTATCACTTTTAGTGCTAAGAAATGTTACCTTGACCCCAGGAAGTGGCCACTCCATTCCAGTGGCAGGTCCTCTGTCACTTGTCCGTGGGTCAGGGCCTCCCATGAGGATTCAGTGGGCAGCCCTTTGGCCATCTCTCCAAACCACAACCTCCAGCCGAGCCTCTGTTACCCTTAAAGCTTTATGTACTAAGTTATAGAGCTGATGTGTTAGCCACCACGGGCCAATCTTTTTTATTTCTTAATCTGTTCAGAATGAAGGAAGAGGAATGCTATTTTCTGGCCTGCTGGAGGCCCCCACACCTAGTGAAGAGGTGAGATGACCAGACTTTCGCCAAATAACCCTCCAATGCAATCAGTGAGAAAAAAAATTTAATTAGCCTTGAAGTCCTTTTAGTACTGCTATATTTAAAAAAAAATCTTGTGCTTGCAAGAACTATTGATTTAATAAACCATTTGTCATAGAATGGGCTTTGTGAATATTTATCTCTTTAATGTCATGTAGCAGACGTATGAGTTAGTAAAATAATGAAACACCCAGGTTCAGTGGCAAAAAATGGCAGCCAATCCAGAGATTTGAAATGTTTGGAACCGTAAGTGTAGGCAACTGGGAAACCTATGTTGAATGAGAATGGAGAAAAAAGTAATGCCAATTTCAGCAGTAGCCAACTATAGGGAGAGCTGTCATCTGTACTGATACAAAACCTTTCATGCCTCACCCTCCCAGAAGATCCTTTGAACCACACTTGGTATTTCCAACATTGATTTTTGGGATAACCAAAAAATTCATTTTATTTTCATGGTTGAAAAATTTAGAAGATATTTCTATTGACCCATAACTGTCAGTCACTGTTAGCTTGCGTATGGCAGAGTATATGCGTACTCCAATTTTAAGCCCCAGTTTGAGGAAGGTTAACAGCAAAACTGACTTTTTACCTTAGACACAAACATTAAAATACAGTGGCCTCTTAAATAACACATTTCATTTTTACAACTTCTTTTTTCTTTAGAAAATAAAAATGAGTGCTAGTTTGAAATTAAGATTTATTTTTTTTAAAAAATAGCATTCACATGAACTATATTTCATAGTGAAGGACCAAACTCATTTTCATCTATAACTAAGCATGAAAATTCCTTATGAATTTCCCAAGAGTTAATTTTTTTTATGCTCAGCCTTACTCTGAGGTGTACTTTAGTTATTCCAGGTTGCTCTTCTCAGATACCTTTGTCTGCATCTCCTCATCAAGCTACACACACACACACACACACACACACACACCTGCCATACACACGCATGCGCACACATACACACACACACCCCATTTTACCTACTCTACAGTTGGGTCTCTGACGTTATGGAACAACCAAGCAGAATTCTAGTGCATTTCTCTTACATTAAAGTATCCATTGATACATATACATATAGGACTATTTGGGGGAACTAAATATTTTTCTTCCCCTCCCATTAGCTTTGGACAATGAGAAGTAAATCTATCAGTAGAAGGAACATACAAAACAGACATTATAGAGGTGTTTTTATTGATAGAATACAAGCTCTACAGACGTGACCTATGACTTATAATGTGCACTGGAGTATATGATTCATGTATATGATTTAAACAAACAAATGTCAAACTTTCTCTCCACATGTAGCCCAGTAAGATTCCAAGAACCATCTCTAAGGACATGAGATAAAGAGAATAGGATGATGCTGCTTTATCTACACAATTAAATAAGCTCACCTTTGTGAAGGACAAGGAAAAACAAAGTGCCTCTTTTTATTTTTATTTTTTGTCATATATGTGTAGACCCTGAGTATCGGTGTGTATCACCAAGCACATTTTCCTGGTACATGACTCCTTGATTTAAATATCTATGGAAACTACAATATACTGTTACCTTTTATTTGTCCTCATTTGGTTGTAAAGAAGGCTCAGATGCCACTCAACAAGAGGAGAAAGGACTTCCAAGGATAGCATCTGTCTCCCTGGCAAAATCTCCCCGGCTTGTCATCGCAGCCTTGGAATTGCCGCTGGCTTTGGCACTTCTGACGTGGCCTGACTTGGTAAATTATTTCTTCTTTAACTCAAGGAAATCGCTGACGTCCAGGTCAGGTTTACATTCTGACAAAGGCAATTGTGTTTTCAAGATAGTAAGCAAGGCCTTCTTTACATTCTTCTGCATCCTACTGTAGAGTCAAACCCTGTATTTGATAGATGGTAAATAGAACAAGACTGACAACAGTTGCCACTCATTTATTTATTTTTTTTGGATAGAAATGTGCAGTGTGGGCCCAGTGCCACTCACCCTCCACCTGGCTTAGCTATCTCTCCAGCTCACACGCGTCCTTTCTTAATTAGAACTCAAACATGCCGACAATCTTCCTTGCTATAAAATCGCCTCTTTCTTCTTAGTGTGGGCATCTGCATGTTATTGTACGATGAAATAAAATCTTGGATATTTTACTAAAATAGGCTCTTTTTTTTTTACAAGGAAATTGCATGCCTATCCAGCAGTACATTATCTCATTATTTCAGGTATCTTATACTCTTTTGCATAGCTATCGAAAATGGAAGGTTTTTCTTCCAATGAAAAAATTGCAACAAAGGAAGGATACTTATATTTATAATCTTCTTACCTTAATATAGATTTTATAAACTTAGAATGAGTTAGATGTTAGAAGAGAAAAACAGCAACAAGAAGTAGTATCCATTTTCTAGAGTTCTTTAATTTAAGGCACATGGAGTTACAAAAGAAACACAGAACAATGGTGAAAAACAAAAGTGACAACCCTTTGTAGCTCATCAGTATTTAGGAAGAAATGGTGATATAATCATCTGAATTCTGGTTCAATCATGGAACAATAATGGGACTAAAAGCATTTTTTCTCTAGAGGCAATTATATAACATGGAAATATCAAGTGGTGAGAGTGACATATAAATTTGCATGTGGATCCGAGGGGTTTTTTGATTAGTCTTATTCATTACTCAATAGCATTACTTTGATATTGAGTCACATGTTTTCTGAAAACTAGAGTATGCACGATCCACTAAGATAAAGGCTCAGGAAAGATGGCCCTAACCCAAGCTTTAGACTAAAGCCTTCCCTTTGAAAAGTACACCTTTGCTCCTCCTTTTAACTCAACTCCAACACAGTGCATCATTCCACTCTGTTTTCAGAAGAGGTGACTCTAATAAGCAGCTGCCACCTCATGAGTCTCTGGGCAGAGAGAAGTGGACAGGCAGTGTGGACATACTTCCAGAATTGGTTTTAAGGAGCCCAGATCTGTGAGGTCTAATTCAACCCATCGGTGGAGAAAGGTATGAAACCCACTCAGATCTCCATCGGCGACTCACTGACATGAGGGGAGCGTAGCTGTAAGACAAGATCCCTGTGGCTGTGAAACCTGGCAATGCTGGGACGGGATTCATTGGTGGGAGTCCTGAACAATGGAGTGACACTGTTCAGAGCAAATGCAACTAAGGATGGCCCTGCCGAAATGCTGGTCCTCGATAAATAGTTGAAGTGCTTAATGCATGCAAGCATTCTAAAATATTACATTCCTGGTAGGAGAAAGGCATAAGCAATTGTGTTTATGAGGCGTAAGAATTACACCTAAGTTCTCTGAGACGTCACAAAGATGGCATCCCTGAGGGACAGTCCTGTGTCATAAAACATATAAAATTAAAAAGTCTGTTATTTTAAAGTCACATTACCTTCCTCATTCCGTATTTTAATTCAGCCCATATCAAAAGTCTGGTTTTATGTCTGGTCTAATGAAACTTGCTTTTAATTAAATGGCTGATGACAGCTTGAGAGTCATCGTACTGTGATGCAGAAAATCACCCCCTTTTAACTGGGTTCATGATCAGACCTTACTGGGAAAACTAACTGAAAGCAAGCCAACTCCTCTTAGTTCTACTGACCACCCAGTGGCTGATTGCGTCTTTCCCACCTTATAAAAGAGAATGATGCTGTTCACATACAGTCCTAAAATTCTCACCTTCCAGATCATTCTTTACTCCGCCCCTGTTGTAAACACGAACCCCTCTGTGGTTTTAAACCAACCTTCTCATGCTCTTTGCTCTCACCTGCCCATGTCTCCTGCAGGGGCTTCTGTCTGCTGCCATGTTTGATAGGTCACTCTCGTCACATAAACCTTTCTAATTTACCTCCTCTTCGTACTCACACATCTGTTTTTTTTCAGCATCTCCATTCGCTGGCATAGCTAAGTGGCCATACCAAATGTTGACTCGCTGGCTGTCATTCTGTCGCTTGGCGCCGGCCAGTTGGTGGCACATTTCAAAGCCTGGAGAAGCTCACGTCGCTATGTGACCAGTGTTGACAATGGTAGGTGTGTTTCTCATTTGCATTAACAACATAAATACACAAAGTTTCTTCCCCGTACTTGCCATATTTTGTAGTTTCGAAACGTTTTCTTCCAACCCACCCCTCCTCACCATTTTGCTTAAAAAGCCTTTTTAAAAGTGAGGGAGCTGGTGTGTCAGGGAAGAGGGTTTTTTTTTGGGGTGCTGGTGCACCGTAGGCTCTAGCAGTCAGCTGTGTGGAAGCATTTTAGAGGGACAAGGTAGGAGCAACAAAATAAAAGCCTTTTTTTTTTAGAGCAAGTGAACAAAAAATAATGCCCTTCTATAGTTCTTTCTAGAACGATATTTGGAAATGCTGTTGTTTAAATGTCATCCATCACTGAAAGAGTTTCTTGTGCTACGATGTGCCGAGTATTACCTGTGACTCTGTACCTCTGGCTGCCTAAAACGTAGCACTCTGCCCTTCAAACGGACTTCCTTTCATTGGTAGATTTAAAAGTGAAACCAGCACACATACTTTCCCTTAATTAAATGCAACATGATGCTAAGTGTTTTGCCATCGGAACTTACGATTTTGCCTTTTAAAAAAAATCATGCATGCATGACCTCTAAATCACAACTATTCTTCAATTCTCATTCAGTATTATAATTCTTGACCAGATTTTTAGTTATTTGCATCATAGAATATATGTATTGTATGTGTATTATATATGTTAACTAAAATATGTCAGTAGATCCAAGTTTTACATTTCCCTGCGAGATTATTTACTTCCTCGAATTGGGGGTAAGAATAAATAAATTCAGCTCTGCATTCTCGGTGGTAAATATCCAAGCCCTGCTTTGGTTACTGTAAGCAGACAGAATTTATGCTACGGACTTTAAGATGCTCTTTCCAGCAGAAAGCTGGAAAATCATGCTCAGAAAATGGGGAAAACAAACAAGGAACACTGGGCTGCCAAATCATATTCAGCTCATGCTTCGGGGGCATCTGAGGTCACTGTGGCTGGCGTGCTGGCCCAGTGGCACTGCTGGTGAGTGCATCGGTGGACAGTGGGCACGAGCTCGTCTGACCTCAGAGTATAGATCACGTGGCTACGGCCTGGCCACCAGTGGGGAGAGAGATAGGAGTTACATTGATAATGGAAAGTGGAAAACCCTTCCGTCTGATATGAAATATCCACATCTATAAAAGTTCACACGATGGACGGCAAACAAAGCTCATCGCAACCAGTGAATACATGCTAAGCAACGGAACCCTCAGGGCCTTGCCCTTCCGCCAAACACACACTATATGTGAAAATATGTGTAGGATGAATTTATTAATTTTCAAAACTCTGTGATCCCAGAATAAGATACTAAAATGCTTTCTTGTTGTGGTAGGCAGAATGGCGCCCTTCTCCCCGCCCCCCCCCAAATAAAACAACTGCTACACCCTAATCTCTGTATTTCTGAAACTCGTGACTATCTCTTCTGCAGAAGGGACTTTGCAGATGAGGTTAATGTTAGGGACTCTCATGTAGGAGATTAACTTGGATTTTCTGGATGGGCCAGTTCTAATCACCTGTGTCTTTGGGAAGCCTTTCCCAGCTGGCATCAGAGAGAGACGTGATGAGGGAAACAGGACCTCCCAGGCGCTATGTGGCTGGCTTTGAGGACAGAGAAAGGGGCCACATGCCGATAAATGTCAGCAGCTTCTAGAAGTCTCTAGAAGTTGGAAGAGGTGAGGAAAAAGATTCTCCCTAGAGCCTCCAGGAAGGAAGGCAGCCAAGCCCAGTGATGCCCGCAGAACTGTGGAATACACTTTTTTTTAATGCTAAGTCTGTGGTATTTGTTTCTGTTATGGCAGCAACAGAACACGGTACAGTTTTACTCCTCTGAGTAAACAGGCAGTAAGTCTTCTCTTTGCTTTTCACTTGCACCAGGTGAGACTCAAGATGAGTAAAGACTTAATAAAATGATATTCAAGTGTTAAGTAGTCAACACGGCTTTGTTCACTTACTTTCCTGCAACAAATGTGCAAGAGTTAATGATAACACTCATCCTGTATATACGTTATTGAGAAATTATCAGTTTTGAGGATGACTTATTATACATCATTAGAAAGAATTTTAGGAAAAAATTAATTTTTGAAGTTGCTTATTAAAAATCCAAAATTTCTAAGGACAAATGTGTTAACATCAAGAGATGGGCATTGCTAATATGCATCGTGTCTTTTTGGTTTCTCTTTGAAAACAAAACATGCAGACAAAAGATCTATTTGTGTTTGAGGCAATCGAAGCTAACTAAGTCTTCATCTTTTTAGTCATCTAATCATGTAGAGTTTACATCATCCCCCACGTAAGAATTTTCAAGCATATAAAATTGAGGGGAGATCCCACCTCAGGGCAAATCTGCATCGCAAGTTACACATTCTACGAGACAGGTTCCTGAAAAGGATACAGCAATTTTCACTTTGACATCAGGGCATACGACTTCTAGTTACCCATGTTCTAGTGGACACACGTTTTCTGTCGTTTTCCTTTCATCATTTTTGGGGTTGCATAGTGGTAATTTCTTATTCATTTAACTTACTCGATGGCAGATTTTGAATTGGATATTTGTTTAGAAGTGAGCAAAGAGTATTTAATTCAAGCAGAAGGGTAGATCTCAGGAATCTGAAGAAGGGACTTCAAGGAAGGCTGCACGTTGGAGCTGGAAGTGGGAGAAAAAGTGATAGAGGTAGAAAGAGGAGGAGGTAGAGCTTAGATGGTTCAGAGTGGTGATAACTGCCATAAGAGCAAACACAGCCCTTATGTCAATCCATAAGGGCCACTGATGAGTCCAACATTTTTAGGGTGTAGAATAAATAGAAGGGAAGATAATGGAGGAAGATTCAAGCTGGATTGGAGGAAAGACCTGAATGCTCTTAGTAAAGAGACAGGGCTCTTACTTATGAAATAAATATATAAACTTCAGTGCAGTTGTAGACAACGTTTATTACAAAAATTGTAATAATTGAAACCTGATAAAACTAAATAATAAAGAACACATTTTACATTTCTGAAATGTTAGATTTATTTAGCTTATTTTGACCTCGTGTAACATTTTAGTCTTGCAGAAATTTGTACATTCCCATAAAGAAGACAGGTTTAGATACCATTAATGATTAATATTGCCTCAGAACTGAAATCCATGATTCATTGTTTGTACAGAAGTGAGTTCTGATATCATGAATGAATAATACAAAACATTTCACAAAGGATTCCTACTCATTCTATCAACAATATGGTAGACAGCGTTTGGATAAGCTGCACAAATTATTTTACTAAGAAATCAGTCTGTATACAAAAAGGAAAACTGAATTTAGAGCAATAGATTAAAATTATGAAAACAGTAGGATTTTATATTTTAAGAACATTTGGGCCAGACCTGCTTCCAGAAACAACCTTATTTTACTTTAATTGGTCATGAACCTATAGCTAGACCATCCCTCCTTCCCACATCAACCACCGTCTTCAAACCCATACCCATGATTCCCTCGGTCCTCTGACTTCCTCATTAGCCAATTACATATCCCCGATGAGAACTCTATCAAGTGTTATGTGTTTTAGATTCCACAGAACTGGGAAACAGAACGCATTGATCTCCTAGACAGAGTTCCCTGCGCTCAATATTATGCTTCTGAGTCAAAGCTAGTAAAGCATGAGATTTTATTTCATTCTTTATTCTGTTTTGTTGACCATCTCCCAATGAACTATCCGTTTGAGACCGATGTACATTCTGATTGTTTTCAGTTTCCTGCTATCACGACCATCGTTCCTATTAGCTTTGTTGTATTTGTCCCGGTCCACATGACACGTGTCAAGAGATTCTCTAAGCCACGTGCCCTGTAGAATAGGCCTTGTTGTGTTAGAGAGAAAAGCAGTGGCTCCCCGAAGTCAACGCACTTTAGCATCACCTGGGGAGCCGCTAAAACACCCAGTGCCCAGGTGTTGCTCCGTATCAATCAAGGCAGGCCGGATGGGGGCGGAGCCCAGCATCAGGGTCTTTTAAAGATTCCCAGGGGGACTCCCATGTGGACCAGTTTGGGAATCTCGAGGTGAGAGGCTGCTTCAACTCTGCTCCATCTCCAGCTGTGGAGGGTGAGTGTTTGATTCTTGTTCACCAAAATTTTATATTATCGCGTTTTAAAAATTGTGTCAGGCTGGTTGTTGAGATATGGCATTGACACAGGGTCATGGTTCGTAGTTCCCTTGGTTGTCGGTGAGGTTAAACATTTGTTTTAAATTTTGTGAACGTGGGCCATTTCTGTTTTTCCATTTGTGAAAAGCCTTTTCGTGTTTCTGCCTGAAATGGTATAGGTTTAGTTATTGTGCTATGTTTTGGTTGGTAGAAAATATTTAGATTTTCTTGGAAAGTCTTTGACAGACTTTATCTGGCCTTTAGGACTCTGCTCTACTCCTGGGTTATAAAGTGCGCTTCCTCCCCACATTATTAATTTTATCAGTTTTGTGGAGATGAGAACATCTGTTGAGTTAATTAAATGGCTTTTTAAAAAAATTCTCAGTGTGGTCTAACATTTAAAAACTGTGCTAGTCATGTGTTTTTTGAATAAATCTTCTGTGTTTAAGCCATATTCTTTCAATGTATAGCTAAATTCAATTTGCTAATAATATCTTCGGTAAATTTGCGTCTGTTGTTTTGAAATAATATGTATTTATACTTTCCTGTGTTTGTTTGGTGTTGCTTTTGCTCTGAGTTACTTTAATGAGTATTTAATTATTAAATGAGTATTTAATTAACTGCAGAAAATGTTTATTCTATATTTTAAGAAAATATTTTCCCATGTGGAATAGTTTATTTTTAAGGCAATGCAAATAAGTCTGCATTACAAGAAACATCCTGACTTACGAGGTACAAACCTTAACTTTGTTATTTGCTAGCTGTGCAAACTCCAGCGATTAATATGCTAGTTGTGTGTGGGTGTGTGTGTTTTCTGATAATGAAGCAAGAAACATTAGTTAAAATTGTTCCCTATGAGGTTTTCTTATTTGTTTATTCTTGAAAGAGTGAGCAAAGCTATAACCTGACACGTTATCAAGTGACGCTGTAGCAGTGACACAGCAGAAGTGAAGACCGTGGGTGGTGTCTGATTTCAAATCCCGTCTCTGCTGCTTACTGGCTGTGTGAGTTGGGGGAGGTCGGTGTATATCTGTGCCTCAGTTTCCTCATCTGTAAAATATACAAGATGAGAGTAGCCGGCTCATAGGTTTGCTATGCGGATTAAATGAAGTCACAGTTGGAAAGCGCGTAAAATAATTCTCGGCATGAAGAGAGTATCATGTAAGGAGTTGGTAGATAACTGATGAATGGGACATACGGGTCTCTTCTCGTGTCTTTTTGCCTCTTGACCTGCTGATGTCAGTACCACCTTCTCAAATCCCAGCTGTGGCTCACAACTCATGTCAAGTTCTATAGGTACATGGACAGGACAGATGTTTTTGTACCCAATGCGTTGCTTTCTGACTTTGCTTTTCATTTTCTAAGTATTTTAGAGGTAAAACAAACTAACAAACAAACAAATAAAAAATTTAAAAAACATACACACAAAAAAAATCCCACAATTTCTTAAATAATGCCTTTCTCCTTTCTGCCATTAATTGTTAATGCTGTTAGTTCTGGGTGGCCATTCTCTCCTTCCCATCTCACGTTTCTCCCTGACAGACACAAGGAAAGCGTTCTGGCCATTCTCGTGGCTTGACAGGTCACAGTTAATCTTTGGTGCCACCGAGCGCACCTAGTTGGGAGAAGGGCCTTCGTCATCTAAGGCCGCGTCTCTGTCCCTCCTGCATTTCCTTCCGAACCTAGGGGAGGCATGCTGAGGCGTGTGGTTATTCTTCACTCAGTGTTGCTCTCTGCTGAGGGATGGGAGAAGCTGCTTGTCTGCACTGATCGTTCGTAGGATGAAACTGTGCAAAACACGTCTACCGCGAACACACCCAAACTAGATCAAGGTGTGTAACATGTTCATTTGTATCAGTTTCTCGTTAAAAATGACCAGGTCTGATGGTGCATGCGGGGGAAATTTCTACCTAATGTATATGGAAAAGGAGACCTCTATTCCCTAGTAACTAATGGCCATGCTTGGTTTCAACTTGAATTTGTACACCTTTGTTGTCAGTCATGATATTCCTGATTATGTGATATCGTGCCTCTCAAAAAAGAAATGATGTGATAATACAGAGTTTTGGGCTTCCATTGTATGTACCTGTAATTCATATTTTTACCAATTCATCCTTAGGCATCTTGACATGTATTTCATCCCAGGAATAGAAATATACCACATAAAAAATACCTTGCCTGCATTAGGCATTTTCAGAGTAAGGTATAATTATCTTCCATTGTCTCTTTTGTGAATAAAAATAGTCTCGCTTCATCTATGAAAACTCCAGAAATTTCTACTTACTGGTAAAGGTCAGTCAAACAACTGAGGGAGAGGTACTTAAAATAAAAACAAAAACCTCTTAGGAAAATGAAACGTTCTGTGATGCACCAACGGTTATAGGAAAAAAATCTATTTTGAAAATGAAAAAAAAAGAAGCTTCATTTCAATTTATTATCAATTTATTATCAACTTATTCTCAAGTCATATCATATTATCACGTCTTTTACAAGTGTTTCACCAAAGTTCATTTTAATCTGTAGTCTAGCTTTCAGTATTATTTCCATAGTTCTTGAATTTCGGGGCCCTTTTTTTTATGCTGAGCCTTAAAAATGGAGTTGTCAAAACAGCGAGGAGCAGAGCGCTCCTAACGTACAAAATCACGCCTCTGACACCCCTTGAGTGAAACTCTGGGGCTAGACAAGGAAATAAACTTGAGGCGTCTCCCTGTTCCCTGAGATACAGTTGATATTTCAATATCCGTTTGAAACAAATAAGTGCTTTTCATTAAGACTCAAAGTTTAAAAATCACTGTCACCTTTTCCAGCTCATGATCTGCAGACCGTGTTCTCTTTATGGACACACACATAGCTTCGGTTTTAACTGCTCCAAGAACTAGACATAACGGCGTTAATTAGGCACCTGCCAACCTCTTCATTGTAGAAAGCAGCCATGTCCTTGACCGGCTCAGACAAGCATTCAGTGTGGTCACATGGTTCCACCTTCTATCACACAGCTACAGATTCTTTCCATCAAACTTTCTGCCAGTTGGCACCCCGACAGACCCCGAAAACAGTGACCCCTACAGGTGGGGAGCGTTGGTCTGGGCTTCCAGAAAATGATGGGGGGAAAGAAAGCTTCTTTTTCAAAGTCACCATATCAGATGTAGTTTTTTTTTTATGTCACTATCTACACCCTTTTGTCACTTAAAATTTAAGAGAGGTATGTAATAAATGAATATGTATATAGCGAGAGTCTATATGCTAAATCTAACATTCAGGTTTTCCTTTTTTGAGGTTCGAATGGGGGCGAGGTTGGGGGGACTGCTGATTTTTAGGCAGTATTTTTAATTAATGGTAAATGGGGACTTTTGCTGTCTACATCCCTTCCTCTCTTTGTGTTTTTTTTTCCCCCGTGGGCTTTCTCTCCTAACCACCTTGCAGTTGCTGTTCTCGAAAGTCCCCACCTGCCTTCCGCTCACGCACCTGGAGCTCCAAACTCCATCTTCTTCCTTCCTGCTCTTTACCCACAGTCAACGTCCTCATTGTGTCACCAGATGATTTCTCTTTGATTTAAAAACGAAGTCATGAGATGAAACAGATTTATTCTGTGATGTGAAGATGATTTAAAAGAGAATCATTCACCTAAAGAATGTATAATTGATAAAGTTGGGACTACGAAGAGCTTCCTGGTACCCCTAAATCATGTGACAGGCAGTGGCCCTCTCTGAACAAGACAGCCCACACACAGAGGAAAGCCATGTCATCTTACTTTCTTAGAGACTAATAGAGCTGGGTCTTTTTCTCCATTCCTCTACATTCCTGTTCATTTTGTTTTCTCTCACTCTAATTCTTGATGTTTTCATTTCGGACTGCACAAGAGAGAAGGAACAGACTCGGGTCTTTGTAAAACCTCTACTCTTCGCCGAGGGGTCATGCATATGGGCTGAGTTAGCAAGCTGGATGGCAGAGCTGTTATTTGCTGTGACTCTGTCCCCTACAGGGCCCACCTGATTATACATCTGACACTCAGGACTCAAATGGCTTGTTGGCAACATGGTCCAATGAGAGTACATAGAATCCTTTCAAGAGAAATCAAAAAATGAGATGGAGATTTTTAAATTAGCACAGAAACTAACTCTCCCCCTGATATTGTAAGTTGATGGAGAGTGACCAAAAGGGCAATCATAAAATTCTAAAGTCAGAAATTCAGCTCAGTTAAAAAGCAATGGCCCAGGTGAGCATGAAGCTGCCCTGCCACCTTTTATTGGCTCTGTCTTTCGGTTTAATCTGTCTCAAGAAAAATGATCAAGTTCTACAAGTTCTGAAATAAATTTGTTTCAGCCCTATATGGTATGCCAATCTATTAAATCATAATATTCCCTGTAGTAACAATGAACCTAGACACCTGATTAACAGCATTTTCCCCACTGTTATTTTTTAATTTAGGTTTAATTGATGTATAACATTAGTTTCAGGTGTATAGCATGATGATACAATATTTGCATGTACTGTGGAATGATCACCATGAGTCTAGTCAACATCCATCACCACCGTTACAAATATTTTTTTCTTATGATATGACTTTTAAGATCTATTCTTTTTACAATGTCAAATGTGCAATGCAGGATTATGGACTCTAGTCACCACACTGTACACTATATCCACGTGACTTACTTATTTCATAACTAGAATTTGTACTCTTTGATCACTTCACCCATTTGCCCAAACCCTATTCCTGGCAAACACCAATCTGTTTTCTGCATCGATGAGCTTGGTATTTTGTTTTTAGATTCCACATACAAGTGAGACCATACGGTATATGTCTTTCTCTGTCTGACTTATTTCACTTCACATAATACCTCCAGGCCCATCCATGTTGTCATAATTAGCAAGATTTCATTCATTTTCATGGCCGAGTACTATTCTATTGTGTTGCGTGTGTGTGTGTGTGTGTGTGTGTGTGTGTGTGTGTGTGTGTGTGTACATATCACATTGTATTTACCCATTTGTTCACTTATGGACACTTAAGTTGTTCCTGTTATTTCTATATTTTGGCTTTTGTAAATAATGCTTCAGTGGTGATGTAATGGAGTCCATATATCTTTTCAAGTTAGAATTTCTGTTTTTAGATACATACTCAGAAGTGGGATTGCTGGATCATACAGTAGTTCTATTTTTAATTTGTTGAGAAATCTCAACATTCTTTTCCACAGTGGCTGCACTAAATTACATTCCCACCAATAGTATACAAGGGTTTCCTTTTCTCTGCATCCTCGTTAACACTTATTTCTTGTCTTTTTGGTAATAGCCATTCTAACAGGTGTGAGATGATAACCATTGTGGTTTTGATTTGCATTTCCCTGAGGATTAGTGATGTTGAGCATCTCTTCATGTAGCTGTTGGCTTGGCATCTGTATGTCTTTGGAAAATGTCTATTCAGATCTGCACATTTTTAAATCAGATTTTTTTTTGTTATTAAGTTGTCTGAGTTATTTATATATTTTGATATTAACTCCTTATCAGATATATGATTTGCAAATATTTTCTCTAGTTCTGTAAGCTGCCTTCTTATTTTTTGATGGTTTTCTTTGCTGTGCAGAAGCTTTTTAGTTTGATGGAATCCTGTTACATCAAAAATCTTTTAATTTGTCTTTTGTTGCCATTACTTTTGGTGTCAAGTCCAAAGAATCTTCCTTAACACTGATTTCAAGTTGCTTACTGCCTTTGTTTTTCCTAAGTTTTATGGTTTCAAATTTTATATTCAAGTCTTTAATTCATTTTAATTTTTGTTTATGGTATAAGATAGTGGTCCAGTTTCATTCTTTTGCATGAGGCTGTCCAGTTTTCCCACACCAATTATTAAGGAGATTGTTCTTTCCCCATTGTATATTCTTGGTTCTTTTCTCATGAACGAATAATCGTGTGTGCAATGGTTTATTTCTGGGCTGTCTATTCTGTTCCATCGATTCTATGTGTTTGTTTTTATGCCAATACTGTACTATATTGATTACTGTAGTTTTATATACTTAAAAGTATAAATAGAACTGAATGAGACAATTCTTACATCTTAAAGATTGTTTAAAAGACATTTTAAAGTGGGGAAAAAACTCAATCTTAAGCCTCAAATAATTCCTAAATGTTTTTATGGATTTTTATGTCTATCATTAAAGAAAATGCACATAAACATCAGACTAGTAACACAGATTCATTAGGATCCAGATAAGGAATTTTCACTATACAACAACTAAATTTCTTATGCTCATGGATGACAATAGAAATCAAAGTTTAAAATTTTAGCAAAGATCTGGAAACTATTGAAACATGGCAAAGTAGCAAGAGAACTAACTTGTAGTATTAGGATCAAAAAGCAAATGCTCATAAATAAAAAATCAGTGGACAAATATAGTAGCAGACACACCTCTCTGATGAGAAACCATTTTTCAACCACTAGGAGGACTAAAATAAAACTATAACATCCAATTTTGATAAAAATCTGTGTCACTGCAGCTGTCACACATTGCTGGAGGAAGTATAAAATGGTACAGTCATTTATAAAATAACTTCAGCTTTTGAGAGAATTTTAAGTGTACATATCACATGCCTTATCAATGAGAGGAAAAAAAAATTCCTTAGAGTGTTTAGCAAGAAGGATGGAATTAGAAAATGATGAATGATTAAACTGATAGGTGAGATTTTGATGAGCAATAGAATAGTAATATAGTTCAAAGGCTCTCCCCAGATATTAATATTTGGTTAAAATCGAGAAATAGTCATTTTAAAGAGACGAAACCTGATGGGCAACACCTTGACAATGATCAACTCCATCGTGACCAACATTGGGACATTGACACCATAAATTCCAGACCTTATGAACTAAAGACACAATATAATTTCAGATATATTTCTGTCAAAGTGCATAACCTTAATATAATTATGATTTAAATTTTAGGATACTTTACAAGTTACTATAATCTGAAAAATATCAAACACAAAGAAAGGCTTAAGAGCTATTTGATGGTATGGAAACAAGTCATGTTAATTAGATACAGCGCTGGATATGAGTTGGATATTGAGCTAGGAAAAATGACAGTGTTCATGGCAGAGAGTGCATATCTCACAGGAAAAAAAAATTTGCTATAAATTTCAGCAAATGTAGCATTGATACAATTACTATGTAATTCAGTTCATTTTAAAATTCCATCAGTTCTAATACTCACTTTTTACTCATTTTTAATTAGTAAAAATGTATATATGAATAAAAAGGCATGCTATCTCCAATTTACTCTCAGTTAATACCACAAACATTTAAAATGGATATATTATGTTTCCATTTTTGAATATATAGTATGTGTATATGTAAAGAGAGAATAATAAACAAAATATAAATAATTGATGAATTCTGTTAATGGGATATGAATCCCTTTTGCTATACTTACAAGTTAACTGTGAGTTTGAATGATAGCAAAATATAAAAGCTAATATTTTAAAAGTTATCGATTTCAACAATATGGAAAAAGACCAGTATATCATAACAAGCTGTGTTTGATCTAAGCAGTTGGTTTACTATTCTAATAACAATCAAAACAATTCATTATATTAAGAGATTAGAGGAGAAAAAACATTAACACCTTAATGTATGTAGAAAAGGCATTCAATCAAATCCAATAGTCATTCTTAATAGAATTTAGAGCAAACTAGGATTAGAATGCAACTTCTAAAGGATATCTACAAGCCTAAAGCAAATCTCATATTTCATGAGAAAAGGTAGTTGTCCGAGGAAGAAAAAGATCAACCAATAAAACCGAAATTCTAGAAAACAATCGTGTGTGTGTGTGTGTGTGTGTGTGCACTTATGTTTGACTGTGACACCAGAGAAAACACAGAGCATTAGTGAAAGCATGTTCTTTGCAATAAATTGTACTATTACAGTTGCTTATTTTTCTGGGAAAAATAACTCATGACCTTTACTTCATATAATACACAAGTTTAAATTTCAATTGATTTGCAGACCTAAATTTGAATGAAAAACAATGACACTTTTAAAAGTTGATGTCAGGAACTATTTTCATGGTCTTAGACTGAGAAAGTATTCTTTTATTCTTTTAAGAATTACTATCTATAACAAAAGAGACTGATAACTGTTTTATATCAGAATTAAATCTTCTCTTTACCCAAAAGCATTACTTGCAGAATCAAAAGTCAAGCTACAGAGTAGGAGGAAATGTTTGCAATTAGAAATATGTTTTAAAAAAAAGATACCAGTAAGAAAGTGATATGAGATATTAGGAAAATAGGCAGGAGACTTAAAATCACATTTCAAAAAAAAATAATAAAATACCCTATAAATACATAAAATATATAAAAATATGCTCAATCCTATTAGTAAACTGGGAAATCAAAATATACCATAATGAGAGAATAGTGTACAAACACAGAATGGCTAATATTAAAAAGATGAAAAAGATCACAAGGCTTTGTGCAGAGGCAGAGTAGCTGTAATGCTCCTTCCATGAGTTAGAAATGTTTGACCTTATTTTCCAGTGTTAAATATATCCACACTGCTGACCCTGCTGATTCCTGCTTGGTGTACATCCAACAGACGTGTGCCTATATGATACCAAGGGACTTAGACAGGATCTCTTCATCGCACAATTATTTCCCAAAGCCCCAGACCAAGAGCAAATCAAACAGCATCAATTGCAGAATACATAAATTGTGATACAGTCATATACTGGGATGCTATATGGCAAAATCAATGAAAGAATTACAGCTACATACAGTGCTGTTTTGATTTCATAGAAATATTGAACAGAAGAAATACTCAAAGGAATATATATGGTTTCATTCATGTTTACATGAAGCTCAAAAGAGACAAAATGAAAGCTTAGGGATACATACGTAAGTGATAAAAATACAGAAAAAGCAAGTGAGTGATCTCTGTGAAGATGGCAGTGAGTGCACTTCAGCGGTTGTCTGCAGGAGAGGCAAGTTTTCATATCCTGTAGTGACAACGCAACCTAACGCTTCCCTTGGGTTGTGTGATAATGGTGTTCTCTGGGCACTGATTTTTTTAAGTGGTATCTTTTAACTTTGCTTTCCTCTATGTATGGTATTTGCTCAATTAAAATTTTAACAGCAACAACAACAAAAAAAACTTACGTTAGCATAAGAATTCTAATAAGAAATGGGTAAACTTTTTTTTTTTTTTTAAGATTAAGTAAATCGAAGAAAAAGATAGTCAGGCAGCCTGCAGGTCTTGCCCTAGTAAAAGCAGTTAAGTAACCTCAAGCTGTGCATTTAGGGAGAACATTGACTAGTTAGGAGGTTAATAAATAAATAGATAAATAAAATAGCATAGCAATACTGACAGTAAAATGTTCAGTTCTAAGGAATTCTAAAGAACAAGAAAAGTAATCTAATGATCTTTTTCCGATTCTGGCTGATCCTTATAATAGATTCAAAAAGTCAATTTATAGATGACAAATTGATAGAAAACAGAGCCATTGTCATGTATATATCAGATTCATATGCCAGACTAGAATTATGGGCGATAGAAATAATTTTTATAAGTATTTTATAGTGTAGTTTAAACCCCAAGTCAAGGAAGCTTAAGTTAAAACAAATTTCGATCCATATTTGTAAACGCTTGTTGATTTAACATCAAGTTTCTAGGAGATAAACTGGAATTCTTCAGATGTTTTTATATTTTTCAAATGTTTTTTCACAGCTATAATTTTTAACAGACTATGAAAATAGAGATCACATGATTAGTAAAGAATAGTACATTTTAAAAGGAAAATATGGACGACTTGCGACAGTTAAGACATTAAATATTCTAACAGTTAATGATAATCTTCATTTTAGAGTCAATGAGTAGGACATGTTTTCCTTGGCTGATTCTGGTTTATGTCACTGCCTTTTGATTGAGAGCCATAATTAACTCCCACAGGGTTTGTAAACAACGGTGAGGTAAACAGTGTTTATACTTAAGCATTTTGGGTTGTTCCTTCAGCCTATATATTTTACTCGATATTCATTTAGGTGGGACTTTGGGGTAGAAATTTTTAAGTGCATTAAAGACTCCAAAATATTCACTTTATTAAATATATTATATCACTGATATGGACATTAAAAAAAAACTCAAGTTAATAACTAAAGAAGCCAATTAAGTCTGTTTAGCTATGGCGACAACTGTCAAGATAAAAATGAACTCTGCCCCCATTTTGAGAAACGTTCATGTGGGACTCTGTTCTTTTCTATAAGCAAGAAATACTCAGGAAAAAAAAAGACATTGTATCCCTGCATTTAGTGAGGATTTATCTCAAAATGAAAATAGCATTTTTATTTTCACTTGAAAAAACAATCTCCATGTCTTTCTTTAGTACAATTAAGAGAGAGAGAGAGAGAGAGAGAGAAAAGAGTGAGATATTTCAGTGTATCATTTAGGATGATAAAAAGAACAGCAAATCCTAACAGTGAAGTTAAGGGGACAAAAAGAATTTGCCTTGAGTCAAATCAGTGAAGATGTAAGAATTAGAAACATCACACTTAGAAGCCATAGCCACCTCATTATTGGAATCAAACATCCCAGGCTCAGTAAAACTGTTGATAACAGGGATGCTTACCCCAGTAAATAGTGATTAATTGACACAACAGCAGCAAAAACAAAACACAACAAAACAAAACAAGAGACATGAATGAGGTTATCTTTTTTCATGCTTGTATATTCTTTCAGTCACGACAGCTAATGCTAGTTAGATAACCAATGCTAAAGGCTTGCATCTAAATTGTTTTTTTTTTAATACATATATATAGCAAAAAAGAATTGAGGTGGTGTTTAGTTTTATCCCGTTGTTTTGCATCAATTCTTCAATAATTGTCAAGGGCATTGATTCTTCACTGATACACTTACGATGACTGGTTTCTTTATAAAAGAGAAGAGACAGGCTCAGGGAAGGGGAGCATGTGAGGACAGAGGCAGAGATGAGAGTGACGTGTGCACAAGTCCGGGAACCCCCAGGACAGCCAGGGGCCAGGCCACCAGCAGGTGGGGCCAGGCCGAGACAAAGCAGGATCCTTCTCCAGAACCTTCAGAGAAGCAGCCAACCCCGTCCACACTCTTATTTCAGACTTCTGGCCTGCAGAATGGAGAGACAACACAGTTCTGTTGTTTTAAGCCCAATGGGTTTTGGTACTTGGACTCTTTCTCCTCGTGATGTGTCATATGAAACTAACCCGGAACTGACATGGCAGTGGATGGAAACTAACACAACGTATATGGGGGAGACGGTCACTCGTGAGTAAAGTCTCAGTGGCAGGTGTATCGATCAGGCAGTCCCCCAGACAGGAAGTGGTCCTGGCTCATTCAGCCCCACCTCGAACGCTCCTGAGCTCACCACAGGTGGAGCAGTGTTGTGAGAATGTTTTGTATGAAGTAGATGTTCTGACATTGGCATCTATTTGTTCTGAGTTTTGAAGCTACAGAGCATAACTTGACTATCCACTAATATTACAGCTCTTAAAATATTTAAAGGAGCACATTTCCTATGCGCTAGATTGTTTTTCTTGGAGCACTTGGAATAAAAAGGGCTGAAGTGATCACGGTCACATCGTAAGAGATTTAACTTGCTCTGATTATTACAAGTGTGTGCACGCATGCACACACACACACACACATCTACCTACCAAAGCAGATTTTTGAAAAAAGCCCATCTGGTCTTAACAAGCAGTATGGTGAATTCTAAAGAGATAGCAAGAAGAAGCTCAAGTCAGAAAATCAATCCCTAAAAGATGTTTCAAGTTATAAGAAGCTGCTGCTGACCGAACCGCAGAGTTGACTTTGCGACAAGCCTTGGTGACTGGCATGGCTACACCTGAGCAAGTTCTGTATAACCACTGGTTCAAATCGATGTATTCTTGGGGTCGCATTGCAGTTGGGCAAAAACAAATGCAAAGTAGTATTTACCCTTTCTTTCGCATTAATTATGCATGCATTGGACTCTGTAAGGAGTAAGAGCATTCAAAAAAAAAAATCAGAGCACCCTTAAAATGCACGGAGACAAAGAGCTACCGCGAGAAAGCAGAGCCTCACTCCTCTGCAGTGTCCTTGGTGCAAGCAGCTGGCCTCCCGCTGCGTGGCTCATCCAGATGCAGAAACAGAAAGTGTGAACGTGCATCTCTATTAACCAGCAGATGGTGTGCCTTCATTTGTTTTTTTAATTTTTTAAAAAATTTTTCTATTTGAGATGCATGACATGTTCTCGCTCATACAAGATCCTCAACAAAAGAAGAAAGAGAAACTGTGTGTGTGCGTTTAGGTAGATGGATGTGTCTGCGTTTATGTAGTCAATAGTCAAACGGCGTTTGTTACGAGCCTTTCCCTGTAGATTTGTTTCAGGATGGTTTGGATGAACCTGTGGTTTAGTGTCAGTTGTTCTAATAGTCCGCCCGGCCTTGCCTTCACGTGGTCTTTTACTTCTTTCTTAGGCTGTGCATTTTGACGTTCCATCTGGCGTTAAAAGCCTTCCCCTCGCCCATGATAGAACAGCCTGTCTTGTCTATCGTTAGCTGGAAGTCTTGAATAATCTATGTCTTCTCTTTTTCAACCACTTGCATATGTGTTCCCCATCCCAAAATGGTAGTCACCCCCAACATCAATGCATGAGGACGGACTCTTCAAGACGTTCACTCAGCCACCTGTCTCACAGATTGACGACAACTACCAATAACCCTGGAGTTTGTGAAAAAGCATAAACCCAGGGGCCTTGAACGAGGCAGTCAGCTAGGCACAGGCTGTTGGCTTATCTCCGTGTTTCCTATTTATGGCATAATGAAAGTTATTTCTCACCCATGTTAGATATTCTTTCGCTATCAGGAAAGCATTCGTTTCATAGTCTTCTGAGTTGGAAGAGTAGATGCATATGAATGGCAGACTGAAGTCTGATGCTTTTTTGGCTATTATCTTCGAGAATATCAAAATATGTGGGATGCATAATGTTTAGAACACTCATGAATTTTCTTTCATTTTTTTGTTTACTTTAAAATTTGAAGACACATTAACCAGTTATTCAATTTCATAATAAGTTGTGATTTGGGAATTTTTATGATATACATTAAAATTTTATTTTTTCTTATGATCCTTTTCACCTTTGTCCATGGAATTGACTACTGCACTGGAAGATTATTGCAATATTATTTTTGCAAAAACCTTAGTTAGGATTTCAATAAATAAGTTGATTATAAAACATGTGGCATGTCAACTTATTTCTCATTTAAAAATTGTTTTTAGATGCTGAAGATACCCCCATTCTATTTTAGGTGAATAAAATTAAAGTTTATCTCCTCGTGAATTTTGTATTTTAACCTTTAGCCAAATAAAATGCTACATGAGATTTCTCAGATTTTAGCTATTTCATTATATGAACATTAATGAAAGTAAAGATCAAATGCATGCTTCAAAAGGTAAAGCACTTTCAGTATTTAGTTATGTATTTTCTAATTATAAAATGTCATCTCAGAAGTGCAGATGACATTAGTAAAAACCATCCTGAAGTGTCCCACTTACTGCTAACCTCTACTGGCCTTTTAGCACAGTGTGTGTATTTTTCTGCCTGTGTGTAAGTGTCACTCAGACCTCTTCCGATTACTTTAAAAATGTTTGGTTATTTGGGTACAAGCAGAATTTAGTCAAGGAAGCCTAAACCTAGAGATTTTGTACACCTCGGCTATCAATAATGTGTCTTCAAAAGATCATTTATCTTCTTTCGATTTTATTCTTGGGATATTCTTTTGTACTTAAAAATCAGTTTTTGTAGCTCATCCTTTTAGTGGCTAGATCAACAACCATGCACACACAGTGATGTTGCTTGTCAGTAGCTGAATGCATCACCTGAATGCACTTCTCAGTGACTCACCACTGTCTGTCTATTTACTGGAAGGTTCGAAGGAACACCGGCATCTCTAATCACAGAAAGCGGGAGATCAGATAGGAAACTGAAGCTAGTGCTAACGTGTGTGTCTTGGATGTACGAATTGCCTCGCGATCTTTTCAGAGTGTAGATTTTGATTCAGAGGGTGCGGGGAGGGGCTGCAGTCCTAACGAGCTCCAAGGTGTATCCAGTGTAGTAAGTTGATGCAGGTGACATAGCAGAGAACATGAGCATCACATCTACGTTGTATGGCTTTTTTGCACACGCGTATGCATTCATTTTGCTGAGTGTTCAAGGAGATGCCATTGGGATCAAACGCCCGATCAGTGGTCTTGACTTTTCCAGGAGGCCTTTACGGTTAGATAGACCACCACTGAGATCAACAGTGGTCGTCCTCCTGGGAGGAACGAGGGAGCTGGGACATGAGGCTTCAGCAGAGTCCTCCATCTTTGTGGCATTTGAAAGAATGCAGCCTTTGAGCTATCACAGTCAAGTATAACAGATGCTCAGTTTCGACAAGACTTAAACCCAGTGATTCACGGCACTCTTCATTAAAAAACCAGAAGTGATCCCTTGTGTTTGAACACTAACAGACTAAGAGGTAGCCTCCCAGTTTAGGGGGTGGCCCTCAGGTTGGCAGCCCTTGTAGCTCAAGCCCGAGGCCTCAGTGTCACCATGCTGTGCGCCCGGGTGATTATACTAGAGACTCGGTGTGGTGCCTTTTAACGTAGATGTTCCAATTTAATATCTATAACAGACATATGGATTTCATTTTTTGTCTTATGAGAAGCCTGGAGTCAGTGAGATTAAGTTACTTGTTGAAACAGCATGCCAGGAATTAAGAGAGCCGGAACTTAATTCTCCGACTAAATGTTTCATCTCACACACGCTGTTGCTTCTATAAAGTCATTCAATTGTTGGTCTTCTTGCTCCTTGTATCTTTGCTTATCTATTTGTTAGTATGTATTAAACTTTGCTGGCTTTCCCAGTGTTACAAATGAATAGTCTTTGATGATACAGAGTTTTATTAGGGTAGCAGTAAATTTCCAGTCTGTAAATCTCAGAGGAACGCCCATCCCCAAGTATCCACATACACAGATATATCGTGTCTAATTAGAATGTGTGGGATGCTCAGTTAGACGCTTTTGGATGGTCCTGCTGGGCCTCCGTCCACACCTGGCGTCTAGAACAGGTACGCAGGGAGAAGTTCTCAGGAAGCTTGTCGGAGTGCCTTGGGCACCCAGCTGTTAGCTAGTGTTAGACCACGAAGTTGTCCTCGAAAAGGCATTTCTCTGCCACTCAGCCATATCTCGAGACAGTAAAACGTAAGGCGGGAACGTGAAGCAGGTGCCGTGTGTGGGAGCCTTGTCACCAGGATGCAGCCTTAGGCTCAGACCAACTGTGTCCTGTGTCACATTACATTAAATGGTGCTGTAATTAAATGAATTCAGTGGACCTTTTCCCAAGGGGCTAAATGCTCATTGTGGGGTTCAGGGAGGCTATGGAACATGTTATAGAATTAAATATGCAGAAGAAAAGGCAGGTAAAACTCGAATTTGACCATTTTGATATCTATTGCTATCTTTGGTGACATATCTAGTAACGAAGGTTAAGGACAAAGTGAATTTTAGATAGTTTGTGACTATCACCTTGAAATGAGAAAAGATCATTTCTTCAAATCAGTCTAGAAAAGAATATTATGTAATACAATATGCAAAAACATATTTCACATTTTTCATCAGCGGTGCTAAGACTCCAACTCAAAGGAATGTGGCTACCTGTGGTTTGCGTCTGCACGTAGGAATTCAAGCATCTGTTGTTTACAGCCAAGATATTTTTACTCCATATTCACAACGTTGGTACTTCTCAAAAAATAAATTAGTACAAGTTGTGAACATTTTATTTTATGCTGCCGTACCATTTTTATACTTCTCAATAGAAAAAAAATGGCAAAATGATTTCCAAAACTCTTGATGATTTGCTCTCACGACCTTGCCAGGAAAACTTCGTTTTTAGAGTTGATTCTAATGAGCACGTAAATGAATCAGGCACAAAAGTACAGAAAGTAACATGCTAGCAAGTAAGGGCTGTGTCACAATAAGAAACTGAGCTATCTCCTCGGATAACAAGCAGCATTACGCATCCATCAAGGATACAGGTATCTCCACATTAACCCTGTGATGGCGGCTGCGTGGCAGATAATGACTCTGGTCCTGTGACAACCTTTCCTTCATCTAGAAATGATGATTTCATTTAAAAAATGCTTTTCCTGGTGTCAGTTTGATGGTCTGGTTCACGTACGTGCTGTGAACTGATTCCGTGACATCCGTTAACACATCCCAACGGATGCTTTGCTGCCACTTAAACTTCGTATTATGGCTCGAGCTAGTCCTGTGTTCCAGGGACTGTAAAACAAATGACTCCCAAATTAGTGCTGTAAAACCACGATTTGTTTTTCTCACATGCTGCTGGTTAGATATTTTAGGAGGACACAGAAGAGTGAAGGGCCTCGTTAGAAGGCATGGACTCTGAGATGTGGACTATTCTGAAGGCTCACTCATTCCCGTTATTTGGAGTCTGGCAGTGGATTCTGGGAAGGCCCCATCAGCTGGGAGCTGGGCTGAATGGGCGTCTGGATTTATTTAGTGTAGTCACGAGTGGCTTCAAGGTAGACAGATACCTTACTTATAGAGTGACTCGAGGCTCCAGGTCACATGTCGCAAAAGGGAGAGCAAGTCAGGTAGAACCCAGGTCACCTCTTTTCACCTGGCCTTCTGAATCACTTCCCAAGCTTCCTCTTTGTTGGAAGTGGGGCTCTGAGAGGCCAGCCCATACTCAAGGGGCGGAGGAGGGGGAGGTGACTCCATCGCTTTATGAAAGGTGAGTCAGAGAGTTTGTGAAATGTTTTTAAGCTATCAGGTATCGCTAAGAGAAAATTCATCTATAATTACCAAAAAAAAAGGAACAAAGACATGAGATGTTTTTTATTCTCTAGAACATGTTCTTTTTCACTCCACTGAAAAGGCAAAAGTAATTGCATGACATCACTGACAATCTTCTTGAGATAAAAGAGAGGGAGGCAAGTTATTTCGAGAGCAGAAAGCTGTGATTAGATCACACACGAGGAGAGGAATGCATTTCTGTCACTCCTTCCTAATAGGGCTTGTGTGGAAGGATGGGGATTGCCAAATTCCGCAGGCAATTTTTAAAACGTTTTCGGGAAATCAGGAGCCTAAGAAGTCAGAAGGAATATCTAGTCCATATTTTCTGTTACTCAGAATAAAAAATAATGGCAATTAAAAAAAAATCCTCCTGGCAGGTATAACTCCTGGCTTTTAACTTCCTTATTCATTGCCTTTAAAAATATATATACCTATAAATTAATTTATGGCCTCCAAACTAATCTTTGGTGATGAATTTCCATAAAAATGAGGGAGATTCGTGAATATATATAGCAAGAACTTGTCTCCAAAGTCAGACATGCCTGCCTGTGAGTCATTTTTAGCTGTCCCAGACTTTACCTTTGCTTCCTGTGCTTGCTACGTGGTAGCTGATCTCAGCTACCTGTGACTTTCAGAAAAGGATGCGTCAGTCTATATCCCTGGTCACTTCTAAGTATGATTGGGCTGAAACTACTCGGTTCATTTGTATCTCAAAGAAAATGAGCAGTAATATCTATGAGAGCATGAAAGCTTAAAAACTCAAAAATCGCAAAGGCGTTGCAAATAAAACAAACCTTAAGGTAGATTCAGATCATTTGAACGATTTAAAAGGTAATAATGTCAAATATATGCCTTGTTTATAGAATAAGCGCTCAGACAAATAGATATCTTTAGACATTTTATTACACACATATTACAAGTAAAAAAAGAGGATGCTTGTTTAAATACAGTTTTCAGAGAGGTGTTGAAGCTGTTTCATGAATATGGTTTCTTTAAAATTTCCATGTATGTACTATTTTTAATGCGTTATATGGCCTCTGACATAATTTAAATATCACAAACTTGAGTGATTTGAGTCGGTTCTGCTAAAAGAATATCTGTGTACATACTACAGTGGCCCAGCATGCATCTGTATGTCGACTTATTTTAAATTACGTTTGAGTTTTTGATTTATAAATGATTCTATATTCATTCATTTTTTATTAAAATATATTTGATATATCACACTGTATTAATTTAACATATACAACATTCACACATATGGTATGAACACGTTTTACCCACAAAATTAATAAGAATCTCGTAAGTGCTATGAACTTGTCATGGATATTAAGATTGGTGGGGGGAGGAGAAGGAGCTTTGAGGGGGAAACAGTAAAGAAATATTGGAAGTGCCAGTAGATTTTAACACATCTAAATCTGTGCAAACGCTTTCTTCTGCATCATCCATCCATGTCTGCAAACACACACACACACACACACACACACACACACACACAGACACACACACACTTGGGATGGTATTCCCCTGATATTTATCAAGATTATTTCTCAATGATAAAATTGCAGCTTTGTTTTTTGTCTCAGCATTTTAAAATAAATTTTAATGATTTGAAGATTGCTCAGAACTGTGCTGTAAGAAACGCACACGACTCTACAATTGTATAATTTTATTACTCTTGAAAAAAACTTTTACTTGAATAGAGGCTGTTTCCCATTAATATATACACATGTTTAGCTACTATTCTCCAAAAGTTCTCCTAAAACTAATATAAAATTTATGAACAAGTACAGCTGGTATGAAACAGGAGAATGATGATAGTTTTAGAAATTTGTGGAACTTTAAGTGTGCTTGGCTTTCAGTGAAACAGACTGTTTTTACCTTTGTTAAACAGAAAATACGTAAGTATGATTATACTTATTTTTTAACATCGTTATTAAGATAGAATTGACATAATACATACACATATTTAAATGGTAAATTTGATGCGTTCTGTCCTATGTATACACTTAATTAAACCTCATAAAAATTAATTCAATGAACATACCCATCACCCCCCAAAATATCCACATGCATCTTCTCAAACGCCCACATCCCTTCTCTCCTCCACTTCCCTACAGATTGGTTTGTGACTTCTAGAATTTCATAGAAATGGAATAATACAGTATGTACTCTAATTTGCTTGACTTATTTCACTCATCAATATGTAAAATAGATCAGCAGTGCCTTTTTTAAAGCAGGCCTTCAGTGTTTCTGAAATGGCATAACGGTAACTTTATTCTCTATTGCATACTATTGTTGTGTATGTTGGGTTTTTGCAATGGGAAAAAAAAATGTCGTGAAACGTTATTCTCCTGTATAGACCAAAGTATTGGAATAAAATGGTTCTGAAGCTACATTACAGGCTATAATTATGTTAAGAACAGTTTTAGCTCTGTCAGCTAAGGAAAGACTGGTCCACTTCACAGAAGTGACTATTTTTCTTAATCTAAAAGCGTATGGTATTTCAGAATCATATATCCTCTGGGAATTCTGGAATTCACTTTATTGGAAGGCCAGCGTATATAAGTATATTGTGATCAAGCTTATTTGATAATAAAATCCACAAATGTATGAACAATGATTAAGGATGCTACCTAATAATCCACAATTTCTGCTTAGTTATAATCCTATGATAAGTGATATGTACATAAAAGTATATATAAATTTGCATTTTATCGCCCCCAGGATTCTGCATTGCTACCGCACACCCAGTCCCCTGCATAATGCCCTCCTGATTGGCACCCCTGCTTGTGCATTTGTCCCCCACCCTCTGTTCTCAGACAGACCTCTGCTTCCCAAATATGTTAGGTCGTGTCCTTGCTCGGCTCAACACCCCACCCCCGTATCTCCTCATTTCCCATCGAATAAAAGTCAGATGTTGGCACAATCTTGCTTTCACCTCTGCGGATTTTGACAATAATGTAGCTAGGTTTGAAAGAACAGTTTTATTTAAAAAAATGAGTGTCTTAAGCAAGGTTGAAGAGCTAGAATCCATTCCACTAGATGAGGTTTATTGTTTTGTACTTTTCAGGTACACTGAAACAAAGCAGAAACATAATTTAACAACTTAACAGAGTATCCTCTTATTTTGCCCGTGGATTAACAGAAATGTTGATGCGAATCCATGCACTTTTGATTCGTATGAAGTATTTCTCCATTCGCAGAACTTTGAAAGCTAGATCAAAGCTATTAGTGATGACCTGGTTCAAATTCCTTTCCTAAGATGATGTGGCATCATCAAGGATTTATCAACAGGACACAAGAATGACACTGGTGTTCACTAGAATACCGCACATACACACACACGTACTCAGACACTTGACTGTTCTCCTTAGGTATTTTTCCATATGTTTCATCTGCTTACACATCCTTTATCTACATCTCTAGTTATAGTTATCTTCCTAGTATAATACATATATTCTTAATACATCTAATTATGCTTACGTATTTACATATTTATCGACTTCTAAATATTCACCAACTTACCTATTTTTTAAGTGACACATTTACTTGATTTTACCAGGAGAATATCCTTGACAGAAACAACTAAGCTGCCTGCAAGTGTAAGCTGACATAACATACCCATACATATTAAGAACACATTCTATATAATGTACCTGCACATGTGTGTATACACATATACACATGAACATACTCACAATTATGCATCAGCTGTCCCGAAGAGTCATAAAAATTCTCAATGAAGCCACACAATGCTCCATATCCAGGTACATATTCTTAAAGTTAATTCGCAGAGCTATTTACAGCTCTAGAAGACAACATAGCTGAGCTACATAAGCTCGTAGGTCCTACTTGGCTTACGTGGGTTTACCTGGCCTGCTTGGACATGAGGCAGATACTGGGGTGGGGGGGGCCTGTGTTACCCCACAAGGAAGGACACACGATGGGTTCCCTGGATTTTAGAGCTGAGAATGAAAACAAAACAAGTGAACAACGTTATTCCATTTTGATCTATTCAAACAGCACAGCGACACACAACACTCCCTGCTCCATTACTGCGTTAAAGGCACAGCTCGCTGAAGAAACTCGAAAGAATCAGAAAATCTATTTCCTGCTGCACAAACAGATGGCAAGATGGTTCGGAATCCATTAATTTTCAGAGTGAAGGGCAAAATATCGCAGGCTTTTGGAATTGAAAAGTATAGGCCATGATATTTCCCCCAGATCAACTCCTCTCTCTTCTTAAAACATCTGGAAAGAGGAAGAGACCTAGCCAAGCAGCCAGGGCAGCATCTGGCTGGCAGAGAAAGGTGCTCACAGTGGTTGTGAGAAAGAGGTGGGCTTCCTGTGCCCAGCACGGGGGAGGGCGACATTCCCGACGGTAGTGAAATTCCTTGACAGTAAGCAAATGTGACATGGCCAAGTTAGGAAATTAAAATGTCCGTTATTATCATTGCCCTTTAATGTTAATTTTAAATATGCCACACACACAAAAAAGATGCATTTGGGTGTTTGATACAGGTCAGTACTGAATGATGAAAGGGGACAGTTCCTGGGCTGTGTCAGAGCCGCTGGCACCTCTCCATAGCCACTTGTCATCACCCCGGGGATTGTCGCCTTAGAATAGGGCACGTTGTTCTTGTGGCCCAACCTCCCTGTCTGTGAAGAGACACATGACAGACAGCTCAGCGTCTAGCAGTTATCAAAGATCATAAAGATGCAGAAATTTAGAAGCCTGGGTTACTGCCAACATAGGGAAAGCACTGCTTATCTAAGAATCCTGTTCACTGTAAAACAAATTACAGTTCTTTTTTGTTTAAGAAGTTCTTTTTTTTCTCTTCCTTCTGCGGACAAACCCATCCTAATTAGGTGTTATTGTTTATATCACAGAAACGATAAAGCTCTTACTCAGATGACAGTGATTCCCTAACAAATTCATGGAAGCAGAAGGCTAATATGATAATCATCTATATTTTTATGGAACTTCGGAATTTTAGAGTTAAAATTTAGCTCATATCTTCAAATCCCAAATTCAGCTACTATGGGGAATTGGTGAATGCACACATTGATGAAAACACAATAAAAATTTACAGGCTGTTTCTTTGGCAAAAACACTTCTCAGAAGGAGAATTCAACCCCAAACTGAATTTGTAGTGTGAAGTGGATTCACTTTAACAGATAAAGCCCACTTGTCACAAATAAGACTCCTTTAAAGTACTAAAAATCACCAGTCTCCAGAACACTGATGTCATTTAATTGTCCATATAGCTGGAAATTTCTAGAGAGAGAATTGCCATTCCCTGTAGATAGTGATCAAGTCATTTGGGTCTCATGTAGAACAAAATAGTATTTATTTACATAACCAAAGTTAACAAAACATGATGAATCTTGTGGCAAAATCGTAGGCACTGTTTGTGGGTACACAGTTTGTAATCATGGGATATAAGATATAATGTAATAAACTATAGCTTTGAAACACAGGAACCAGTAGAGTGGTTTATATTATACACAACTTGCTTGTGGTTTGCTTTAATTCAAAGCACACAATAAAAGTGAATTTTGGTTTAAAATTAAACCGTTTTTGTATTATAGTGCATTAACTATCATCATCGAGGTGGTTTTGAATACCTAGCACAGAAAATTACTATTTTTGTTGGTTCTGCAAAGGAGGAGCTCCCTGACCTAAGATGGGACCATGTCCCAGTAAAACCCATCGTCAACTGAAAACATTTAATAACACACTGTAAAGTACCTGGGTATCGACCCTCAGGATCGCGTGTCTGACCAGGAGCTGCGGCTGGCAGCCAGTGGCCAGCATCTGAGCGTGTCACACTGCATCCTGCCAGCCTGGTCTTTTGGTCAAAGTCCAAAATCTGAAGTACAGTGTCTACTGAACGAGTATTGCTTTTGCACCATTGTAAAATCGAGAGATCACAAGTCTACCCATTGTAAATCGGGGGCAACAGGTCTTGTGGATGCATATTTCCATTTAAATCGACACTCTCACCATTCAAGTGTTTTTTTTTTTTTATGAAAAACTCTTTTATCTCCTTTCAGTTACCATAGTTTCTGTGCCACTAGCAAAGTAGCAAAGTGAATCAATTACAGGCAGACCTCTAGACAACCACAGTAAAGCCAGTCGGAATGTTTTTGCTAGTGGAGGGTCTTGCCTTCATTTTTTTTTTTTTTTGTAAAAAGCAACACTTGTGAAGCACGATAAAGTGAGGCACGCCTATAGTCATTTTAATGAAATATGACTTTCTTTAAAGATTATTAATTGGGAAATTATAGCTTATTAGCAAAATATTAGCTCTTGCTCTTGACATTAATTTCAAAGTTGATTTGTCTTAATAAAAGAAGATGGTTGAATATTTTTTATGTTTTTATGTGTTAGGCTTATTGTAATTTCCATTCTAAAACTAGATTAGCTTTTTTTATTCCCTCTAATAATAATTTGAAGAATTTAAAAACTACTTAAAGACATATACACATTCAATCTCCTGTATCTTTTTATACTAGACGATTGTTTACTAGTTGAACTAAAGTGAAAATTTCAGGAAGAAACAATGACAAATTAACAGGCATAAAATCTGTTCTGTGGCACCTGAAAATGTTAATTTTAAAATTTTTGTCAAGTAAAAAAATCTCAATTTCTTTCAAAGATTTATTTCTGGACATTCCAGTGATTATAAAAACATATCTACATTTAGGAAAAAAATAATTATATAAAATTAAACACTGATTTTCCAAACCAGTGAAGCATAATATTTAAAGAGAATAAATATATCTGCTGATTGTATGTCAAACTAAATTTGTCTGGTTCTTCACTTTTTAAAACAACTTTATTGAGGTATAATTTACGTACCATAAGCTTTGCTATTTGAAGAAAAAAACAATTTAATGATATTTAGTAAATTTATAGAGTCATGCAATCGTTAGCATGATCTGATTTTATCTGCCAACCCAAAAAGATAGTAGGAATAAGCCAGCGACAGAATGTGACAGCAGAAAGCCCCATCAAAGCATCATCCAGGAGAGATGGGAAGCAATTCTCATTTGATAATAAATAGAAGTACTACTTCAGTTAATAATGCCAACTTTTAAAGAAGTTCTTACTATAACAAAATTCAGTCAACAAGTCTCATTTAAGAATGACAAATAAAAAAATGGACAATCAAATGGTGGAGTCTGGCTTTCAATTCCTCATATAAGAAGCTTGGAAGCTGCCATTCCGTCCTAAAAAGTGGAAAGCTACACGGACTGAAAAATCAGCACTGCTTCTTGCATCGTAAGAGAAAGCAGGGCAGAGGGCAAACCACTGCCCCCCAGATGGAAGGTTGGTACTCACTAGTAATGGGCAATATGAAACAATAATGACTGAGAATGTCCCCAAATTAATGTCAGACGCCGTACCACAGATCTAGGAAGCTCAGGGGACACCAAGCAGGATAAATGCTAATGAACAAAGAATGAACCCCCCAAAACAACACATAGCGTAACATAGGCAAACATAGGAAAGTATTAATTTTCTGTTTAATATCATATTTCTATTTCATAAATGTAAATGTAATTCTATATAAGAAAGTTAAACAAAAAAATCTTAAAATATTGATAAGTGGTATGAAAAATTAGACCAGTTTTGTTCTGGTTTCTTCTTCCAGTGAGACCCCATGGATGTTGATCAATTAAGTGGCGTTTATGCACTTTTAATTGAATCTACTTGAGAGAATTTTGTGCACCTGGTGAGATTCTAAGCCACATTTAAATGATGTGAATCTCCAACGATGTAAATGGACAAACAGCTGCCTCCAAACCCTAGTTATTTTACAGGCTGATTTATAGAATTCTAACACTTCCACTCTCGCCCAGCTTTTCTGCTTGTCATTCTCTTTATAAGAAAGTAGATAAAAAATAAATTAACACTTCATCTTCTAAATTTGAATGTATAGACTCTGCCCATGTGTGTCATATGCTATTTAGATTACCTCTATTTTAATATCTTGCAGGAAACATAAACTCCATAGACATATAAAGAATTGAAATAGGATGTTATGAATAGCCTCTTTCTTAATTGTATATGAACAGTTTTTGCTATAGATGTTAATTTCCAAACATATGAATCTATCTGTTTACTTAAATGTGGTTCATAAGTGGAATCAGAAGATATTTATGTGCCATCTCGGCTAAATTGAACAGGGAAATTGCAAAGCGTTAGAAGTGTAAGTAATTATAGGAAAAATGAAATGAACTGCTTTGATATTGGTTGAGTCACAGAGAAAAATCTTAAGAAGTAAGACTGTGTATAATGAGAAAAAAAATAACCTTCAGACGACTGGCCTCAAATATATACCTGGAAAAAAGATGTCAGGGCATAAAAAAAGAGGAAAGGGTAGGACTGGACACAAAGTCACGGCAGGTGGCAACCACAAAGGACCATATATCCCTAAGAATGGAAAGATGGAATAGTTTGATTGAAAGTTGAAACAGAAAAAGAATTTCAAAAAGCTATCTTTACCAGCTGAACCTAACCAAGTAGGTTTTTCTAACAAAAATGTGTACTTTTTGGGTCATTGTACAGTTTGTATACAAAAAAAAAATGTATGAAAGATAAAAATAGCACATCTTCTAAATTTGAATTTATAAATTTCTGTCAGTGGGTATCATAGGTTATTTAGACATCCCTATATTAAAATATGAACCATGTAAATCTATACGAAGGACTGAGACCGATTTATTCCAGAAGGGTTCCGTTTCCTCTTGGTGACAAGACTGCCATGTGGAAGCACCCCATATGTTTCCTAACAGAGAGAAATTATCTCTACGTGATTGTGCACAAGGCTGACATCACTCACAGGCTTCAGGGCTTTTCAGCATTTAATTAGACAGGTATATAAACAGAGAAAAGGTAAGTCTATTGCTTGCTGACTATTGTTGGACGCTCTCACACACCATCCAGTGAAATGCTAGGAAAGCAGTTACATTTCAGAAATGATGAGTTGAGACCCCACGACAGGAGCAGATGGCAGATACTGCATCGGTTCAACCTGCCGCTCCTGGCGGCTGACGGCGGTTGCTCAGTCTCAGGTTTTGAAGTAAACAATAATAACCTCATCACCAAAAGTGCCCGTTACAACAGGGGGAGAAAGTGCGAGGGGACTCGGCCACCTCGTTTTCAGTGACAGGCGCAGATGCTAACCAGACCGAGCAGTGCTGATTAAAAGTGGGAAAGAACAGAACAGTGACAAAAAGAAAGAAAGAGAGAGAGAAAGAGAAAGAGGGGGTGGGGGAGAGAGAGAGAGAGAGAGAGAGAGAGAGAGAGAGAGAGAGGGATACAACAGAATGGGAGATGAAGCAACACCTTTGTGATAACGAGAGAAAGGAATTAAATTAAATCATAGTCCACAAGTGGGAAATTCTTTTCAAGAAAATATACTCATTATAGAAGATCAAAAAGCCAATGAAACTAGTTAGAACCAGAATTCCACAAGCAGTAAATGATGTCATCAGAAGCTTCCTAAGATTAGTAGGAAAAAAAAAGGTCTGAAGTCTTAAATATTGGTGCAATTTTCAATTTTTAGGTTCTCTGAAATCGTGCTATTCAAATCATGGTCTACAGATGGATGCTGGTCTTTCAACAAGATAAGGACTTTGTGCCCAAATGTAAGGCAACTGCAGATAAAGCAGCTAAGTATAGTGCTTGCTTTAGCTTTTAAAAATGATGTGTGTGTGTGTGTGTGTGTGTGTGTGTGTGTGTGTGTGTAAATAATTTAGATACTGTAGCCTCTGTCACTCTGAGGAGTGATTGCATGGGCCCTGCCATATCTATAGATCAGTTGGCGTCCATTCAAGAGACAAAAATCACACCAGTATTTGAACAGGGAATTTAGAAATTCTAAATTTTTATGCACTATAAAAATAAAACTAACAGCCTTTTAGGCAATTAAAAAGAAAAGGGAGAAAAATTGTGATATCTAATTAATTTTGTAAGAAAAAATTCACCACATAGTTTCATGATGACTTATGTTTCCAATGTTTTTAATTATAAAGGTAAGCATTATTATAAAGTAAACATTAAATTTTTCAGAGAAAACCAAGGAAACACCATTTTCAGTCCTGCTTCAGGGTAAAAGCTAGACATGCAGCCTCACACTGAATACACAGTACCCCGCAAACTTGCAATTATTCCTCCATGTGCACCTTGCTTTGGTTGGAAAATCCTAACAAGTCCCATCAATGACGACAGATTGTGCGGATCATTCTAGAACCCACAATGCCATTCGCTGTATGAACTCAACTCCCGTCTTTTCTAAGACAATCCATGGCATTCTAACTCCTTCCTTAGACTTCTGAATCACCCAGATTTTGTGCCGTAGCAGATAATTTATTCACAGACAGACAACCTTCTCCAAATTTATTATAGTAAAACCATCAAGCCATAGCAAATGAGTTTTCTATGACAAGATTTTTTGACAGAAATATCCATCATGTTTAATTGATCCTCTTAGAAGTTCCAAGTAAAACTTATGCATATCAAATGAAGTAAAATCCTTCACTTTAAACATATAATCGTTCATTATTATCATGTATATATTATACCTACTCCTAGCTATATGTAGAATTATTTCACTAGGCTTCCTTTTAAAATCAGTTACTAAATTAATACACAAATACAAAACTCATTCTCATGATCTCATCCAAACCACACACAAGAACGGTGGCCACGGTTTCATATTAAAAAAAGTAGGAACACATGGGGTAGCTTCCTGTTCCAATCCACTTGCCCAAGGCTCACTCTTTGTTTAATCCACGGTTAAATTATTCATTCTTTATTGATTCTTGTCTGAGGACATCAGCCCTTAACAATTTACCATCCCCTCACACTTATAATTTTTTAAAACTCTCTAAAAAGTTCTATTTTTTACTTATCCGTCTAGATCATAGGCCTTTGAAGTCTAGGGATAATGTTTTATGTCACATTGTCCCCCAGGGACCTGTGGTTTGTGTCGTTCACATATGGTCACTATTAATGAGCCAAGCCTTGAGCAGACCGCATCCCACAGCTAAGCTGCGACTCTGGACCAACAGACCCTTTGATTTCCACACTGTCATTTAGAGACATTGTGTGATGGGAGAGACTGTCCTTCTTGTAGCCTGTCAGATATTTTTGTGTGTTGACACAGTGATCTATCCGTAGCCACTGCCACAGGCATTGGTAAGTGACACACACTACAGTTGTGTGTCAGTCGGTGTTGTTATAATACGTGCATCTGAAGAATAGCAGTTAGAGAAAGACAGTAATAGAGGGGATTATCTCTGCGTGATCAAGGTGAAGAGTTCTCGTGTTAAGGAATGAATTCTGAGCGTTTGAACAATTCCTAAAACATTTTTGAAAGCATCCTCTTATACAGAAATTTATTACTTTTTCTAAACACAGCAGAACTTAGAGGAACATTTTGAGCTGCTTTGATACATGTTATACAGAGGTGCTCTACAAACAAGATGACCAAAGCGACGCATTTTATTCTTTTTGCAATATGATCACACGAAAGCACATTTTTTTTGTTAGATATTGGAAATCTAAACAAACCGACCGACAAAACAAACTGCAAATGGTTCCTGGCTGCCACCGTGGTGCGAGCACCCGCTCACCACACAACACTCCGCTGTGACAATGCACTGTGGTTTCACGGGGACCATGGCAGTGGCGGAATTTCCTGGCACATATCAAACCCGCTGTTGCAACTTTAAAAACTTGGAAGAGTCTATAAACCTCTCGTTTCTTTTTCATTTAAAAAAAACACTTTGAGATCCAAAAACTGTAGCAATCTCCAGCTTAAGCTTCTCAGCTTCAAGTTTGTGTACCGTTTATAGTGACAAAAACCATCACTTTATTGTATGGACTTATAAAAAACAATTAAAGCTTAATACTTCTCTTCTGCTCCGAGGACGTGTGTGGTATGCCTGCAAGAAATATGTAGCATACAAAATGGACTATATCACATCCCTAAAACCATCCTCTCTGCTTCTGGGTCCCTTGCTTCCTGTTGCACCCCGGTGGTATTCACAGATAGCACAAACTGACATTTTTCATATAAAGTCCTTATACATTTGTCCATTCTCCACACAAAACTCGGTCTGCTTCCTGTATCCCTTCACACACACACACACACACACACACACACACACACACACACACACATACGTGGTGCAGTTGTGAAATGCGTGAATTTTCTCCCAGGCAGACCCCACCTCGCTGTTATCACTGCCCTCTCCAAATCCCGTGGAAACTGAATCCAGGGCATTTCAAAAACTAAATATTGTCTGGATCCAATTTCTAAACCCTGATCTCTCGCACCTAGAGTCCTGTAACAGTCTTGAAAGAGCGTCCCTGACTCTAAGCTCCCCCACCTTCGTCGAACCCACATAATGCTACACTTTTCCCGTTTTAAACCTGCTACAACCTGAACCGCATACCATATTTTTTGCATACCAAGAATACAAAATTCAATGAAAAAAAAAAGTGAGTCTCAGATGTTTAACTGACCTAAACATCTAAAATGTAAGTTAATAAAGTAAATTTGATATTGTTCAATTTTGTCATGTTAAAGTTTTTTAAAAATCATTTGAGTCAGAATTATTGATAGAGGTAACAAATATATTTTTAAAATATTTTTTTAAATTAAGTCAGCTAAATTAATTAAAGCAGGGAAGACTTCATTAAAAAAAATACTTAGCCACGTAAGAATTTTCTGTTTTTCCTTCTATAAACTTTATCTTGTTCTCTTGGGACCAAAGTCTTGAGATTGGATAACTTTTTATAGCAAATCATATCAATAATGTGGGCATACATTATCATTATTAAAGGTATAACAGAGCCAGGTGAAAAAAAAATGTAGATTCAGGAGCATTATGTATATTTAAAATCAGAGGCATAAATATTTGCTTAAGGGGCATTGCAATATAAGGTTTGATTCTGAGGTTGGTCAGATATGTAATCTGAAAACTATGAAGAACTAGGGCAAATTTATCCTCCTTGCATATATATTTTGTGGGATACGTGGGAACTTGATCATGAGTGCGCATGTCTGAAATATTCTCAGTGTTTCTCCATTCTTTCTCATATATAATTTTATTTCAAAAGAATAGAAGGTGAATTCATAAAGTTCATCTCCAGATTTAAAAAGAGTTTCTATTACATTAAACGTGTTTGCCAAAAAGCATGTGTTGTATTAAATGTTAACGTAATATTGTTTAAACTATAATTAAAATTTGAGCGATGTGATTTAATTTCACATGGTTTTAAATATCAGACATGTTGCAATACAGCAATGAACTTTAAAGGATAGAATGTCTATTTAAAAATGTTTTTTAATCTTTATATTGCAATTATTACTGATTTGTGCTTACTGTTAAAAAAGAAAGTAAGAAAGAAAAACCTGAGAGGGGAAAAAAACCCAGATCATTTTCTGCCAAGTGTACCTATATGTGTAATATTTTATGAACTCCTGTTACTGGCTTTTGCTCCTTAATTTGATCTCTTTTAATCAAGTTATGTAAGATAAGGGATATTTAAATACAAAGTCTAAAACAAATTTTTTTTAATATTATACTTCATTTGTTGATTTAACTTATGTCCAAATATATGGCGATTCTTGTAACATGCTAATGATTTTGTTTAATTAAATCTCTGGGAAAGAATGTTCTCTGTAACTAAGCAGTTATACGGATTGGGCATGAGAGCTTAGTAATGGGAAAGGCAGGGTGTATTGGCAGACATTCCATGTCTAAACCAAAACACACAATTTCAGGTCCATAGTATTCTGTGCCATTTTCTACCTTTTACTAAAATTCTAAGTTTGCATATAGTCTTCTTCCATGACTCTATAAGTTCCCAAGCAGCAAAATGTTACTATTTGTTTACTGTCCATTCCCCTGTGTCTAGAAAAACGTGTGGTTTATCCCAGTCTCACAATGGCTCTAGAAGGATGAATGAGTGGATGAACGCAGTGTGTTATGACTTACTCCTAATCCAGTTACTCCAGCGCACTCAGTGTCCAGCAGATGGTTTTGAGCTGCCTGGCCTTTGTCGCCAAGATTGTATGCAGAATCCCAGGTTGATTACAAAATATCGAGCAGGACATGGAAGCCTAGTTTTAATTTAGTTTAATCGTTGACTCATTTAATTAAATGTCGACTTGTATTTCTTGAGAACATTTTATAGCATATAATGTATATTTTTAATCTATGTACATTGTTACGAGATGCCATTGGGTTAGCTAGGTTACTTATTTTCTTAGCACCATTAATTTGTTCGTTTAAATCTATAAACTGGAGTGGATGTTTGACTCTTAAAATTGACAGTTCAAAACTGTTTTTAAAGAATTTAGGTTGACAGAATGTGTGTGTGTGTGTGTGTGTGTGTGTGTGTGTGTGTGTGTGTGTGTGTGTATTTAATTCGATTTACCAATTTGCTTTTTAAAAATAATTTACCCCAGTTGGGAGAGTAGACAATATGTATTTGGGAAATCACGAAAACATATAAAAATGCACTGGCAACATTTGGATTCAAATATTAAGAGATAAATAAAAGGAATAGAAGAGATCGTAAAAGTTTTATTGTGTATGTTCAAAATGTGGATTTCCTTCCTGTATCCAGGTCTGTGTATTTTCAGCCACATGACTGCAGCCAGCTTATGATCCAAGCCAGGCAGGCACCGAGGCGGAGAGGTGATTCTGTAGAAATGATGGTATTTTAACTCCCTCTTCTCTGGGTGGGTTAGCGTTGAGACACAGGTGTCTTCCCCATTTAGACGAGAGAAGATAAAGGAAATCGTATTGCAGCTTTAATGAATGTTTCCTTTGTCACCCTGAATAAAATTCATTCATGTGAGGGCTTTTACAAGGCTGCCCTATGCAAACAGAAAATCCGGCCAGGTTATTAACCAAATGCAATGGCCTGGTGATAACAGATGCTTGGAGTCTCTATTTGACGCATATTTAACTTTGAAAAAAAGGCTCTCAATGAGGACACCGCAAGCAAGTGAAAAAATTCTGCATGGATACTTTGAACAAAAAAGATGACACTTTTATAGAATAGTACCTGATATTTTAGAATACCAAATTCTGACTTTAGTATTGTTTAAAAAATTAAAACACTTAATACATTTTCAGGGGGTCCCCTGGTGTCAAAAGGCCTGGGGTAACTAAGCATGGCCAGGCCTCAAATACTGTGTAGAATTCACATCCATGGTGTCCCTTTGCCCAAATCCTGGGGAATCTGCCCAAACAATTCAGGTGACCATAAAGTACAGGGTGTGTGTGTGTGTGTGTGTGTGTGTGTGTGTGTGTGGTGTGTGTTTTAAGTGTGCTGGCAATGAAATATACTAATTAGAACATGAAAAGTGACAATATCATTCATTGGCTTTTTAAATCTGATACTTGAATTTTGAAGTCCCACATCCAGGGCATTTTGTGTTTAGTGACATCAGTGTATTTGGTTCTGGGTCGGGGAGGGAGTTCACGTTCATGGGAGAACCTGGCTCCACAGAATGACTCCTTTAGGATGACAGTTCTGAGGGCTCCCCCTCTGCGACGGGCACCCTTCTTCACTCATATGACCTTGTGAAGTTAGGTCATTATTTATTCTAAGTCTGAGTTTCCTCTTTTCTAAACATATGTATGACAATGCAGGTAGGAGAGAAGTTGTCATGAGTCCTTATCAACACGGTTCTTTCTTCCTCTTTGCTGCTTTTTTTTTTTTTTTTTCATGAAAAGGGAACTTCACCTGATCAGTCTAATGGGCAAACTCCGTATTCAGTGTAGACACTACGCCTTCGGGGATCCGTTCGAGGTTGTGACTTCTCGTCCTCTTGTGCCAGCTCCTCCATTCCCTGTGGCTTCCTTGTGCTTCTCATTAGATGAAGGGGTGAGGAACGAGATGAGGGGGCCCTTTGTTCTCATGCATCTCGGAGCCTCTCGGTTTTACCACCAGATGGGTAAATGACTCCTGAGTTGTTCATTTGAGACACTCCTGGCAGTGATCTTTCTTCTCTCAGTCCCATTCAGTAAAACAAAACAAAACAAAAAACAAAAAAGCTTGAGGCCACTGCTGCTTCTTGTTCTCTTTTCACTTTCCATGAGCCAGATTATGAAAAACAAATCTGAGAATCCTCATTCTGGATGGGTTAAACAAAAACGAGGGAATTTCTTCATAAACATTTTACATTTGAAATCGGTACCTTTGTCTTGAGCCATAAAAATAACACGGACAACGAGTTTGAAGCATTCGTCTGAGCTACATTTTATTTCAGAATCATTTGCTGCTATGTTTTCTTTCTGTAATCTAACATCAGGTGGGTACAATATTTTCGTTCTCTTTATGAGAGAGGTATTTGAAAATATCCCAGCTGAACAGCTTTTCCCTGAACATACAGAAAATTAGTGTCTGGTTCCATCTTGAAGGACACGTCAGAAACTTGTACAAAAAAGCCCCAAATCTGAAAAGAGTCAGTTGCATCTTCCAGAACTGATGGTGGATAGTACAATCTCTTAGGACGAGGGCAGGTCAGACAAAATCACTCCAGCAAGCCTACTTTCCAAAGCGGTGACCTTTCTTCCCTTCCCACAATCCTCTGGAAGAAGGTCTTGCTCAAACATAGATGCAGAATGACCTTTGAACTTTACCACCTGCTTTCCATTTCCTGTCGCTCTGAAAGCATGCCCCACTATTTTCCCAGCAACGCACGGAAACTCTTCTGTGCCCTGGGCATGCCTTGTGCATCCTCTCGTCATCTCTTTGCTAATGGTACCCGTCTTCTTTCTTTTAATCCCAAACTTTCTGCTGCTGAAGTGCACAGCCCAAGTCCACCTCTGCCACATACCCCTCCGAAACGGTCCATGCCACATGGGTTACCTTGTCATGGAAATTCTATAACATGTGGTCCATTTAGTCGACATGCAATAATCTATTTCCCTGGGGTGTCTCTTCTCATTTGGTCTTGTGACAGAGCTGCTACTCTGGGATCGAAACTCACACATCTGTGTATCTCCTCTATTTAAAAAAAACTCCTGGGATGCTTCAAATAAATGTTTAGAATACAGTATGACACTACTGATAGTGACGCCAGACAACACATTTTCATGTCTTTTTGATAAGCCAGATCCGTGACTTGTGTCAGGCCCGTGAGTCAGACACAAGCTCTCATAGTCAACAAAGACAAAATTAATGGTGTCTGTTAACTACGCACTAAAATAATACAGTTCTGCAAGTATTAACAGTATGAGCTAACATTTATTGAAAGGCGGCAATGTGCCAAAACATTCTTTATTTTTAGGGTGAGGAATCTGAAGCTTTAATAAAGTTCTTAAGTCATTTCTCCAAGTCACTCAAATAAAATAAGAGCTAGCATTCAACTCCAGGCCAGACTCACTCTAATATGTTTGCTGCTTCTTAAAAATAGTTATCTGGGAAATGTATAGTAGCTGAAGGAAACTAGACTTTGGGTGGTGAACACACAATAGAATATGCAGATGTCAATGATAATGTACGCCTGAAAATTATATAATTGTATTAACCAGTGTTACCCCAATAAACTTAATTAAAAAAAAGAAGAGGTTCACCACCCTAAAAATAAAAACTACCATATGCTTCACCTAAAAAAGAAATACTTATCTGGGGAATAAGACATGCTGATTGGCAGAACATAAGGCACAAAGTTTCCAATACTTAAGTCCGTCAACTCAAAATTATGACACTGGATAAGATGAAGACACATCTGAGATAGCATCTAAAATTTAAGATAATCTTTACAATCTTGGCTTTTCCTTAGTGGTAAGGCAGAACACTATTAACCTGATTTTGTAGTTAGGAAACTAAGTGATGACATACGTGAAGAATGTGCCTCCTACGACTTCTCAACTTATATTTTTCTATAAATTTACAATTTTTCCAACAACTTGATGTGCTTCTTATCTCTCAAATGACTTTTGCCAACCTTGTATACCTAGCAATTGTCTCTTCATCCCCAAACTACTAACCAGATGTCACTTTTATTATGTAGTTTTTCCTGACTACTTCCTCTGCCAAAAAAAAGTGTTTTATTTATTTTTGTATTGTCAGCATGTAGTAATTCCATAATAATCTCTTTGGGTTAAAAATGACCCTGTAATTTCAAAGTTGTATGTTTATTTAAAGTTCATACTTATTTTTATTTTTGTGGCAAAATCTTTCAGCTCTTAAATTTGGATTAAGGCTGTTATTTCCCTTTAAACATGACTAACATTTTATTTAGGGATATATTCCCTCAGTGAGAAACAGCAGAAATTGGCATAATACCAAGTGGGCTGATTCAGCAAGAATGCACCTGGTAAATAGAAATGATTTTGTTTTATATATACCTTTAGATTTCCTGCTGTGAAGAGATATGGCGGGTCACAAAGTAGCTGGGGACAGAATCCTCATGAAAATTAGATTTTAATTCCTTACTGTCTTATATTACCGATATTGATTCTTTTGTAGATATAAAAGGCCTGCATTTATCTTCGCTATAAAAGTCATGTAAGACTTCTATTTTATTTTAACCATTTCCTTGTATAAATTCCCCCATTTGTAGAATTAAAAATTCAACCTGCACATGAGTCAGTGGTTTGGCCAGATCATTACAAGTAGTTGATTTTAAAAATAGAAACTACTTTATCAATATAGGATTAAATTCAATAAAAGACCATGCATGCTTTAAAATATATTTATAGAGGCATATTTCAAAAGTCAAAACCTTAAAAACAATTACCTAGTGTAACTACATAAAATGTTTCAGATATTTTTACCAGCTCTCGGCTGAGACATGAGTGGTCCTTGTCCTTAAACTAGGCAAGAGTAAACTAAAATTTATTGGGTTTCTGCAATGTCCTAGAAATTATGCCAATTTTATATATTTTAACATATTTTACTATCAAAATAATATGATGTAGTGACTGTGATATCTATATTATAGATACAGGAGAGGTGGTTAAGACGATTTTTAAAAATTACACATCTCTTAAGTGATAAACCATGTGAGCGGGGTTCTGAAATCTATACTGACTTTATATGCTCAAGTTAGTAGAGAAAATATGGTATAGTTATGAGATTATTAGAATAATCTAGTTTTATTTTTAAATTTTTATTAAGTTTATTTACAGTTCAGTTTTTTGTCATTTATTTTTAATGTATGTGAGGGTATTGATCATGGATTTCACATTCTTATCGAAAATAGCAGGTCACTCTTTGATGTAGGGAGGAAAGGATTTGTATCAACAGTGTCAACTACATAGGATTTCATATTTTTTGCCGAATTCTATTTAAAAAACTTCATTTTATGTAATTTTCTTTGTTGAAACCCTATGCTTTTAAACTAATCATATATAAAGTGATAAAGAATATGAAATTTAAAAAATAAATTTGGTATAAATTAATACAAGACACCAAAGACTAACAATGTGCAGGATGATAAAATGCCATTTATTAAAATTACTAGGAATAAAAAAGGAAGCCTATTCTGTTTCTATTGTCAAGAGTTAAAACATCAAGCCAGAAAAACATCTGGCAGTTTAGAGTTGAGAGACTGTACGAACTTTGTAAGTTTAAATATTAAATGTACATTTTGTATGTTTAAAAAACAAAATAAAAACCAAAATCCTAGGTAAGCAACCAAGTCTAATTGTAATTGAGGATCAGTTCTCTGACAAGATATTTGCAATAATTATAAAATTTTCTGAATCAGAAGCAGATTTCTTTAATTCAGTGGTCACAGTGTCACAGAGCACCAGACTTCCCACTTTTCTCCTTCTTCCACACAACATGTTTGTCCCAGGACCCAAGGTCACAGGGCCATAAAGCAGATGGAAAATGGGCCTTGGGATCTAGCAGACATGGGCTTGGATGTCAGGCCCACAATGTTCTGCCATCTGTACCTGGACAAGGCAGAGACACGTGTGAACCTTTGTTTGTCGACATAAAATCAATAGTAACTTCTCCCCATGACACCCACCAAATACCGTGGACAGCACCCAGAAGAAATTAAGGTAGCTATTTAAAAAAAAAATCATTATTAAGTGGTATTCTTACATGATGTCACCTTGCTATGTAGGATATCAAACCTATGGCAGAGATGAAAAATACACAGAACTAACTTGGTCTCCAGGCAAATTTTTAGTAAGCTGGTACCAAGCCTCGCCATATAAATAAGATTTTTGTGAGTCCTTCTAGTAGAATGTTATAAGTATCCAGCGAGTTTAATGTTTATATTTGACATATGTAGGTGAAGACAAATTCCACCAGTGGGACAGCTCGGCTTGGTGTCAAGTGACCCCAGTGGGAAGCAGAGGTGGAATCCATGATTATCCATTGATGAAACAATATGTAGATACACAATCAAACAGAGTCAACCATGTCCTGTTTTTAAAGCAATATAAAAACAGGTTTAAAATCATTTAAATATTATATACATGTGATATGCCCCAAGAAATAGAATATCTGCTTTGCTAAGCAGAATAAGATGAATAAAACCTTACATGAAATAGGATAGAAGTTAATTGAGATGTTAATTGAGATGTTACTATAAATCATTAAACACACAGAAAAATTCAATATGTGCTTGATCTTAACTCCACCTACACGCTTAGCTTTACCCGGAAAGAGGAAAATCTTTGCGTAAACGAGTAACACGATTCGATGTCCAGAATCTACAAATGGTGAGGCGGGGAAGATAGCAATTCCATGGGCCAGAAATGACAGCCAGCGATACGATCCCAAATAAACAGGATTTAAGCTTCCTATGCCGCTTTTAAACTTCGTAGGATTTTTGACAGTCTCATAACCAAAGGCATCATCTAAAACGAGAGAAAGAAAAATGATCGTTAATGCACATAAGCCAAAATGCTAGCCATAAAGTAAATGGAAAATCATTTTTTCCCTCCATTGCCTTCATGAATCAAAGCAAAACCAGATTTTGCTGTAGCTTTAGCATCGATGTGCTGACGGAAGCAACTATTTTCCCCCATCTGGAAAAAATTTCTCCATCAGGACCCTTACACCAATAACCTAAGGTATGGGATGTTGGTGAATACATTAATCCATAATTATACGGTCTGCAGATAAACGTATCTGCCCTTGGACTTTAGCTCTCTCTATAATCACGTGTCAGAGCAAAACCATCTTACCTGTATAGACAGACCAGTTGAACTTTTTTTTCATCATAAAGGCAGGAGTACAGCTATTGGAACTTGGGCCTGGGCCCTCCAATGGCCGCATAGCATCCTAGCTGTGTTGCTGGGAGAATGTCACCCACACACAGATAGGACACAGTAGGGGTTTGCTCTGCTACCCCTGGGCATCTTTGCTTTGAACCTCAGTGACAGTTCGATTGAACTCAAACCTTAAATGACATCATGCTGCCTTTTAGGCACCACTGTGTGTAACGCAGGTGCTACAAGGTGAGACAGCAGCAGAATGAGGCAGGTACAGGTTTAGGGAAGATCCTGCTGTGTCTGAATGTTTGTGTCCCTAAAAAACTCACGTGGCAGTCCTGGGCCGCATGGGCTGATGTTAGAATTCAGGGCCCTCAGGACGTGATTAAGTGACAAGCCCGGAGCCCTCACAGATGGGACTGGGCCCTCCGAAGACAGCCCTCCCCGCACCCCACGAGTCCCTAGGCATCTCTACTGTGTGAGGGTCCAAAGAGAGGACTGCCATCAAGAGAGGGCCCTCGCTTGATCGTGTGGCAGCCTGACAGCAGACTGCCCACCTCCAGAACTGTGACAAATAACTGTGTCTGTTGTTGTTGGTAGCCATCCTGTCTGTGGTAATAGTTTGTTATAACAATCTCAATAGACTATGACAGATACAGAGATGGGACTGAATGTATTCTCAGGAATAAAACCGGAAGGAAAACGGGATGGGATGTAATTTGTGCTAGCTGATTCCACCCCGCTCCCTCCCCACCAGGATAAAAACAGACAGAATCAAGAAAAAGGAAAAAGGATATATTTTTAATGATAGTAATGTTTTATCAATTGTCACCTTGTTTCTTTACTAATCTTAACTTGGGATTAAAGAAAGATTTATTCTCACTAGAATTTTTTTTTAACATTAAGTAAATAGTATCTTTTGATAAAAGAAATGTTAAAATGTTTAAGTATTTCTGATGTTAAGGCTATATATTTTAGCAAATAAAACTGGTAAAGGGCTCAGTTGTAGTGCGACTGATCTTGGAAGGCTGAGTTTATAATCTCAGTAAGTTTATAAACATGAGTGACCAGAGTCTGTGTTCTGAGGGGACATGCATGAGATGCCACCTCCTCTGGTTTGATCCAGAAGACTTCTGTCATTCTCCTTCCTTCCCTTTCTCTCTCTCTCTCTCTCTCTCTCTCTCTCTCACTAACACACACACTTTCTCACCCTCTCTTTCTCTCAGTCTCTGCCTCCCAGAAAAATAATTTCTGTAGGTTCAGTCACAACACGATGTAATTTCCTTACAGATGGGAGCTTGTCTTCTGAAGAAATTAAAACACACTGAGCAGATTCTCACACGTAATAAAAAGCTGTCAGAATGTCTGACTGTAATAATATACACTTAAGGAAACAGATTAAGCATATTTATCCTTTGTTCAGCTTAGGATACAAGTATCAGGAATTGTTTCTTGCATATTTCTAAAATAAACACCATATTTCCCTGTATAGAAGCAGCAGCCTAGTACCGGAAAAAAAAAATATTTAAAAAAAAATTTTATGGTGGACATTTTACTAGTCCAGCCATGAATGTTTTACTTCCCTTGAATTATGTAACCGCTTTCAGGGGATTTGAAAATAATTATTTCAGTAAAAGGGTGGAGAGCTCCTGAACTTGCATAATTTCCCATAAGAAAAATTAAATCAGAATTATATAAGTGTATCACTACAAATCCACTCGGCCCTGAGGCAAGGCCTGAAAGAAACAAGAATCGCAGGACGCTGCGAAAATCAGGTTAGCCTCAAGCTCTCCTTGTCCTCAGCCGTCTTCCGTCAGTGATCATTGTGGGTGAGGCCACAAGGACATCAGCCGTCTGTGGCACTGACGAGATTTAAAAATGAAAAGCAGAATATTTTAGAGTGAGAACCCAAGCACAGAGTAAGAAACTATAGGAAAAGGAATACACTGTTTAAACAGAGGCGTTGGGTGGTGTCTCTGTCACTTAGGGCTGGCCTTCTGAGAAGCTAAGTGATTCCTGGAGGAAAAGAATGAGCAGTGAGACTAGAGTTATCTGAGTGAGCAGTCTGCATTTGTCAGATTATTCGTATGAATGAAAATTTCTCCTTTCCAAACAAGGGTCCTTGGAAGGAATTTTTAGAAGCCCTCTGGAATATTTAAAAGCTCCTTAGGATGTAGTGGTCAAACTATAGTTCTCAGCCCTGGTTATTCTTTATATTATTACAAATAATATAAACCATGAAGTAGCCCCAGCCATCCATCCCACTCTTGTCTAGGCAGTTTCTTGTCATTTCCTGTTTTCCTGTTGAATATTCAAAACAGTGTGCAGTTTTCATCTTATTTGCATGCATTGTTGCTGGCCCCGCCCCCACACAGTCACACTCAAATGTGAGTGACCACGTCTGTCTAATCTGTCCGCAGACTGCAGTGTCTACAACAGGGTAGGTGCAAACTACGTATCTGTCTATTTGATGAATGCCAGGCGACAGAAGCAGGGTGAAAGGCCCTAAGAGCAGTGGAGACTGAGATGTCTTTTCTTGAGAGACTAATGGTGATACGTGCCATCACTTATGAGCTGCTTCACCTTCCGACTCAGAGTTTCTATTTTTAAGGAATTTTTCTTAACAATGAGAAATTAGAACAGAGACTTACATGCATACATATGTATTGCAATAATACGATATTTAAAGATTTGAAGGCAGAAAGAGGTTTAACAATAAGGGAATAACTTCAGCTAGTCATATATTTATACCTTAGAATATTACGGATCCATTAAAATGGTGTTTTAAAAATATCTTTAAATAGCAGAATATTCAAAATATAATTGGGGTGAAAAAAGCAGGCTCAACTCTACCTAGACATCATAATTGTGGTTGTAAATATAGACAGTCATGTATTTCGCATGTAGGTATGTATTTAACATGTTTGTGAGAGAGAGAGAGGGAAAGGGAAAGGAGGGGGAGGGAAGGAGACTAAGAGAGACTGAGAGACTGTCTATCCAGACAGGCCATATAGCACAGACATTACGAGTGTGGACTTTGGAGTCGCATGAATGTGAGTCACGTCCTGAGTTTGCCATGTGATGAGCACATTACTTACCCTCTCTTTCCCTCAGCCCCCTCTTTGTGACATGGGGAACATAAATTTAGGGTTGAAGTTAGGCTTGAATGAGTGAATATCTGCTTGGAGCAATACATAACAAAGTAATATTAGATAATTCTTCGCTATTTTAATCATCTAAAATATACACACATGCTATATGTGCATGAAATGAAGCCAAGCATATTCATATACATTCAGAAAACTATGTAAAATTGAGCAAAAAGGTATTCATATTTCTCGCTTCTAGATAACTTCTGTGTTTTACTTTGCATGTTTTTATATTTTCCAAATATTTCTGGAATGAGCAAATTGATTTTATGATGAGAAAAAACTTTTTGCATGATATTTAAGAACAGATGAGTTATACACATAATATATATGCTTAAAGTACAATACTGTGTTAAAATCACAGTACTTAAAACAGTGCTTAGTGCATAGTATGGATTGTAGGAGTGTTTATTAAATTAATATAAATGGTATGAATATTAATAATGGGGAACCGAGTAGAAATTCGTAATTAAAGAGTATTTAACCCAAGAGATTTGCAAGAAAGGAAGTTAAAGAAAAAAATTAGGTTTGTAAGAGAAGGCAATATCAGTTTAGCCCAATTTGGATTTTATAATTCTAAGACTTAAGTATATTTGATAGACAGCATTGAAAAAGCCTGTAAAAAGGGAAAGCTAGAAAATCTATAAAAAGAGATTTTTATGGCCAAATCGGTAAGCTGGGGAATGCAATGTCAGAGTAACGTAGAATAACTTTGTTTTTTAAAGAGGAAAATATTTTATATGATCCTGTAGTAATGCCAGTAGAGCTGGATATAGGTATATAGAAGTTTGTATTATAGAGGCAAAGAACACACCAGCTCAAGAGCTGATGGCTTCGGGCACTGTGGAATCAGAAGCACAGTGGTTGCTGAGAAAGGGAGGATCCACAAGGAATGCTCACAGTTTCCAGAAACTTCCGTGCTGAGTGGCACAGACTAAGTAAAGGCAAGACCCCTGTCTACTCTGAAGGCCCGGTGTAGGCGCTGGTCTGCGGAGGTAACGTTAGAAATCGTTCTTTACAGATAAGTGTAGGAGAAAAGGTGAAACTTTGCGGGGTGGGCCATTTAGGGCCATTTCATTTCCACTTTTAGAGTCGAAGGTCATCTATCTATCATTCGGTAACTAAATGAATGACTGTTTTCAGACTCCCAAATATCTCATATAAGCATTCAATTAAAATCTAGCAAAGTTTGAAACTCTCTAACGATAAATATAATTCTATCAACATTAGAAAGAGTATATTTTTATAACAAAGAAAGAACCCAAATGTAATTCACATTTAACCTCCTGTCTGAATAAATTTTCTTCCATATATGATGAGTTAGTGAAGAATTTTGGAAATTCAAAAAAAATCGATTGGCAATCCAAAAGTTTTTCTATACTAATTTAATAAAGTCTCCTTGTATCCTAACGAATGTTTATCTGATTGGCAAATACAGTGCTAATAAAATTCATCAGTCACCTATTGGTTCCTCATTAAAAATATTTGTTGGAATTCTTCGATCTGTGGAATTACGTCTGCAAATTTTATTCATCCTGAGCCAACATTTTAAATATTTTTTAATATTTTAATAAAAATACTAAATTTCAAATTCTTTGGGAAAATCCTAAATTTTACTTTCTATGGTTATCATTAATTTTTGACTATATGACTTAAAAAGATGAAAGTGTTATTTTTATGTTCCCAGAGGGAATAGACTTATTTGAATCGAATGCAGCTAACATTGCTCAACTTGTCTTTAAAAGAATAGAGTTTTCAGGTGCATTTAATGGAATGGGTGTAACATATATAGAAAACTTAATAGTACTTAAGGGTTGATTTTAATTCTTCACTTTACTATATTAAAGAAGATAAATAAAAGCAACTTAAGTAATTCCACATCCCTCCCTCCCACCCTCCCTTCCCTCTTTGTCTTTCCCATCATCACATTCTGTTCTTTGTTTTTACACCAGCAATCCTATAATACCCAAATGAGGCACAAATATAATTTAGCTGACTTCATTTTCCATAAAGAGATAGAATAACAAATAGAATGAAAGACAATTTTGTGGGAGTTATGTCACAAATCATTTGCATTTATGAGCTTGTTATTATTTTCAACAAAAGGGGACATTCTGATTTGTATGGGTCACCAAGAGTTTTCATTTTTGCTGACTGTTAAAAATGCAAACTCTCCTGTCAACCTCCTGCTGACACACATGCAGATTTATCTATAAATCTTTACTTAATGTCGACATTCTTCAAAATGGGAATTTCTAAAAGTAGAAGACCTGTTCTTGAAAGCTGAGTGTCATGTGACCGTATGTTTTGCTATTGGAGGCCATCAATAGTATATGTCACGAATCTGATTAACCATCAGAATAATAACGTGAAGAAAATAGAAGGAAAGCCTGATAGAGCAATTATTATTAAATAATTTGCTCAAGTATCAAATTCCTTATTTCTCCTTCAAACATATAAACCAAGTCTTATAGCTGTTTTACAGGTGAGTAAACACCATAGGGTCGTGATGAATATAACACTCCTAGGTTTTATTTGCCAAGATTATCACTTAGGATTTTTCACCTATAATCAAAATTAATCTATGGTTCTCCTATTTTCATTGAGTTTAAGTTTCAATAGTTAATTATCGAATAACATGTTAGGAAATGTGCTCTTTTGAACCTCTCTAAAATATAATTTTTAAATGTTTAAGGCTTTGATAAAACTCACCTGTAAAACTGCTATAAGACTTGGCTTATATGTTTCAAGGAGAAATAAGGAATTTGATACTTGAGCAAATTATTTAATAATAATTGCTCTATCAGGTTTTCCTTCTATTTTTTATGAACTACAGAAAATTATTTTCTAGAAAATTTTAAAGATCTAAAGTGATCATTTTAATGAAAGTTTCTATAATCTTTATATTTTATAACTATCAACTATAAATGTAGTTACATTCTGTTTTTAATTTTTTTTAAGTCACGGGTGTGTTTCCTCTTTCTTAATCAATTTAGAAAACAGGCTTTTGGTTTAATGAGACATTTGGGGGATTCTGTGCTCATCACGAATGTCTTTTCTTCCTCCCTCTACTCTGCGTTATGTGGGGTGGTTTTGGTCCTTGTCACTCTGAGTCACACTCCCAGGCCCTATGGCCCACATTGGGGGAGAGTCAGTGAAACCCCTGATTGCAGCCACACTGTTGTTTTGCGTTTGTGTTGTTTTTTCCCGGAAAATGGAGAGTTTTATTTGTACCACTAAACCTTGCTATGTTTCTTAGTGACTTTTTAAAAATAGGTGTCACTTCTTATTGCTATGTTTAGAGCAGAGAAAGGACAATTGATGCATAATCTCACAGGATCGTCTTGAAAAGGTTTGCTTACACATTCTTGTGTCAACAATCATTGTATATATAAATGTAAAAATGATTTATCCTTTTAGATTTTAGTATAATGTCTAAAACATCATTATATCACATTTGGTTTATATTTTTATTCAGCCAGAATCTCAGAAGGGTCAGCTATATAATTGGACCATCAAATGCTTCTGTTTTCCTGGATTAATGATGCTCTATAGGCAGCAATTTGGAAAATGTAATTTATTGTGCTGAAACAATAACTCATTGAATGGTATCTGAGTGACCTATAAACGCTAATGCAATTTTAGAAATGTCTCATATAGTTGCAAAGAATAGCAAAGAGAAAGTAGGTCACCAAGGGAGCATACCTCTAGATCTGAAAGAATAGCGGTGATAAAAATGATTTAGAAAGAAGAACCAAAGAACCACAATAACAAAATAATTCAGTTTTATAAATTGCTTCATGCATGTAAAAACATAGAGCTGTGTTTATGAGTGATTTTTCATTTTATTTATTTGGAAAAAATATATATATATATATACCAATTCTTTGAAATTATTTATGATTACAATGAACAGTATGAGAACACTTTACTTAAAAATTTTTAAAAATTTTTTCAAATATATTTTCTCATTTGATTGTGTTACAATTCTATGAGATAATATATATATTATATATTATATATATTTCTAAATTATATATACACACTGAGATAAAGTGTGTGAATGCTCCATGTTATATATGAGTCTTCTCATTCAAAACAGTTATTGTAATGCATACATATACACCCAAAGATTTTCATTTCCTTTTTGATAATAAGATAAACACTATAACAATTTAATTTTTTGATATGTCTTTCTTAATGTTAGCTAAAATAGAAGCCTTCTTTATATAAAATAGAAAGCTTGTTTATATAAACTTGTCTTTTTTATCTATTATTTTCACTTGGCTGAAAATCAGAATTTTATATTTGTGGTGCATGCAAATATAGGTCATTAATGTGTACAGGGATAAAGAAATTGATCCGCTATATAGCTTAAAGAATTCCAGGGATGATAAAGCATTCCAAAATGGAATGTTATTCTTTACCACTCAATAAAATGTAAGAATAGTTTTCATTTTTAATTATATCTTTGAGTGGTTTAATTTCAGAAGGAATGACAAAAGGAAAGAAAATGTATGCATCGCTGTTTTCAGAATTCTTTTGGGAGAGTGAGAGAACTATTGCCATAAGATTCTAAGTAAAACAATCCAATATAAGAATGATAATTTGAAGTAGGAAGTGTCTGAAAATAGAATAGACTTCCTTGTGAAGTAGTGAGTTCCCTAACACTGGAATGATTTAAGTGCAGGTGATGCTGTCAGAGGGATTATTACAACCATGTGATGATTGGATTGGTGATCTTTATGGTTTCTTCCAGTTCTAGTTCTCTAAGATTATTTGCAAATTTCAATTCTCTATTAAGCCTCCAAATGTTGATTTTAAAAACTCCTTTATTTCTTTATACATTCAGTGGACACCTGTTTCACACCTATTATATGACTACATACCACGGGGAGGCACTAGGTATGGAGTGGTAAATAAAGACACAATCCCTAGCCTCATGATGTTTACATCCAGTAGAAAATACGGATAGTAGACAAATGTATGTACTTGTATGCAAGTAGGAGGTTGTATTTTGGTATATGTGACATGAACTAAAACAGCGGGTGCTGTGAGATTAAGGGTCAAGTTCTGGGTGCTTGGGGAATGCCCCCTGAGGAAGTAACATTTAAGCTGTCACCTAAAACAAGAGGAAGAAATCAGGGGAAGAATGATGAACATAAGTCAGAGCCATAATAAAATAGATGGTGTTAAAGTAAAGCTAAGAGCAGAACTCTGCAGTTTCAAGAAATTTTAAAAAATCAATGCTGCTGAAGCATAAAGAAGAAACAGAGAAGAATGGAGAAAACCATTGAGTAGGCTTACTTCATTCCAAGTTTTATAGGTCATTGTAAGGAGTTCAAATATTTATTCCAAGTCTAATGAGAAGCTATTAAAAAGTTCTCACTTGGAGAGTGGCATGATATAAACTGTGTTTCTACAACAATTCTTTAATGTGGAGATGTGCTGGAACTGGAGATCTGAGCAGAAAGCTAGCGTAGAAATCCAGAGAAGAGACGATGGTCATCTAGACCAGGAGAGCAGCAAGAAAGAAGGTTTAAAGACAAAGGGAGAATTATTTTCTGATTCATTAGGGAGTGGCTGAAGGAGGTGACGAAAACTGGTATTGGACTTATCCAACTGCTGAAAACAATTATCAACATGGCAAAATGTATAAAGACACATTTAAAAGCACTGAACTATGGTATAGATTTTAAGAGAAGGCTATGAATTTTAAGAGAAGGAAAAACACACGAAGCGAGAGATCCATCCTCAGCCCAGATTTCTCACTGCATGAATTTTTTTCAAAATGCTGCACAGAGAAAGGGAGAGAAACAGTGAGCCCTGGTTTCACTGTGCGGAGAAACAGAGCAAATGAAAAAGCAAATCAGAAATTCAGGATTCACAGGAAAGGGAAATTATCAGGCTGAGTACATGGCTCAAGTCTGACTTTTCCATGTAGCCATTAATATAAACTCTAAATAGTGAAATAACACATTTTCGATGAAACTGTATTGAGAGGAGAGTGCCATTTAGGGATGAAAGTGTGTGTGTGTGTGTGTGTGTGTGTGTGGTGAAGAAGAGAATCAAACTGTTACCTTCTTTAGTGGGAAATCAGTAGATAATGTAAAAATTGGGGGCTGGAAACCATATCAGTTAGAGTTTAGCAGAAGAGACTAAAAAGAGCAAGTAATATGACAATAATAGGAAATGCTATTTTCTATTAGAAATAGGAAACCTTGTAGAAGTAGTTGATTCTATAAAATATGTGTATTGATAGCTTTGATTAAAAAATAGAAAATAAGTTAGATAGTAACATGCTTTGTAAAGATAATAGGGGTTTCAGAATACACTTTTTCACAAATGCCTTAATGACTCTAAAAACCCTCTGAATGATGTATATTTTTAAGGAGATCTACCAATAAAATTAATCTATAAAAATGCATATTTTATCACAAATCAGAAATTTTAAGGTATTTCTAAAACTGATCATGAATGATACAACTTACCAAATTGGCTTTTAATGTCTGAATATTATAAAATTTGATAATGAAATGGGAAACACAATGAAACTTGAGTAACTCAAATTTAAAAGGTAATTCTGCATCTAAGATTTGTAAGCAATGTAGTATAAAATGCTACTGACATGCATAACTTTCTTTTCCACATGACATATTTCTTTTTTTAGAAAATGACTATTCCAGAAAGTTACTGGTAACAACAGAATAATTAGAACAGTGTTATGACTGATATTTTTTAATGTAAATATAAGTAACCACAGAATTCACTTACATGCTCAGAATTTAGAAGGCCACTGAAGACAAAGCATAAGAGACCAACGGTGGGTATTTTTAACTTGTGGCCATAAGAGGTCCAGAAGAAGACACAATAATAATAATAAAAGGACATAGATAGTGATGGAAGGAGATTGGGCTTTGGGTGGTGAACATATAATGCAATATACAGATGATGTGTTTTAGAATTGACTGCCTGAAACTTATATAATGTTATTAACCAACGTTACTCGGATAAATCTGAAAAAAAAAGAAAAAGAAAGGAACATAAAATTTTAAGTGGTAGTCATAGCTAATAAATCCCTCTAACACAAACGATCAGATTGTCACTCCCATCTCTCACTCCCCCAGTTCTTAAGTTAGGCAAAAGTCAACTGAATCATAAAAAAGTTCAGGGAAAATACAAAATACTTTGTATCTTAGCAATATCCATTTGGTGAAAATGCCTTGTCAACAGGAAATAAGGGAAAGACCTATAATAATATATCCAAAGATATATTCTTATTATGTTCAGTAATTATTGACCCAGAGACCTTCATTCCACATAAAGAAAACATAAAAAGAAGGAAGCATAAATAAAATCCTTCATAAGTTATTTCTAAACAGAAATCATTTTTAAAGAATAAGTATAAAGATTAGAAAAGTTGATATATGTGAAGATACTTTCACTGGCTCAATAATTAGATGACGAGTAATTTCTATTACTTCCTTTAGTATATCTTCCCAGAGACTACTCATGTCAATAAGCCATTTGTCAAGTTTCATCTTGATATTGTCTATTCTTAATTTACTGAAGGTTTTGTGATGTAAGGAGAACTTTTATGACATTAATTATAAAGTAAATGTCAAGGTCTATGTTAGTTCTTATGTTATTTCTAATCTCCATTATGACCATAATATCTGTAGTATTACATGTTTTAAAGAAGTTAAGTAATATGCCCAAGATCTAATCATTTGTAACTGTTAGAATTGACACTGAAATTAGACCAAGATCCCTTTAATAAAGACTGCCTTATGTAAAGTAAAATAAAGCTATTTCAAATGGTCACAATGCATTATACACATACAAGATTTAAAAATGTGTGTCTTCCTATGAGAAAGGCCTATAACTAATATGTCAGAAAATGATTAAATTAATTCAGTGTATCGAGAATAGATATTGACTTTGATTTTTGCTTTCCCCTTTTTTAAATTATAATCTGTTTAAATAGATAGCTTTAATGGAAAATATAGAGCTAGTATAAAAACGAGATGATTAATTGACATCTATTAGTTTCCGGTGTACAGTATAGTGATTCAATAATTGTATGTACTGCAAAGTGATCACCATATAAGTCTAGTTGACATTCGTCACCATACAGAGTTACAAAATTGTTTTGTCGTGTGAAGAGAGCTTTTAATATTTACTCTCTTAGCAACTTCCGAACATGCAATATAGTATTGTTAACTTCATGCTGGGCATTACATCCTCAGGACTTATTTACTTTATAACTGGAAGTTGGCACTTTTGACTACTCAGCCATTTGGCCCACTCTTCACCAACCACCCCAACCTCTGGCAACCACCAATCTGTCCTCTGTATCTATGAGCTCATGGTTTTTTTTAAAGATTCCACATGTGAGTATTTGACCTTCTCTCTTATTTCACTTAGAATAATGCACTTAAAGTCTATCCATGTCATCACAAGTGGTAAGATTTTATTTGTTATGGCTAAATATATTTCATAGTATATAATACGCTTTCTTTATCCATTCATCCATCAATAGATTCTAAATTTGTTTTCCACATCTTGACTATTATAAATAATGTTGCAATGAACACTTATGAGGTGGCAGATACCTTTTTTAATTAGTGTTTTTGTTTCCTTTGAATAAAATAACCAGAAGTGGAATTGCTGGATCATATGGAAGTTCTCTTTTTAATGTTTTGAAGATTCTCCATAATGATTTCCTCAGAGGCTGCACCAATTTACATTCCCCGTAATAGTGCAGGAGGTTCTCTCTGCATCCTCGCCAATACTTCCTATTTCTTGTCTTTTTGATAATAGCCATTCTAACTTGTATGAGGTGACATCACATTGTGGTTCTGATTTGCATCTTTCCTGATGATTAGTGATGTTGAGCATTTGTGGGTCTGTTGGCCATCTGTACGTCTTCTTTGAAAACATGTTCTTCAGATCTTCTGCCCATTTTTAAATTGGATTGCTTGTGTTTTTGCTATTGAGTTGTGTGAGTTTATATAGTTTGCATATTGATGGTATATCAGATGTGATTTGCAAATAATACCTCCCATGTAGTAAGTAACCTTTCCATTTGTCGGTGACACTTTTTACTGTGCAGAGTTTCCGTTTGATGCCATCCCACTTGTTTATCTTTGCTCTTGTTGCCTTTGAGATCCAAAATATCAGAGCCAAAACCAATGCCAAGGCGCTTGCCACCTATGTTTTCTTCTAGGAGCTTTATGGTGTCAGGATTCACATTCAAATATTTCAGCCATTTTGAGTTCAACCAGTTTCATTCTTCGGCATGCCCAATTTTTCCAACTGTCTTTTCCTCATTATATGTTCTTGACTCCTTTGTTTTAAATTAATTGATTATATAGGTGCAAGTTTATTTCTGGGCTGCTTTGTTCCACCGATCTATGTGTCTGTTTTTATGCCAATATGCTGTTTGATTATTATAGCTTTGTAACATAATTTGAAATCAAGAAGTGTGTAGCCTCCCGTTTTGTTCTTTCTTAAGATTGCTTTGGCTAGTCAGAGCCTTTTATGATTCTATAAAGATTTTAGGGTGATTTTATTTTAGGGTGATTTTAGGGTGATTATATTTCTATTTCTGCGGAAATGCTATTAGAATTTTTATAGGAGTTGCACTGAATCTGTAGGTTGCTTTGGGTTGTATGGGCATATGAACAATATTAATTTTTCCAATCCATGAGCAAGGAATAGCATTCCATTTGTTTAATTCATTTTTTAAATATTTTTTGCATATTGATAATAGTAATATGCTGGAAATGTTGGGCTAAAAGAAAAAAACTATATTATTCCAGTCAATTACTTCAACTTTTTCTTTTGGCATGGTTTATATCTGGCTCATATTGTACTTCTGTTACCAAGAGGGGTCTGAAACTTTAATTTTCAATGGTGGAAACTGAGTAGAAGAAAGAATGGGTATTTTTCTCTTTGATTCCTTTATAGAGAACCATTAATATTCTTTACTAATGTATGTCTGCTGATCTAATCCACTGTAGAAGACACAGGGAAAGTCCTAGAAGTGAGATTATTCTGCATATTAAATGATTTTTTTGTATTTATTTTTAAGATAATGTAATATATGCTGTTTTATTATCAATTATTCTGTAGTGGTTATGCACTGTATAATATAGATAGTATAGAAATTGTGGTATAAGGCGTACCACAACCAGAGCCAAGCAGAAAACTAATAGCTAGGATCCGAAGTCAACTATTTATGCCACAGATTCTAAAGTAGTTCATATTATTTTTCTTCCTTGCCAAGAGTTCCTGTCAAAACAGGAGGAGAGAATTTGGCAGAAAATGGTAGAGAGCAAAGGTGGAAAGTGGAAACCATTCATTGGGCGACGTAAGGGCTGCCAACAAGATGTACACACTTCTGAAAGATGGGCAAAGAGAAGTTAAAGCAGGACAGAAAGCAGACAAAGTAGGGGCCTGTGTGGAATAGAATGAGAATAAGGGAAACCAAAGACCCAGGTCACGCTCGAAGGGGGCAGTCAGGTTCTGACACGTTCTGACAGAAACCCCTGCTCTCTCCATACCAAAAACCCACGGCATCCTATTCTCCAATGCTGCCGAACCATTTCAAGATTTTGCAGTGTTTAATAGGCATTTTAATAGGAAGGTCTCAGAGCATTTCAAATATGACTAACTGCCAAATTGTTGTAGATCTCGCTGCTTGAAAATCAACAGCTGGAACCAATTTTATCCTCATCCCTGGTCCCTATGATTCACTGTGTAAATTGGCAGGGTAACTGTCATTTTTGTTATAAGTTTGAGCTAGTCACATGTTCTCTATTCTATCAAGATCACATATTTTGAACTCTACAAACTTTTTAGGGAATACATTTATGAAAATGTAAGGAACTTGGTGAATATCTTTTCATAGAAGAAAAATTAAATTGACAAAGCAATTAACGAAAAAAATGAACAGCAAGGACATTTGATCAAAGAAAAATATGAGACGAAGAAAGAAAGTCAGAATAAAGCAAGCATTTAAAGAAAACTCAAATTTTGAAATTGTGTACATGTTTAATTCTGTTAAGCATCTCCTACAAGATGCAATGAGAAATGGCCTTTTTGATGAAGGAATGAGATGTCATAAGGAGAGGCTTTGTTTAGACAATGATTAAAATGAAAAAAAAAAAGCTAAGAGAAAAATAAGAGAAACCCATAAGACAGATTTCAAAGTTGTCTTGAATCAGAGTAGTAGCAGCAATAAAAATTTAACAAACTTGAAAAGGCTCTCTCGTAATTCAGAAGAAAAACAATGTAGGAGTTTATAATGCTTGGAAAGAATATAATTGATACAGAAAAAAAAAGGAAGGGAAAAGAAATATTGGCATTGCTTAAGGAGTAATTGATAATCACAAAGGACATAGGAAATAATACTACATCTAAAATCTTCCTGAGCTGAAATTTAGGGATCTGAGGATATGAAATTGTGGTGTTGGTTGCCTGTTTATGAAGATCAAAAATGATTCATCATGGATGTAAATCTAAAGCATAACAGATATAAACAAAGCCAGGCTAAAATCAAATTTACTTAATAAAACAGAATTTATATCTCCAGCTTATATATTATTTTTATTCATATAATTTCTACAAGGGCAGGAAGAAAAGCAAATATGAAGAACAATTCTTCATACAGATGTTTAAAATGTAATTGTATTCTTAACCTTAATGACAGAGATGTAAGTAAGAGGTTCAAGATTTTTTTAAATAACTGAAATGACTCTTCGTAGAGACAAAATCTATATACAACTTCTAAACCAAGGGTAGAAGGTTAGCCATGAAGCCAGCACCACACAGCATAAGCCCCGCAGAAACACACGGAATGAATGGACAGCATCAAGCATGCACAAGCAGTGTAGAAAAGAAAGCCTACTAATATTTTATTTATGACATTTGGTTAATATTTTAAACCCTTTTATAAAAGACAAAACTCTCAGATCACCTTAAAGGAACACCCATTTATAGTCTGTATAAAAGGAGCCCAGGAGTGAATCTAAAAAAAAAAAAAAAAAAGGAAGATGGCAATCTGAGCATCAACCCTGTGCTGCCCCTTGTCTCCAAACCCCCCGGTCTCTGCAATACAGCATTGTGGGCACAGGTGGGCAGCTCCTAGGGGGCGCTTCTGGTGTTTTGAATTCTATCTGAATCATGGGAGTGAAAACCAGGGTGAGATCACATGACGATAGAACTGCTGCTTCCTCTGGGACCGTGGTCCCTGGAGCAGGTCCTCGCTCGGCCACCTGCATGTCCCTCCGTGTCCCTCCGCAGTGTATGTGCCTCTCTGTGGCTCTCATCCCAAAATGCCCCTTCAGCATCCTGAGCGTCTGCTGAATTAAAGGGCCCAGCCCTGGTTAGTTTCCCGCCTTGAGGTCTCTGGGATGGAGAGAGATCCAACTCGAGTAGGGGGCTGAGAGCAGAGCTGTCTCCCCGCAACTCAGCAGCGTTAAGTTTCCCCCATATTGCCACCATGATACCCTGCTGGAGCAGGAGTTGCTGGGCCCTCGGCAACCACATGGTTTGCTACATCTGAGGGATGCTGACATCCTCAAATGAATAGCTACTGAGGACGCCAAAAAAAAACACATCCAAAATGATGATTCAGAATAGCACCTCCACCAGTAGATGGAATAATCCTATGCAGATGAAACCAGAGAATAAAAATTTTATTTTGTAACTAAAGGAAAAGTGACATCATATTATCATTTTAATTTAATTGATGAGACCTCTGCTTCAAAACAAGAAAAAAAATAGAACACCCCAGGCCAGTGTCGCTGGCTACAGCTCCTTCCTTCTGTATATTTTTATTAACCTCTGTAAGAGCTATGGCATAAAATAAGCACGTGTGACCGAAAGCGCAGGAATAAACCAAAGGCAAACGATTTTCTGTATGTACTGTTTTACATTTTACATAAATCTTATTGCACTTTGCAATCAAATATTAAATTTTCCTAGTGCAGTATCTTTCTTCTTTAGGTTGTTCAACATAAACGATGCTAAAGTGATTATAGTTCTATTGTAAAATGTTTATATTGAAATCGGTTGATTTAACAAATAATGCAAAGGGGGTATTTCTAAAACGCTCTTGTTTCCTCGTTAATGTAGCTATGAATTTTAATTCTAATTTAAGAAAGATGTTTAGGTGTCAATTTTTTTTGAGTTTTCTAGTATTTACAACCAAATTTTTTCCTTAAAATGACAGAGATTTAAAGAAAATTTCAGACAGTTTACTTGTTAATTAATGTATATATTTTTATATCACAATATTATGCCTCTGGTATTTTTAAATTTAATATACAATAGTTTCAGGTGTGTGATGCCAAGTTATTATAAAACTGCTTAGTAGAAATGTGAATAATTTCATCAAGATATTTCAAAAGCGAGAACAGATACCGAACAAGAGGATCGAGTTTTAAATAGCTCAAGTCGAGGACACTGTTACAATTTTGAAATTTTATGTAAGGCATTTCCAAGATTTCTTTAAAAGTGCATTTTCCTTTTTGCATAGAAAATTTACTTTCTAAGTGCATATGCTCTTAAGAAAATGATCTCTAAAGCAGAGGGAGATGAACTAATATTTATTGCATATTTATTAATGTCATTTGTAGTGTCAGATGTTTCTCATACATTATTTCATTCAATGTTTGAGGGACCGTTATAGAGTTCTATTTATCACATTAATTGGTTTGTGGCTATTCAACCTCGCATCCCAGAAATCCCACGCTGATTATGGTGTTTGATCTTTTGAATGTATTGCAGAATTTGGTTTGCTGCTATTTTATTGAGGGTGTTTGCATCCTTGTTCATCAGGGATATTAGCTTATACCTCTCTCTTTTTGTAGTGTCTTCGGTTTTAGTACGACTATCATGTTGAAGGGAGCATGACTAAGAGGGCAAGCAGGAATCTGGAGAGTAAAGCTAAAATTGATTATACTCTCTCGGGAACCAGCTGCCATGAAAGACGCACAGGCTTCAGTACTGACTGATGGGAAACTAGCTACATGTTGAAACAGGCCCGGGACGCACACATCCTGGCGCTCCCGGACATCTGAGTAGGACTGTCTTGAACATGTCAGCCCCTGTCACTCTCCCACCTAGATGTTACCTGTAGAGCGACCCATCCCGAATCACACCCAACAGAACCAACTCTTCAAGCCCAGTCAACCCTCAGAATCTTGAATAGTAAGAAACCATTGTTCTTTCACGCTAAGTTTTGGTATAACGTGCTGTGCAGCGAGACATAACTAAAACAACATGTTTGTTCCCAACGTTTGGTAGGGTTGACCACTGAAGCAAATGACAGTCTTAAACTGTCACCTGTATAAACCACATGGCCACGAAGCAAATCCCATTCCTGCGTGAGGATTTATTAATCTTCTAGTGTTTTCTTCCGCAATCCTGTCCCCCTAACCTCCTGTGCCTTGATTTCCTCATTCGGTTTAGGAGGATAACAATAGGCCCCATCACATAAGTCTTATGAGGATTAAATGATTAACTATATGTGAAGCTCCTGGAATGATGCTTCGCTTATAGCAGTCCTGTTGATGGTAGCTGTCCACAGAGTCCGTATTGAGATCATAGAGGGAGCTGCCCCCTCTGCTTGTATCATGATAGTCACGTGACATAATGAGACTATCAAAGGCCACATTCTGCCTGAGGATTGTGGGAAGGGGAGACTTTCCAGAAGTTTTTAGTTTCCCCTTTATGTGCTTTGGCCTGGAGATGGGTTGTAAGTGAAGAATTGCTACAGAAAGTAAGTCAGGTATTGAGAAATGAGGGCAGGGAGACTTTTATTTTTTGTTTTCCACCTGCGTTTGGGATCTTGGCAGAAAGATGCCTCTCACTGCCTTACACCTGTGTGTGTCAACGCCACAGAAAAGCAGAGGAAACAGTCAGGGAGAGGGAGGTGCCGACATCCAGCTTCTCAAAGCTGCACTCAGCTCTCATCTGTGGCTGACAGCTCATCACCCCGGGGCAGACGCCCAAGGTCTGGGCTGAGCCAGGCCCTCTATCTACCGGTTTGTAGGGCGTGGGACAGCAGACAACTGAGGTTCATGAAGAGCAGAGATAGAGCCAGCTTATCACGAGGACCCAGGGATGAAACAAACTAGTTGTTTACCACGTGGCCTGGTCAGTACTAAGCAGTACACACATGAGGGCCAACAGCCAGCCTCTTCACCCCCATCCTCCACTTCCCATTTGTCACACCATCTTTCGTGGTAGAGAACAGACTGGGATGGAAGGGGAGGCTCAGTGAATGACAAAGCCTTTTAGAAAGAGACGAGCTAACTCATCGTCTAAGAATAAGCGATATCCACCGATGAATGGGGGCTGAGAAAAAAACAGGTCCATTGACTGAATTAAATTTGCAAGCTGGATTCATCTGGAAATAGCTATGTCAACTTACATAGTGTCTTTTCGATCTCTTAATCTTGACAACTAAACTGAAATATGAAGCAGTTTACTATGCTATATCAAAATACCTTAAGGACATAGTCTTCTAAGTCCAGTTTTATTCTGTGACTTGCTCACACCACTAAGAGGGAAATCACGGCTTTATTTCAGCCTCAGTGGTACCTGCATACGCCTCTCCGGTGCTGTGGGCTTTTCTGTGGTTTTACTGCAAAATGTTTGCCTAGATAGTTTAGTTTCCCAGAGGTGCTTGTTGCTTTTCCTTAGTTTTAATTGCAGGCAATCTATTTTTCTGAGAATGTTTGTATACATCAGGGTGCAAATCTTAGCTTACCCTTTTAGTCTCCTTATGACACAAATCATATTTGACACCTTTGCCCACTTTGGCTTTCTATCAAGGATTATATCATGTTTATTGTAACTTCTCTGGGGTGAAGAAGACATTCTTTACACAACATGTCACCCCCTGGCCATGTAGATGGGAAACACACATGCACATTCTGTCAATTACTTAAATAATCATTAACTTTTAAATACAGTGGTTCTTTCTATCAACAACCTAGCAGATTATATGGTTTACAATTTTCTTGCAGATATTATAATTTGTTTAGCTTTATGTAAATTGTATTCTGCAAGCACCTTTTGCTTTTGAGAAATTTTACACCCTTTAGAACTAGTTTTTTAAATGATATTTAGATTGCCTTTATTATAACATATGCCATTTATTGGGCAAAAAAATAAAAGCTAAGCAGCCCATATTAAGGTAAATTTCTTTTATTAATATTTCTAGTGAACAAAAATTTACTGATGTTTAAGAAAATACCAAAAAAAAAAAGAGAGAAAAAGATAAAGATTTTCTTATCCAACGTCCCAATCTTGAATTCACCGTATTTTGTGAAATAATTACCGATTTTGTAAGTGCCTCAGTTTGGTTTCCAAGTTTTCATTTGCTGCTTTCTGCTCCTCCAGACATCTCTGGAGCTGGTGGATCTGGTTCAGGAAATCACCAAGCTGAAAGCAACGTAGAAAATGCTTGCGTTAAACTGACTGACACGAGAAAACCCTCGTGATAACAAGCTCTATTGTTTGCATGGCACGTTCTCATGCATGTAACTTTTGTATATCTGCAAGAATATATGGGAATGATCCTTTTCAATAGAATTAATGCATCTTTCAATAATAGAATAAGCATCTACATGAACTGTAGAATTTGGCAAAATATCTAGGCACTCTTCCCGCATCTCTACCTTTGCCTCCCTACTTATGTGAGTCTCTGTATAGGAATGTGTTCATTATGCCCATGATTTCGAAAATATAGTTTTAACATATATTTGTATAAATACATATAAATGCATTCATGTGTATTTAAGTATAGCATATATTTGTATATATACATATATACATATGCCGAGTACGTGTATGTGTGTGTGTGTGTGTGTGTGTGTGTGTAGTATATTGCTGCAAATATATAGTTTAAAATTTGTTTTTAGTTTTTTACTTAAATATGAAAAAATGGGTATCATGCTATATGAAATCTTCTGACACTAGCTTTTTAAATTTAAATTTTAAATTGTTAAGACTCGCACCCACTGGCCTCTCACTGCAGCCTATGTGTTCTGCTGGTTCTGCATTATGGCGCTGCTGAATGAACAATAATATTTCACAACCCTCCAATGCCATGGGTGTTAGGTTGTTTATAGCCTTCTGATGCTCTGAGCATTCTTGTCTATCTCCTGATGCATATGTGTAGTCTTCTCTAGAATCCTAGGAGGAGGATTGCCAGGTGATCCTTTTTTAATGTTTAATTTCACAAGATAATGCCCAAATGTCTTCCCAGATGTTTACTAACTTAACCTCACAAAGGCAGTTAGAAGGGATCCTGGTTGAACACGTTTGCCAACACTTGATGTTGTGAGATATTTAAACTTTCGCCATTCTCTGAGTAATAACTGCTTGCTACTTTTTAAAAATATTTTTATTGGCTTAATGTTTTTCTTCTTTTGTGCCTATCCAGGTCTCCTGTTCATTCTTCTCTTTGGAGCTTTCTTTTTTATCTGAACATGTTTATCTTACAATCTTGATACTAACCTTTTGTCAGTTATAAGTGTTCCAAGTATCTTCACCAAGTATATATCAAGTCCAGAACTTATTTTTCCATCTTATTTAAGAGAGCTTTGGATGAGTAATTTTTTTATTAAGTAAAATTTATCAATATTTTATCTTATAATGGGGATATAGTTAATGCTAAAAATACTTTCCTATGAAAGTTTAGAGAAATCTATTTTTAATTAAAATTCATTAGTTGTGCATTTGTCATTTAATTCCTCAATCAAGCTGGAGTTTATTTTTAAATATAATGTGAGATAGATACCAATTTTATTTTTTTTCTATACAGAAACATTTTAATAGAGGCATGTGTTGAATAAACTGTTTTCTCTATTGATATATCAATTTATCCTATATTAAAATTCTATATTATGTATAAAGTCTAGTTATCCATACTCCACTGAGGGTTAATTTATTTGATGCTTCAAACTGAATTATTAGAACCTTCATCATAAATCCTATTATAACGTAGGCTGAGCTCCCTTCTCCCACTTTATTTCAGAAATATCAAGGATATTTCTTCATAATTTTAGAAATTTTGTAAATCCCATGATAAAGTCTATTTGTGCTTAGACTAGAATTTCATTAATTCTATAATAATTTCAGCATATTTCACATAATTTTGATATTTAATAATTTTGTCCATGAACATGGTATATTTTAAATTTAATAAGTCACTATTAGTCTCTCTATTAAGTATAATACTTTATTCATTAGAAGTTTTACACTACATTTTATTAGACTTGTAGGAATTTTATATTTATTGTTATTAAAGAGATATTTTATAATCATTTTTCTAATTTTGTTTATGTACAGTAGATTCTTATTAATTAAACTATTTTATAAAACTTAGATCTTTCTAAACTCTTTGTGTTCCTAAAAATTAGACTATTTCCCTTTTTTTCTGACTAACATGAGGTAGTTATTTTTAAATAAGTTCTATTTTACTTTGAAATGTGACTAAGTTTTGAAATCAAACAATGAGGGTTCATATTACAGTTTTTCAATTTGTATCTTAGAGCTAGTTTCTTATCCACAGAGACACTCAAATTCCTGATCTTAAAAATGGTTGTAATACTAGCATTTATTTTATAGGCTTATTGAAAAAGATGAAGCAAGAGAATACATATAGAGCCCATTGTGTGGCACTGAGTATGTAGTAAGTAGTGAATACACGTTAATTAATCTAAGCTTGTTTTATTAGAAGGATAATTAAAGTTTAGGGTATTTCCTGGTAGGTGCTTCACAGTGAAGGCGCTATCATGAGTAGGAATGCAAATGCAGTAAAATGAGCACATATACCCAAAATGGGAAAGTCACTTTAGAGGCAGAATATTCAGCAAGGCAAACGTAGAAAAGGCAATGATTGACTTAATCTAAGGTGATGACTAAAATGTAAGAAATGGTAGAATCAGAAGTTAGATGTCTTCAACCAGTACAGGGCACATAAGGATCTATCTTATTGAGATAACATTTTCTCTATATATTAGCACGTTGGAAGCCATATGAGTTGGAGTAGCAGGTACCTGTCTGCAAGGTGCTCCTTCAACTCTTGGTTCATAGACAATATCACATATCTGGAAACTCAAGTTTGAGTAATAGACCTTGACACACTCTAAACAAGCTGAAGTCTTGGCTTTAAATTGCCCTTCTTAGGAAAAAAAATAATATCTCCAAGTATTAATGATATTCCTCCAATTTAACCATTAAATATTTTTAAAATGCTTTCATTGAGTTGCCAAAGTGTTTTCTCCTTAGCTAAGGGGAGTTCTCACAATCATTTTTAGCAATCATATTCTTCCAATTGAATATTTCAAAATCTTATGGAAATTTCCATAATTTTGGAAATTTCAAACCTCAAGACAAAAATCTTGCCTCTCCAAGCAGATTGTGGCCCTGTGGCACCACAGTAAAATACAATTAGTAATATCACTATTATATTATAAAAATAAAGACTTCCTTATGACATACAAACTACTGATAAAGATGAAGCCCAATTCCATTCCCCTGAGCCCAAGGCCGGTGTTATCCAAGTTAAATCACTTTAACGTTAGAAAGAGTTTTATAGAACCGAGTTGTTATTGTTATTTTCCAGAAAGAACACAAAAGATAATTTTCTTCAGACACTCAAGGAGTAATACCTTTCTATAAATGCTTTTTGGCAATTATTTGTGCCCATGGAATGAACAGAAGTTTAAAGTTCATCAAAATTAGCATCCACATATTAATTTATCTTTGAATTTCAAATATATGAACATTTTTTTAGCAATATCTACATTGTACTGACAGCCATGGTTCTTAATTCATATAGGCCTAAGAGATTAATTTCATACATAGTCCAAGTTTTCTTCTTAATTGACGTTCTCCATCATCCAACTTCTGTAGGTCTTTGTAGACCTCCCTTTTCTTAGTTCCCACTTTATATAAGTAAATGTTAAATTAGAATTTTTTTTACAGATCCAAATTTTTCTAGTTCTAATTTTTTTCAACATTTGTTATGATAACATGTATTTGTTAATATATTAGACATATGTCTCATTGTAATCATCTTTTCTCTGAAGTTAGTCATTCAGATCAATAGTGTTGTCTATTTTATTCGATAAGTGTTACAAAAGTATTTGTTAGAGTATGATTATATTCTATTGGTATGTGAAAGTTTTTATAAAATTTCAGTAGGCCAAGTATACAGACTATATTTTGCTTCTTGGAGATAGTCTTGAGTATTTTCATTATTTGGGGAGGATTCAGAATGTTCAACATGTATGCCTCATTAAAGATTAATTTTCAGAAATATTTTAATTCAATTATATATGATGTAGGTAAATATTAGAACAGTAATAGGCTAATGATAATGTTTGACTAATATTATTCTGGAACCTCAGATTATTTCACATTTTCATCTTCTTTCCTAAATTCTTGAAAGACCCTACTTATTTGGCATTACAGTATCTGTTTCAAGGACAGGTCCTAAATTTTTTTTCTTCACTCTATAAATTTTAGGCTTTTCTATCATTTTGTATTTTAACATATGAATACCAATATGTGATATATAATAACTAATTTGAAAGCTTAATCATAAACCGGTACTATTATTTAAGGAATAGTTCAGTCTAACTATATGAAAAACAGAGTTTGAATAGAGTATAATACTTAAAATAAGTAAAAATTATTATATTCAAAACTGGAGTAATCATAACATATAAATTTTAGAATGCATCTTGGAGACGTATATCAAAAATCAACGTTCATTTTTTTCAATTCGTTGTGTATTGAAATGTCTGGGGAAAAAAGTATCAGAAACACATATTAGCTCTTCTCTGTACAAATATTTTTTAGGATCATGAAAAAGTCAAATTGACCTGACGGTTACTAAAAGAATTTAATTATAGCCCTTCACTATGACAGAACACTCTACAGATATTAAAATGATTACTTAGTTTTCATATCACTATTTTGTTACTTAAGAAAAATTTCTTACAACATTGTCAGTAGTGCATAGCATACCTTATGTAAGATTGTACAGAAAAAAACAAAAACAAAATAATGTCCCAGGAAAGGTGGAGATATTTAGATGGTTTGATATTTTCTAAATAAGTGCCAAGTTTTTATAAAATTTACAATAAAAAAAATGAACTTTAAGTGTGATTTAAATGCAATAAAAAGTGCCCAGATGGTCTCAGATGGGGCTCAAGATTTTTGCATGCGCCACGTTCCTAGGTGATACGGATGCTGCTGGTCTTGGAACACACTGTGAGCAGAAGTCAGTCCAATTACCATGGCCTGAATGATGCAGCTTCCCTCAGGTACTCCCTTACACCTGCTGCTGCTAACCTTTATCCATTTATCCAAGTAAATTACAGCAGCCGTTTTCTGTCTCTCTCTCTCTCTCACTAGATATCTAAATGATTAATTTCTTGAACATCTTGAATAGACTTACTCAAATCTGAGGCCAGACATGGTATTTAATACTAAAACCACCCAAAGCAAGAGTGATATATATTTTTTTCTAACAATTATAAGGTTTATATATGAACTGCCATGGTCTCTCTTTACTGGAATGCAAGTCCCATGCTTAAGAGACATTCACTTTATTCATGCATGTATTTCAAGGGCTTGGAATAGTGTTTGCATGTTAAGAAAGAAGGGATGTTGGATAGGCTAACGCAACAGATGGCCTTCCACTTTTGTTAAAAATCTTTGCCAAGAAAGTAAGTCATAATTTTTAAAATTCTATATCAGTAATATCCTAAAACATTGAGATGCCAGATAAATCCACCTTTACTGTGAGCACAGAACAATCGCTTTGCTACCTACTGCTACTCTTCTCCTGAGGCCCCAGGCGGTCTGGCTAAAATCTTGGTAGGTTTTTCAAAATTTATGATTCAAGAAAAATATATTCAGACCAGATCTTACAATCTGATAGAACTGGCACTATAACAAGGTCCCAGCTATAGTTTAAGCCTTGGAGATACGAAGACAATGGCTTCAGCTAAAAAGGAGCAGGGATTTCTGAAAAATATTAATTTTTATCATTGAAAAAAATGTGAAAATGAAACAAAAGACTAGAAAAGTCTGTTAGATAATGCCAACAACAGCAGACATATCTCATTTGGTTTGTATTATAAATCTATCAAAATCTACCTGGAAACAGTTGACAGTCGGTTTTGATACATTTTCCCGTTAGCAGTTGAACAGGACCAATTCCTGTCACAGAAATCAAAGTGACACGTTGAGCATCGGATATTCTGGCAAATCCTCCTGGCCAATCTGCTCCAGGGCAATCACAGTTGGGTGGGTGTGGCAACTTGCCAGCTTCAAATAATTAAGACTAAAGTTTGTACAGATATTTATCATTGAAACTAAAATATTCTAAATGATTGTATTAAGGATTATACCATAACCTAGTCTTCACCTGGAAAAGAAAAAGCAGCAAAGTCAATAGAAAGATTTTACTAAAACTTCTTGGTGATCTCCAGTGGAAAGTGGCTGCCTTTAGTGAAATTTGCTAACCATATAGTTTGTATGTGATTCTACTTATTTTTCAACGTCAGAAGCATCTCAGGTCTTTAACTGTAATCTTATTACTACCTATATGGAAATTATTGGATCATTTAAATTCAGTGGCCCCAAGTAACCATTACTAAGGTATTCAAAATTAAAATGTGATTTCATTTTGACAGAATATAACATATTTTGTGGTGATATGATGATAGAGATGATTTACCAGAATTATGTTTCCTTAGCAATCTTTTTTTTAAAAAAAAAAATACATATGCCATTGAATTTCACAGGACTTTCAAGCTTTTGTGGCCTGGCTACTAATTTCTACCAGGTACTTTCCATTTAAAGTAAGTAGTTTTATTGTCTACTGGACAATTATTAAAACGTTTAAGAATGTTAGAGAAGCTAGCACTGCATACATGTGTTGCTAAATGATTTATTGACCTTTGAGGTCTACAAACTAACTTTTCTAATGAGCTAAGGTAGCAGTGTAATTGTTGTGGCACCGGGTTAATGACATTAATAAGTATATCTCAGTTGAGTAACTCAACCTGTGCATTAAATTTTTTAGAGCGAAAAGTATAATGTTTGCTTCTGAGCGAATTGGTTTAATTAGGTAATTCCATACAGGATGACACACATTTGGATTTGAGATTCTCATTTTAAAGAAACTATATATTTGGAAACCTGAGGTGAATGAAATGTTGAAAATTACGTGCTCAACGATTTGAACCACTGATACCTTAAAGTCTTTATTATCATCTTAGTGACCCAATGCAGAATAATTTTCCAAGTGGCTGTGCTTTAGTGCTAGTGTTTCTTTCTCTGTGGGAATACATGTGAGTAAATCTGTACTAAAACCCAACATTCTTAACCAAAAAAAAAAAAAGTATGAAAATAAAAATACAATAATTAGAAAAAAATAAATTGGAGAACTGACACTTCCTGATTTCAATGCTTATTAAAAAGCTGTAGTAATAAAGACAATGTTTTACTGGCAAAAGGATAGACATTTAGGTCAATAGAATAACATTGTCCAGAGTCCAGAAAGAAACCATTACATTTATGGTCAACTGGATTTTGACATGGGTGCCAATATATTTCAATAGGAAAGTAACTTAACAAATAGTTTTGGGATAACTAGCTCGTTGTTCACAAGCAGAGAATGAAGTTGAACTCCTACCTCACCTCATTTATAAAAATCAACTAAAAATGGATCACAGACACAACTATAAGAATTTAAACTTGAAAACTCCTAGAGGATAATACAGTAGTAAATCTTCATGGCATTGAATTAGGCAATGATTTTCAAATACAACACCCAAACTGCAAGCAACAAAAGAAAAAAATCAAATTAGACTTCAAAAATTTTAAAACCTGGACGCTCAAAACAAAACTATCAGGAAGTTGAAAAGACAATCTACATAATGAGAAAAACTATTTTCAAATCAGGTATTTGAGAAGGGTTTGTATCTAGAATATACAACTCAGAAAACAAACTAATGCCCTAATATAACAATGGACAGAGGATCTGTATATTTATACCAAGAAAATATACAAAAGGGCCAATTAGTACATGAAAACATGATCAGCACCATAAGCCATTAGACACATGCAAATTAGAACTACAATGAGATATCACTTCACCACCACAAGGATGGCTATAATCAGAAAGGTGTGGGTGAGGCTGGAGAAACTGGATCCCTCAAACCCTGCTTGTGAGAATGTAAAATAGCACAGCCATGTGGTCCTGAGACACGTCCACATAGATTTTCCATATAATCCAGCAATTTCAAGGGGCATCAAAATATAGCCACACAAAAACTGGTATGTGAATGTTCATAGCAGCATCATTTATAATAGCCAAGAAGGGGAAACGACTCAGACACCAATTGACTGAATGAAGAACAGTGTGGTATATCCATACAATGGTATATCATCTTGCCATTTAAAGAATGAAATATTGGTCCATGAAACAATATGGAAGAACCTTGAAAGCATTATAAGTGAAATAAGGCAGTCACAAAAGGCCAAATAGTCTGTGTGTCCATTTATATGTAAAATCCAAAATAGGTAACTCCATACAGACAGAAAGTAGATGAGCAGTTACTAGTGTTGGAGGTAAAGAGAGAATGAAGGATGACTGCTGACGTGTTTTAGGATAATGAAAATGTTTTACAATTAGATGCTAGCAATCATTGCAAAATATATGATTTTAAAAACCACTGAACTAAATCAAACAGTTTAAATGGGCAAATTTTGTGGCTCATGCATTAGATCTCAATAAAACTGTTAAAAGTAACTATGGCATGCATTTTAGTTGCTATAATATTTATATATTAAGCCAAATCAAAATTCATTTTTTTGTAGATACCCTATAATTAAGTCAATTGAATATATCCAGCGATTACAAAGTTTTTAAGACTGTTATCGTAAATAATTGTATCACTTGACTCAATATTTCATTGCTTTATATAATGAACTTTTAAATATTCTTTAAAAATTGAATGGACAAATGGACATTGATGCCTTAATAAGTCTAAAAGTATTGGCATTGCTTTAAAATGTATTAACCTAGATGATAATCTGATTATTGATAGAGAAACAGTTTTTCCCAGCTCAGAGCTATTTTTCTTTTTAAAGTTAAACCAGCATCATGGCCAGTGGAAGTGAATCACTTGACATCTTACAATGCCGGTGAGTCTTAATTTGTGCCCGGAGGGACTAATACTGGGAATTTGTTCAGGGTACCATAGCAACTGCAGAATTTAAGCAATGATACCCTGTGGCCAATTTGTAGCTGAGAGAATAAATACTTCAGGATTCCACTGGATCACCTGAGGTAGCAATATTAAATGTTTATGGTGTGGCGTCTTGATAAGAAGCACTTAATTGGTGTTAATTTTATCCAAATCAAAGACAGCTTAGACCCTCTCTTTCCACAGAGCAGAATATTCTCATTAGATGTGTGACAGAATGTTAAGGGTATTTTATTTTGTAACCAGTGTTTCACAAGGATTTCGACACAGATCTTTATTAAAATGGATTTTGAGTCGCACTGAGTAGTATGCTAATGCGTTTGTGCAGAGAAAAACAATGTCTTGTCTAAGATCAAAGGAAGACAAAAAATTGTCAAATAATATTAATTTTCTTGGCAACGGCACCTGTATTTGATCATCACATGGTATACGTATTTCTCACTTTCCTCTTAGCAAAACTGAAGAGGAGAGAACACTAATAGGGTACCCAGGGAACAAACAATTCATCCTTACTTCACTATTTTACTCAATCAACACACAGCAGATGTCTGCTTTCAAGGGAAGCCTTTTAAGAGCACTGGGCTATGTGCCTCTTTGCCTTTGGATTTTAGAATGCATTCCAGCATCGTGAAACTCAAATTGCCATTTGTGTCCCAAATTTCAATCTGTTGTCATATGTCATGAACCACCAGGCTTAACCTCCAACTAATGTTGAATATAGGTATAAAAAATCCAGTTACTCCTCATCATTTTAACCAAAAAAAAAAAAAAGAAAATAGAAATTACAGAAACATCAGTTATGAAAAAATGCAAAGGTGAAATAAAATTAAAATGATAAAACTTTCTTAAAGGAATTTAAACATTAAGGATAAGAGAATTCACTACAAAACTACTCTATTTTATTGATGATAACACGATTTGGAAACTCAATGCTCTGCCTTCTAGCAATTGAGCCCAATTATTAAGACAGAGCCTGCTACCCTGTAGGCCATCCACAGAAGTGACAATCTATTAGTGAGTCAGAGAAATGTGCTTTCACAAAAGACAGGAAACGGCCATTTTAAGAGCCTCGTGACACAAGTCCAAAAAACGAAAAGAAAAGCAAATTAGGAACTAATGGATTTTTAAAAACCAGTAAATACTCTTAGCTAATTGAGTATTATGAAGTCTCAACCTATGCTTAAAACAATTAAGTATCCTAAATTAGAAAGAGGAAAAATGTTGTTTCAAAATAAAATTTATGAAAGAGAATAAGTAGAAAAGAAACAAAAAATGTCTTCAAAAAGGTGTTTTATACATAGGCAGAATACAATACAGTAAGAAATACAAACTATGTGAAGGGAAAACAAGTGATAATTTATGTTTGATTTATAAATCAAAGGTCTAATCTTTAATTTCCAAGAGAGGAAAGAAAAGATATTATCTAATATTTTTCAACTTAGAAGAGAATTTCTAATTTTCTCAAAAGGACTATAAGGGAGAAATGTATGAGAACAAGAAGAAATGTTTTCCTCTACAATACAAACATCTTTCCAGATGAGTTTCCATGACTAAAATGTTTTCAGGGAAATTACTTATCCCCTGCCCTCTCCTTCATGAATGAAGATCTTCAATTCATAGGCCTTTAAAAGCATTTATACAAAAGTATAAGACAAAACAAACTAAATCCTTTTACTGAATAAGATTCCAATAGCTAACACAGGAAATGGCAATTTTATTAGAGCCTCATAACCTGTGACTCATTATTTGTGGAACTACATTTAAATGTCTGCGTTCCAAACTTCCTGAGTGTATCTACTATAATTTTAGTAGTTATTTTGTAGCTGGACCAATCGCCGTATCTTTCCAGATCTCTCCACCAGGAAACTTTGATTAATTTCCTCTGAATAATTTTGAATATTTTCTGAAATAATCATTTACAAAAGTAGCTGAATTGCTTTATATAGGGGGGAAAAAGAGTAAAGTGCCACGTTAGAGTGTGTTTATAACGATGTAAAATATTTAAGTATTTTAAATATATTTAAATTTATTTTTCTAGTAAAAATAAATTTTTGATCAACTTAAGTTTTTCCCTGCTGGTTTCAAGATTGTTTCTCCAACAGAGTCCATTCCGGGCTGGATGAGCTCATGACATGATCAGTTTACTCTGCATTTGGCTAGAGGTTTCTAGAAACAGCACAGAAACGTTTGACAGATATCTCCTTGCAGATAAGTGATGTTTAAATGGGAAAGCGCATCGCCCAGCATGGGGCTTCTCATTTCAAATGCCTCATAACAAAAATGTGCTTTAACAGATACCGGCTTGGTATTCTGTTGTCCATGTACTCAAGACTACTTGTAAATAGCTTGAAATGTCTTCCACTAACGCCACACAAGTCCTAGCACGTTCAGCCTCTTGATAAAGACTATCAGGGAAGTGAAGAGATGAAAGCAAACAAACATGCCTTGAATGCGTAGAAATGAATAAAGTGAGAAATGGATTGGGAAAATTTATAAATGCTGTCGGAGATCGAACAGCATCATACCTGCGTTACGATGTACCCATTATGCCTCCAGGCCAGGCCACGGGTGAGACTCTCTCCATCTGTGTGGCTGAGGTGGAGATCACGCAACTCCTTGGAGCTCTCATTTTTCCTAAATTCGGGTAAGTTTATACTCACTAGTTAACTATTCGCATCTTAACATATTTTCTATTAAGATGACTATGGATATTTTATATCATAGAAAGGAAATTCTAATTTAAAAAAAAACTGTACGTATCAAAGAAATGTGGTATTACTAAGGGTTACTTTTTTCACTCTTTGTTATTCGGAAAAATCTGTGAAAAACTACCATCCCAATAAGCCACCAGTTATTTTGATAAGAAAACTATTTACTATATACCTGGAGAGAAAAGAAACTCGGTACATTGTTTCTGGGGTTGCTGTGAATACCACCATCTTGACATTCAGTTACGGTTAACTACATCTACTTCTGTCTGAATATCCTCTTCTGGGGAAGAAACCAAGTGTATCCTAATATCTAATGCCGAGGTTCGGAGGTAATAACTATTCAATGGACTGAGCTGCTTTTTGCAGTTCAGTGTGCTTCAGGGTCTGTGATCAATGCTAGTGTCCCCACGTGAACTTGAAACTGGCCTCTTTCTTTCTAATCTTACTTAAAACACTTACCACATCTCTTTCATAGATGAATGTGAATTTCAGTTTATCGCTATCCTCGTGATCTTAAAATTAGCAGGGTGTAAATTAACGAGATTTTACCAAAATATATTTAGGTCTTGGAAGAGATATCTGTGTCCTTCCAAATACTTGTTTAAAAACCAGCTGTTAATTTAGATAATTAATGTTCTGTGGGTTTAAACACAGTGTCTCTCACATTCATCATTGCTGATAATATCAGACTTTTTAAAAAAGATGCACCTTTTTGACACCAGAAGGCATTAAAATGTGAGGCCAGAATTAGCTAAGCTGTAATAATAAGGTGATAATTGCTAAGTGTAAAGCCACACTGACCATGCCTTTAGCAAAAACACTAACATTTCGGTGTGAACTTACGATGCTCAATAATATTCTTATTCTTTCTATCTGCTGAAGTGATTTTTCATGTCTTGAATTTCCATCAAAAGTAGAAGACTTATTATGTTAATTAATTTTGCATATCACAATACTAACAGGTACCAACTACAATGGAATAAGCCTCTTTTCGGCAGCTAGCCATTATATTTATGTTCTACTGGTAAAATCCGTTATCGTAAATCTATGTGTTCAGTGGGGACCAAAGTTACGAATTTGAGACTCAGGGGTGGCAAGCTTTTCACATTAGACCAGTGGTTCTGAGATATGAGTAGACATTAGAATCACTTAAGAAGCTTTCAAAAAATACTCACGTATGGGCCCTGCCCGTAACAACTGACTCAGATTCTGGAGATGAGGCTTGAATATGAGTATTTGAAAAATCTTCCAAAGTGTTTCTGTGTGTAGCCTGGCTAGAAAATTATTGCACTGAACATTAAGCCTTACACTGGGAATATATTTTATAATCATATCTATAATTGTACTGAGCACCTAGATCAATAAACGCTGGTCTGAAGAAGAAATCCATGAATTACTAGAAGCATGAATGTCATCTCTAAGGTAGGCTATCCTTCTCCTTGCCATAGAACTTTTGTTTTGCAATTACCAGACGGACGCTAACTCTTATCTTCTGTAGTACAGTTTTTGAATCACAAGCATCTACAGGCGAGCCTATCTGATTTATAGTTAACACAAAATATTAACTATTTTGAAAGTCCTCTGATTTTCAGAAGCTATTACTAAGAAATAGAGAAAAGTCAAGAGTAAGCATTGAAAATAGGGAATACTGTATATGTGAAGATTCATATTATATTTATATCCTTATACACTTATAAAACCTTTTTTTTTCCAATGGGAAGAATGGTCCACACTTAAAAGTCATCATAGTAGAGTTATGTTGGGTAAAGAAAATCTAAATGACTCTCAATAAGGCAGGATTCATTGATTAAATGTATATCCAAGGAAACAAATATTATACCATCCCTTAAAATATCAACTCTGAAATTACATAGCAACATGAAAACTGGTTATGGCAACTTACAAAGCAGAGTATATTTCCAAAAAGTGACTGGAATTATGCATAAAATTTCCCAAGTGCTTGAAGTCAATATGCTGAAGTAATATGATAGCACGGTAGGGCCATAATTAAATATTTCCATGTATTTTTCCTTCTTTATAGGATGTGACATTGTTTTGTAAAACTTAGATTCTTTGGCAAACATTATCTCATTTTATCCCTTAGCCTTCTGGAAACTGGTTCTACAGTGCAGAGAACCCATGTGTCTTAGTAACTGTTTATATTATACTCCTTGTGTCTTATGAACTACACAAACACACACACACACATATAATGGGTCCTGCAGCATGATAATTAAGTTTCAATTAAGTTGTGCCATTATATAATGTAATATATATTCCCAGGAAGACTTCAATGAAATGAGAAAAGAATGTTTAACTCCTCACAAATATATATCAAATTTGATTTCTAAAATAAATTTGCTTTAAGAAAAGCAACTCAACTAAAAACGGAATTTTTAAATTTGTTCCTTTCTTTAATCAGCCCCTGGGTTTTCCCCCAAGCTATCTATTATTTCTACAGTTTAGAGGATTGATATCTCATTTTCATTTATTTAAAGTCTGTTGACCTGTGAGAGTTAGAAACTTTGTATTTGATGGTTTTAATGAAATGTCCATTTTTACTCATTGTCATTTGAAGAATTTGCCTCTATAAAAATAAAAAGCTCAGCAGTGAAACCGACAGAATTTTCTTGGCTTCCCAACTATAAGTCACGCTGCAGAGATGCTGACTGCTATCTAATGCAAACTCTTATTTCCGTGAAGAACAGTTTCATTTCCAACCTCCATAAACAGTAATGACCTTTATCCGAAACAAAAATGAAGCCCTGACAACTGCAATCAGATCCTCCAGATAATGAAGCCCACGCGAGTTAATAGTGCTTTCTGTTCATCCTCTCTGGTAATCAACTGATTGGGAGTAAAGGTGAAGAATGTTGAAATAGTTTGTGTGTTAAATGTATAGTTTAATGCATTTATTTCTAAGCTTCAAATACAAAATACATCCAAATACTTCTCCGTATGGAAGTATGGTTCAAAAAGATTCTGTTGGAAAGCAGCACAAATTTCACTTGCCAAATAAGTCACAGGGCCTTGCCCGCCATTCACGCTTGGGACCATAATCCTCCCACAGGGAAAGGCAGCGGATACTAAAACACATACCTGCACACACACACTCTATAATAATCCTATCTTCTTGCTCACAAACTTTGTTTTCCTGTTTCTATTAAAAAAATTTCACCCTTTCCCCAAGAGAAATTACCCAATCTTCCAATCACAACATTAGACTCAAAGTCAAAGGTCTCATTATAATATCTACATTGGATCTAATGTGTTTTGTCTTGTTCCAGAAATCTATATACTTAAAATGCAAGTAATTTACACCCTCCCGCTACGCACTCAATATACTATAATGAAACAAGGACAAGAAAATTACACTAAACATTTCCATATAGATGGGATAAATAATCAAAGTACCAGTGGCACTTTTTATAGAACTAGGAAAAAAATCCTAAATTTTATATGGAAACACAAAACACACTGAATAGCCAAAGCAATCTTGAGGAAGAACAACACAGTTAAAGGTACCATGCTACCTGCTATTAAACTATACTACAAAGCTATAGTAATGAAAACAGCATGGCACTGGCATAAAAATAGACACATAGATCAATGGAACAGAATAGAGAGCCTGGAAGTAAACCCGGGCCTATATGCAACTAATCTATGACAAAGGAGGCAAAATATACAATGGAGTAAAGGCCAGTCTCTTCAATAGATGGTGTTGGGAAAACTGGACAGATGCATGCAGAAAAATAAAACTAGACCATGTTCTTATACTACATACAAGATAAACTCAAAAGTGTTAAGAACTTATATATAAGATCTGAAACCATAAAACTAGAAGAAAGAGGCAGTAAACTCCTTGGCATTGCTCTTGCCAATATTTTTTTCGATAAGTCTCCTCAGGCAAGAGAAACAAAAGAAAGAATAAACAAATGAGACTAAAACTAAAAAGTTTTTTGCACAGCAAAGGAAATCATCAATAAAACAGACAACCGACTGAATGGGAGAAGATATTCATTCTTGATACATCTAATAAGAGGTTAATAGTAGAGAAACGCAAATTAAAACCATAAATTGATATCACCTTACACTTGTCAGAATGGTGATTAATAAATCAAAGAACAATAAATATTGGTGAAAATGTGGAGAAAAAGGAACTCCCATATACTATTGGTGGGACTGCAAATTGGTACAGCCGCTATGGAAAACAGTATGGAGGTTTCTCAAAAAATTTAGGATATACCTTTTGACCCAGCAATTGCATTACTGGGTATTTATCCAAAGAAAGCCAAAACAATAATTCATAAAGATCTACGCACCCCTAAGTTCATAACAGCACAATTTACAATAGCCAAGATATGGAAGCAACCTAAATGCCCATCAACAGAGGACTGGATAAAGGTATGGTTCATATATACAATGGAATATTACTCAGCCATTAAAGAAAATGCAATCCTACCATTTGCAATGACATGAATGGTCCTAGATGTTATTATGCTAAGTGAAATAAGTCAGAGAAAGATAAATACATGATTTCACTTATATGCAGCTTCTAAGGAACAAAGAGAACTAATCAAAACAGACTCACAAATATAGAAGACTACGTTGATTGCCAGAGGGGAGGGGTGTTGAGAGGCTGGGAGAAAGAGGTGAAGGGTTAAATATGAATTAATAGTGGAGAGATGGTCACGAGGATGAAGAGCACAGCTTAGAGCACGCAGTTAGTGTTAATGCAATGGCTAGGTGGAGAGCCAGAGGAGAGAAAGTGTAATCAGGGGAATTGTTTATAAATAATATAAATGTCTAACCAATGTACTGTATACTTTAATAGTAAAAATTTTAAGCTTTTGCACAGCAAAGGAAATCATCAACAAAATAAAAAGAACCTACTGAATAGAAGATATTTGCCAATGATACACTCAATAAGGGGTTACTGTCAAAAATACATAAGGGGTTACTGTCAAAAATATATAAACAGATGATTTAACACCAAAAAAATAAACAATTTGATTAAAAAATGGGAAAAAGACCTGAATAGACATTTCTCCAAAGAGGACATACAAATGGCTCGACATTACTAAGCATAAAAAAAATGCAAATTAAAACCACAAACACATGTCAGTTCACACCTGTCAGAATGGCTACCAACAAATCAAAAAAGTGTCGGCCAGGATGTGGAGAAAAGGAAACCCTCGTACACTCTTGGTTGGATTGCAAACTCATGCTGCATCTGTAGAAAACAGTATGAAAGTTTCTCAAAAAATTAAAAATAGATCTACCTTATAACCCAACAATTTCACTTCTAGGTATCTATCCAAAGAATACAAAAACACTAATTCAAAAGAGATATATGCATCCCTACAGTCATTGTGGCATTATTTACAATAGCCAAGATACGAAAGCAACCTGAGTGTCCATTGATAGACAATGAAGTGGTACGTACGTACGATGGAATATTACTAGGCCACAGAAAAGGATGAAACCTTGCCATTTGTGATAAGATGGATAGACCTAGAGGGCATTATGCTAAGAGAAACAAATCAGAGAAAGACATATCATGTGATTTCACTTACATGTGTAATCGAAAAAACAAAATAAGTGAACAACAAAAAAAACCCAGAAACTCAGAGATAAAGAGAATGAACTGTTTGCAAGATGGGAGCAGGATTGGGAAGGCTAGATGGAAAAGGTGAAGGGATTAAGAAGTACAAAGTGCCAATTATAAAATGTTCATGGGGATGTAAATCATAGCACAGGAAACAGTCAATGATATTGTAATAACTATGTATGGTGGGTACCAAATCAATTGGGTGGCCACTTTCTAAGTTCTATAAATGTCTAACTACCTTGCTGTACACCTGAAATTAATGTGTCAATTGTTAAAAAAATAGAATTGTGTTAATTGTTAAAAAATAAAAATATATTGAAGAAAAAGAAGGGATAAATAGTAAATATTTATGAAATCTAACTTAACAAATGTCCTAAGAGTTGTCTATTCAGCACATGGAAAATGCTCCTTTATTTAGCTCAGATTCTGCTCCCTGAAAATAGATGCCTAGTCTGTCATTTTCCATGGTCCTTGGTTCTATTCTCTAGAAGGTCCTTCTTATTATATACCGTGGCCATATTTGAAGGTGGCAATGGGGATTATTCCCTCTCAGGAGCTTGACAGTGGGCTCAGCCAACTACCTGCCCATGGAAGTTTGGAAAAAATAAAAGATTCTTTCAAATCCTGAGAAATCAGTCTCTCTCATACCAGTATAACTTTCACAAAACTTAGAAGTCTTTTTTTTTCCTATTTGATTCTAGTAAATTCCATGGGTCAACTATCACCTGCAATGCTCTTGGCAACATTGCACTTTCTGAGATACATGCATTCCCTTGAATTTATAAGATGTGCTAGTGGGGACACAATCTCCTTTTCTTCTCCCATTTTGTTCAGCTTCACAACTGTATGAGGAAAGACTTGAACAGATGCAGAATGGTTAACAGGCTTCATGGCTACACCACAGATTTGGTCCTTGCCAGAAAGCTCAACCTTAATTGACCATCATTGTTCAAAGGCGTTCTTAGTTTTATATGTTATCCTTTGAAAATAAAAATCAGACCTTGGAAGTCACAGAAAAACATAAATTTCTACCTTACGTATCTCTTTGAAAACTCGACAATTCTTTTCTGAGTTATCTTTCTTTTACGTGCTTGTCAAACGCACCAATCGTAGACAAGAACTACCAGCAACACACCTACTCACCTAAAACCACAAGCTCATCCTGTACGGCCTTCCAAAGCCCTACAGGACACCAAGGTACCAAGTATCTCAAGAACCCATGTAATGGGTCGCAATCACCCTAGCCTTCAACAAGCTGTCTCACCATCTATTTCTGGCACTGGAACCGATTTCTTATCTAAAGTCTTTGTATTACTTTATTGACCATCCCAATAGGCTTTAACTATGTTTTCCTGTAGAAACAAACAAATCCCAAATGTCAGTGGCTTTTACCACAATACATACTTTTTTTTTTTTTTTTTTTTTTTTTTTTTTTTTTTTTTTTTTTTTTTTTTTTTTTTTTTTTTTTTTTTTTTTTTTTTTTTTTACGCATGTGGATCCATTTGGGTCAGCAAAGGCTCACCTGCTCCAAATCCTCTTCATTTGGGGATTCAGGCTGAGAAAATAATGTCTATTTTGGACATGCTGGCCTCATGACATCAAACAGGGCAGAAAAGACACTTAGGCAAAGCGGCATGACAGAGCCCTGTTTTGGCTGTCAAAGCCTCCGGCGGTGGCACACATAGCTGCTGCTCATAAGGCATTGGCACGTGGCCAAGCCTGATGCTGATGTGGGAAGAATAATTCTGTTGCATGGAGGAGTCAATAATATAATCGTCCTTGAGACCACAGCCATTTTTAAAAATTACATAACTAGACTGCTGAATCGGCTCTTTCAGAACTAATACTTCATTAGCCCTTGAACCCTATTTAATTTTACCATTTTCTTGCCAATGATTCGATCTCAAATGATTTCTAAAGCCTACGCTGACAAACACAGAGGTTTCCTTACCACCACCTCCAAAAAATACTTTCATGTTAAAGCTATTCACAGAAATAATGGCCACAATAATACAGACACCTATAACCAGTCTCGCGAGCCTTCCTCCTACATTCCTCTTCTGACTTCCTCTTCCACAGTCCAGCCCTGTTATACATGCACACATGACAAAAATGTACACACACATCTTCATGCAAAACAAAAACAAAAAACAAAAAACAAAAAATAAACAAAAAAAGAAACATCAAGGATGAAATGTCCACCAAAAAGCCAGTGCTAGTGAGCAGGGGACAACATATGAGCCTCACTGGTCAAATCATCCTGTTTTCATGTAATGTCATTAGAGAAGAAAATCTAGTTTGCTTGACTTGGAATACTTTGGGTTAAAAAAAAAACCCTCAAAATATAGAATGTGTTCTGTTATTGAATTACCCCAACTGGCATTATCTTGAAACAGTCTTTCTAACCAGGGTACTCCTTTTTTTTTTTTTTTTTGCCTCAAAAGTTGTCCAACAGGAGCAGATGCCATGGCTGGAACACCATCTGAAGTAACTGCTGCCATATGGTGACAGTCTCACAATCACACTGACATTCCAGACTGTTTCTTGAAAAAAAATGTATTTCTTTGTTGTTTGTGATTTCAGCTGAAATCACCTACCTGGTGTAGGTATACTTCCAGGACTTCGCAGTTTCTACCTTCTAGAAACCTCTTAAATACTCCATAAACCCATTAGTGAGCTGACCTTACACAACAAAATAAGATGGCCACATACTTTTAAACACCAGAGAGCACTGAGTGTAGCTAGCATATTATAATATTTAATCATGACATGTTTAATATTCCTCTGATAAAGGCTTAAAGCTTAACATTTTAAAACACCAACCTGTAATGATACCATGCCCATATATAAATGGTTACACACACACACACACACACACACACACACACACACACACGTGCCTATGGTAAAACATATCTGAAGTGTTAAAATCAAAACCAAAGACCAACCTAGAAGGTTCCCTGAGCTGACAGAGCCCGTTTAGTCACACAAACAGCTTAATCTGGCTTATTCTGCGAGATGACTTTAACCTTGGTCGTTTCTTGCTTATGCCCCTGGGAAGCATGGACCTTGAACAGTTTCCCAGGTTCCACATGCAAATTCCAACGCTGACACAAGTCACTGTGAAGACTAAGCAGTCCCTGCCTCCTCACCCTGTAAGCTGCTGCAGGCCAGTACGTCCCTGAGCCTCATTCCACGTCTGGTTCCATGCTCCTGGTCCACAGACTGTCCTTTTGATGTATAAATGATCAATTTTTACTAATGACTATGTCACTGATTCATGGGTTTTACTTTGGCTATTTGTGAACCTTCGACAGAAGCTCTAGAACATACATGAAAAATCAGACTCTTAGCTCCAGAAAGGTGAGCACGTTGTTTACGTACTATTTTCTCTTTCCTTACAGTCAAAATCTTTTCATTGATCGTAGTGTTTCGACTGTAAAGATGTTACCCTGGTTAGTGCCTTGTATCAACAAAGGAGAAAATGCTGTCTGCATGCTAGAAAAAGCCATCGTGAGGCTACCCAGTGTGCTGTGACTTAGGAGGTACCTTGTCGTCTTCCTGGGCGAGTCTCTGCTTGAGTCCTTCCACTCGGAACCTCAGCTTCTTCACCTCGGCCTCACTCTGTTCCACTCGGTCGTTTGCACGAGCCAGCTCTGCCCCTTTCGCCTGGTGCTGTCTGCTTAGGTTCTGGTAGGCACGCTGAAGGTCCAACAGCTCCTTTCAAAAGCAAACGGGATTTCTATTGTTTATCATTGACTCCGAGACGTCAGAAGGAGAGCAACTTCCTTTGACACAGGGGGAAGACATTTTAGGAAGGACTCGGATGACATAGCTCCACCTGGGACTCTGCATTTCTGCAGTTAGATGTTACGATTAGCATATAACATATCTGTGCATGGCTACAGCGGCAGAAAAAAACAAACAAACAAACAAAAAACAATGCAACTCTTTGTGTTCTTGAGTGAATGATCCATTTTGCGTGTTATGCAAATTTCGGTTTCCAAAAGAGGATGTCACATACCCACAAATGTGGAGTGAAATATAATGACAGTGAGTGCAAGACAAGCCCGTTTACCAATTCAGCAGAACTACGAAAGTTAGCAGACTATCTGCTTTGAGTGATTTTTTTTCTAACACAGGTTTTGTGCTGCTGCAGTCATGCTATTCCTCACGCCTTTCTGAAGCCACCTGGCTGTGGCTCAGAGCCCGGGGGGCAGTGGCCTGTCCTGTGAAGAAACAGTGAATTTATCGTGACGTGACTGGCTCTCCAAACCGTCGTTATAATTAACATCACACGAGACGTAAATTCACAGGGCCCATTAATTGGCCTCAGATTATTAATAATGTTGCTTTTCCTTTTTATTTATAATGTTCTGTGCAAATTAAGTGTAGTATCATTATAGAAAACATCTTTATTAAAACTACAAAGGAAAAAACCTGTATTTCCTCATGTTATAGTACTTTAAGAAAATCTGAGGATATTTTGTTACTTTCCTAAAAAATACACATCGAAACCACAATGAGCTATCACTTCACACCTATTAGGATGATTTATCAAAAAGACAGGAAGTAACACGCATTGGCGAGGATGTGGACGAAAGGGAACCTTGGCATTGCTGGTGGAAATGTAAATCAATACAGCTGCTACAGAAAACAGTATGGAAGTTTCTTGAAATATTAAAAATGGATCTACCATATGATCCAGCAATTCTACTTCTGATTATTTATCCTAAGGAAATAAAAACACTAAGTCAAAAAGATATCTGCACCCCTCATATTCATTGCAGCATTATTTAGAATAGCCAAGACTTGGAAATAACCTGAATGTCCACTGATGGATGGATGGATGGATAAAAAAAATACTATATATATTAGAATATGATTGAACCATAAAAAAGGAAACTGCCATATGCAATGATATGGATGGACTTTGAGAGCATTATGCTAAGTGAGAAATAAGACAGAAAGACAAATACTGTATGATCTCACTTATATGTGGAATGTAAAAACAGCAAACACCTCAGAGATAAAGAGAACAGATTGGTGGTTGCTGGAGGCTGGGGGGTGGGAGGTAAGGGTGAAATAGATGAAGATGGTTAAAAGGTACAAACTTATAGTCATCAAATAAATCAGTCCTGAGGATGTAATATACAACATGGTAACTATAGTTAATAATATGACGTTGTATATTGAAAGTAGCTAAGAGTAGACCTTAAACGTTCTCATCATGATCAAATTTTAACGGTATGATGATGGATGTTAATTAGACTTACTGTAACCATTTCACAGTATATGCAAATATCGAATCATTACGTTGTACACCTGAAACTAATATAACGTTCTATGTCAGTTATATTTCAAAAGAAAAGACTACACATAGAGGACGGATCATCAGGGCCACCGTGAGGTGCAATGGACCAGTCGGAAGGCTACAGCAGAGAGTCAGGAGGGAGACAAGGACCTGGCTAAGGAACCAGCAGCAGAGATGGGGAGGTTGAGACTAGTTGAAGCTACTAGGAGAATAAAAACTCACAGAATTTCCTCATTCGTAAGATAAGGATGGTAAGAAAAAGGATGCAGTTAAGAGGAACTCCTGTATTTGTGCTTCAGCACTGAGTGGGGACACATACAGAAAGGAGGGATTGGAAGAGAGGAAACACCTTGTTTTGGAAAAGTCGAGATGCATGTATGTGTGGAATACTGTACATGCAGGGTGGAGAGGAAGATGCAAGAACTCGGGAAGAGGTGAAGTCTGCAGTTTGCAATGATAAAAGTAGCAACATTTCCCTGCGAAGTAAAAAGAATTGAAGTCACAATCCCAACAGCACCAGTTTTAAAGGAATTGGAAGAGAAAGAAGAATCTACACCATTTAAAATAAAGGCTGCTCCAGAGACAGGAGAGAAACAAAAGTAGAGTATTGTTTAAATATAACAAGAAATTTAAGAAAATAGAGTAAATTCAAGCAAGATGAAATGCCTCACAGCATGAAATTCTTAGGTGAAGTGGAAAGAATGGAACTATATCTGTTAAATTTAACATTAGATCATTATTGATTTCGGCAAAACGTTTCAGTGGTTGAACGGAGATGAATATTACACAGCAGTGAGTTGGGTCTTGGACAGAAAGAAAGGAAGGATACAAGGAGCACACACGCATTTTAATTCCAGAAGGTAGGCTCTAAAGAAAGAGACACCAATAACCAGTCAACACAAGCTGAGACAAAAAAGAGACACAACTGTGTTTCTAATGGAGGGTATTCAGCCAGAATGCACTTCATCTTGTATCACAGATTAAAAAAAAAAAAAATGCACCTAAAATCTAACCCAGACATTTTTTTTCCAGAAATGCATTCTACCGATGTGCACAGAATTGTGTGAAATGCTATAGGGAAGCTATTTATTGCAGTGTTTTTTGGTTGTTAATAGTGAATGAATATCATAAGCAGTTGATAAAAAAAAAAAAACTATTACCATTAAGGATCATAGGGCAGCCTTTTATATAGTTTTATATCTCCGAAAAATTCTGTGAAGGGAAAATGCAGAACAGTGTGAATGAAGCACTTGTTACGAGAAAAGTGATGTCACGTGGACTTTGATACAGCGTTGGTGACTAGCAGGCTCCTGGCCTTTGTGAAACTCAGAACTCCGAACAGGACAGGGAACAAGCAGTCTGGGGAACGGAGGGAGAGTGTGGACAGGAGGGCAGGACCTGGCGAGAAACCGCTGGCCACCACCAGGAGCAGGAAGGGGCAGGAGGGCTCCCAGGCCGACCACCAGCACCCCCCGTATCCTCTAACAAGGTGACGGCAGAGTAACTGGGCAAGGCCTGGCATCTGGCAGCTGCTGCCCTACAAACCCCAGCCCGCCACCGAAGTCAGAATTATAAGCATGAGGAGCTGACAACAGGCAGATCTGGGAAGGCAGCTAGAATAGACCCCAGCTGGCTGGGTAGACTTGCCACGGTCCCCTCGCTTGACCTGACAGCAATGCTCCAGCTTATACCCACCCTCATCGCAGTGTTTTACATCACATTTGCATAACATTTGCGATGTTATGCAAACGTATTTTTCATTTCTTTAGAATACAGTTCGCGAAGGTCAGGTCACAAACCTTATTCTTTTGCAGAGATGTTAATAGGAAACACAATTCTATTATTTGGAATGACAATGAAGCATTTAATGAAAGATTTCTCGAACAAGTCATTTGTCACAAAAATAATGCAGAGCGTAATGAAACAGGAGTTGCGACAAATTTGCAAAGTGATGGCTTTTTTTGGGGGAATTATGCACCTAGTTATAACTATGTAAATACCTTTGCGATGTAGTGGAATTATTTCTGACCATCAGTGCTTTGTCACTATGCTTGTCCAGTTCTCTTAGATTGGTTTAAATAGAGTTAAACAAAACAACCTTTGAGATCCACAGAAAGGAAAGAAGGAAGGCAGAAGGAACCCAGCCATCCTTGTAGGCAGACCCCAGCATTCACGCTCCACCACTCAGCCATTTGCTCAGGGAAGGTCACCTTATTCTCCAGTTCTGGAGGGGATTGTACTAGTCAAACTCTGCTCTCAGGGAATGAGTGGTCCCCAAGCCTGCAGCGTCAGCTCATCTGAGAACTCCATCCAAGACCTGAAGCAGGGACTCAGGCTGGGGCCCGCGGCCTTGGCTGTAACAAGCCCTCCCAGCATCTCTGATTCGACCAGTGGCACAGGCCAAGTGTAGTAAGCTTCATGCCTGCCAGTAACTGTTTTAAGAAGATAGAACATAACCTAACTGAGCAATGAAATACGAGAAGTCTCCCTGCCTAGATGATCTAGAATTTTTTTTTTTTTAGCACTAAAAATACACAAGGAAGATGCATCTGGGGTGTTGGTGGGGGGCGCAACACTCTGAGCCAATGGAATCCTGCTTACAGCGGAGGCCAGCTGATCTGGTTGGCCTCACTTGGTTACGAAAATCTACCGAATTCTACCCACAGCCAAACATTTTAACTATGCTCACAGGAGAACTTTACTTTCAATGAAAACTGGATTTCACTCTGGCGAAAAAAAAAATTTAATAAATATGAAGATTTATTGTTTTAAGTTAACAGTAAATGGGATTATTAGCCAAGTACCTATTATCCACTAAATTTTTCACATACCTTCTCTACATTACCTTCACTGTTTTCTCTATTTTGTTTCCGAGAGATTATGCAAACTGCTCATGGCCAACCTAGCTGCAGTCTTCCTTTTATCAAAGCAATATAGCCTGGCTGGCTTTGATCTTAAGTTCAGGCATTATCTTCAAGACTTCACAGTTCGGTGACATTTTAATTCATTCATTCACCACCCACTCCCATCTTACTCTCTTGAGAGAGGTGGATTTCATCTTTAATTTTCAAAGCTATTGGCTTTTGCTACCAAACACTCAGTTTTTTGTTTTTTGTTTTTCAGGTCTCTCTATGAATATAAATTGCAGTAAGGGATGAAGGCGCTTAGGGTCATGTATCATAACCCCCATGCAAACATTTGATGCTGTTTTCTGAAATCTCCATTTGCCCTGTAATTTGCTTATAGACATCCAATTAGAAGACATCCAAATAGATGTTCATTTAAAGAATTAATAGTTTGCATTGGAAAAGAGAATGATGGCCACGGTCCCTATGCACTTTTAGAGCAAGCTTATTTTAATGGATTTTTAATGGTAGACATACATAAAACGATGGTGTGACATATATTTTATTTTAGTGGAGGAAAATCTGAATGAAAAATGTGAAAAATATAAGGTACTTCATATGATTTGTCAGTGTATAATCTGTAACTATAAAGCTATGCAACTAGGCAGTAAATATAATTTGCAATTCTTTTATAAGCGGACATGAATAATATTGGTTCTTGATATAGAAAACAAATATATATGGTGTGTTTGTACACAGATATTTTTGATAGAATATTTGTTTATCAAATAGAGTTACATCACTAGAGAGTCAATGATTTGATAACAGGCTTTAAATTTTGTCTATGACTTATGGACTCATGCATTAGTTTATGCTCTATAAGAATACTGCTTTTTACCTAGACTTAATTTTGTAGCTGACACATCAAGTATTAAGGCTTAAATGATTTTGATTGTAGCAAGCTGACAAAACTAAAATACATTTTCTTATAGCCTAAAGTGATAAAATGAGAGATTGGTACAAATGAATCAAATAAGTATATATGCATTTGTTTGAAGGAAAAATAAAATGGCATACAGGAAATTTTAAAGTACCATATATTATTTCCATAAGTTCAAATTTTTTCTAATTATTTATTTCTCATTTAAATAGGATTTCTTCTGAGATACTTTCTTGATTAAGCAAATAGGAACCATGCCTCATAGTATTTAAACATTATCTTTCATATGGACTGTTCATTTCCTTCAAAGCCTTGTCACATGCTAAAATTTATTTATGCATTTATTCAAGATTCTTTTTTCCTATTAGGTAGTCAATAAATATTTAATGCCCCACACATGCAAGGGAGAAGCATAGCCCAAAGCATGACACATGGCCCATGTGTCATGTCTTTCTATTGATCTCAAGTATGGCCATATGACTTTCTCTGGGCAATGTCAATAAGCAGAATGGATGTTGGTTACCTTCAGGCATTTGAAGCAAACTATGCAGCATGCCTTCTTTGTTACACATCTGTAATCGTGTTGAAATGAACCTTTTGTCCCTTTTGGTTCCTCACTCACTTTGTGTCATTGGAAGGACATGCAGAGTGAACAAAAACAAACTTTGTTCTTTGAAGCCATCGTGATTCTTTAGCCTGTTCTAAGTGATACACTCTCCTTAGTGTGTGAGGTTCTCTTGAGCTAGAAATCACATGTAGTTATCACAACATGAAGAAGGAAAGGGGGATTCTCTTCCTTAAAAGTGAAGAAAAAACATCTAGTATCTTTCCAGGATTGCAGAGGAAAAAAAAAAACAGAAAAATTAGGTACGTGCTGTGGAAAGGAAAACATTAGAGGTATGCTCAAAAATGTATACACTAAGCAGCGAACAGCAGTGTTTCCAAGAGAAAGAAACATTCTGAAATTCAATAGTTTAGGAAAAATTACTATATGAGGAGGAAAGATTGAAAGTTTCTCCATGCAGAATTGTGAGCGCACGCCAAGGCCAGAAGGAGGGGGAGGGAGGTTCTGTGGAGATGACTAGACTGCAGTGAATGCGTGTGTGTGTGTGCATGTGTGTGTGTGTGTGTGTGCGCATATATGTGTGTACATACAGACACACACCTGCCTGTGTGAGCTTGGTACATATGATCATGAACTTGTTAATAAAACACACAAATGCAATAGAAAGAATGAGCATCCAAATAAACTATTGAACATATACAATGTTCACAAGACATGGATTGAGATTGCTCAGTATTAAAAAATAAAACATCAATATGTAGATACAGCAATTCTTACACAACAATAAGTATTGTGCTTTACTTACAAATAACCACAAATTTAAAATTAGAATCATCAAATTTGAATATCACAGATTCTCAGACTATGGAAAAGGGCCAGAAACCATTTATTTGTTTGTTTGTTTTGGCTTTGCAGTAGAATAAGGATAAACCTCTTGCTTAAGTCCTAATGTAATAATTTGTTGACTTTATGATCACCTTTTCTGCAAAATGGGACTTTATTCTGTCATAACTGCGTGCTGTTGCTATCACAAGCTGAGACGAGAGAACGAATGGAGAGATTACTAGCGTCTACTACGGGTTTGCTCATAGGCAGCGAGTCATCTGTGTGTGTTTATGCTGTTCCCCCAGAATAAAGCACCGATTTAGACACATGCTGATGACGCCATATCACTGATAGAAAACGTCCTAAGATCACCTAGAGAAGCTATGCTAGATTAGGATAAATGCAGCTCTAATCTCACAACACAGATTTCACCATTTTGCTCCAGGAGAAATCTTTACATCCATGGTAGTAAAGATTTCTTCTACTATAGTAAATGTTAAAAATATCACCTATCTCAAAGGGCTATTGTACATAGTGAACTATGTATATGTGTATTTACATATATATGTGTGTGTGTGTATATATATAAATATATATACATAGCTCATTATCACAAGAATAAACTCTCCTTACTATACTCTAATCATTAGCTGCATACAGAAGAACTCAAAAAGCAACATATATAGTAAACAGTCAATCTATATGTTTGTGTTCTATGCTGAGTAAACAGAAGTTTGTTCCATGTGTTATTTTTTTACAGCTCCCCGGAGGCACGTGCAAACAGTCACTGCTCCCGCCCTCCCAGACGGGGTTTTAGATGCAGGCAAATGAATGAGTAACAGAAACGAAGTTTAGTGAGTGCAAGGATATGTGACATGGAGCACACCTGAAGGTGACATAAGACAAACATGAACGATTCGAGAAAACTTAGATAGTCTCTAACCATAAAACTTACCCAAGAACTTCACATTAAGAAAAAAAAAAAAAACTTCAAAGAAACAGAAATCTTTTTGATTTTATGAACAATTCAAGATATAGCCCACATCACTATTCCCCTTCAAAATAAAACTTTCTAAATTTTCTGTAGTTGTTTTATCCCCTTGTCTATCCTCAATTATTTAATTCTTCATTATTATTTACTCACATGATTTCAGATGACGTTCAAGGTCACTAATGGCTTCTAGAGAGCCAAACACTTTCTCATATCCCATGTCTTTATCTAACTTGCACTCTCAACAGTGTTCTCTATTTTATGAGGATTACAATTAGAATTATATACATGTATGTGTATATATATATTTTATATACATTCAATTGAATTCTGAGGTCACTGCTTATACACGCAACTATTTACTTGATATCTACATTCGGGTATCTAATAGACATTTTAAATATAACAAGATTTATTGTACTAATAATTCCAACGATATGGAAAACTTAACACATTTTTTTCCTACAATTGAATAAAAATGTCATTACAACCTGAGAAAGTAAGAGAATAAAGATACAAACCCTAACATTTAGTGGTTGAGTTTTAATGTTCATGCTAGTTCAAAAGATATGATATTAAGCCCAAGTGAAAAAGCAAGCTTGCTACTGCCCACGACAGAGTATGAACAAATTACTCTCAAAAAAAAGAAAAGAAAAGAAAAGAAAATCAAAACCTTGGGTAACTTCTGACATAGGAGAGCTAAAGTAATCAAGATGTAAAATCAACCTATTGTCAAGTGAAACCTTTGGAATACACAGAACAGATTCAAAATGACTCAAGAGCTCAAAGTGCCTGGCCCACAGAAAAATCGATGAGGACAACATGAGCTTAAAAACAAAGTTTCAAACCATGAGAAGTAATGATTCAGTGTGAGGAGAAGTAAACAGAGAGGAAAAACAGCATCCCAAGAATCTGAGCTACAGCAATCTGAAAAGACTACAAAACAATCATATCATTAAAAGATTAAAGTAATAGAAATCATAATAAAATAGTAAACTGAGAACAGAAAGAGATTTGAAAAAGAACAAAGTAGAACTTCTCGAAAAGCCAAATGAAGTTCTAGCAATTAACAAGTTGTCAATGGATGAATTAAATACAATGTTAGATACTATTGAGGAAACTAATTAACCAACAGAGGAGAATTAGATTTTACAGAATACAGGAAAGAATTACGAAGAAACTGTAACTATGATAAAGAGTTAAAAGACAAACTGAGGTCCAGAATTGCATAGCCAACAACTGTCTACTCAATACATATACTAGAATATTAATTTACAAGCCCACAATGACCAAGGGCAGCCAACACGTTCTCTCACATTCCTTTGGCCTATGGTCACCCCTAAGAAAAGCTGATGGGGAAGTTCTCACTGCCTATCTTCCCAGGAGGAGGGAGAAACAGGTTCTATATGCACCTGATGGCTTCTGCAAAAGAATAACTAAATTAAAATTGTGTGTGTCATTTAAATGGCAAAACTATAAAGGTTGATCTCCTATAAAATGGTGGTTGTGGGGGTGTGTCCAGAGTCCCCCAAAAGAAGCAATAAAAAAGGAACACATTCTTTTTTTTTTAAGTACAATAGATTTTAATTGAATATTTTAAAAATTGCTGATCTACTTGCTGACAAATCTCCACAAATTCCAACAAAGTTTCCTCTCAACCAATGTCAGTGAATGATAGCTGACATTTTGTAGTCACTGAGCAATTAAAGTGAAATCAATTTTTTTAAGTTTTTTAATTGTTGAAAATTAATGGGTGTTAAAGAGATTCATGATGAAAGTTACAAATAAAAGTTCTATGTAAGCACGATGCAAGATTCAGCTAGACTAATGCATAGAGGCCAATTTATACTATTAAATTTAGTAACTAAAATAAAGATAAAAAATACATGAGTTCAAGTACAAGTTATGAAACTCGGGACAGTGAAACAGATTTTTATAAACGGGAAGCAGAAAAATAATAGAGAATTAACAGAAATTAAGAAGAGAAAAAATATTCCTTTAAAAATTATATATAAAAGTGGGTAAAACACGAAGAAAATTGATTTGAAAAAAAATGACAGGAAAAAATAATCAGAAATGGATGCATATATTTATAAATTGTTTGAGAGCACTAAGAAGCATATTATGTCAATATACACTTTGATATCAAAGAAATGAAGTGAGCTGATAAAAAAATTAGAAGATTAGAATGAATGACCATTAAAAAGTTGAACAAACAAGACTCAGAAAACAGTGTAGGTAGGTTCATTCTACCATACCTTAGCTATCTTGCTTCTACATAAGGTATTTCAGAGGATACCCAACTATCTAGAAAATCACATTTAAACTATAATAAGCAGTGTGGGTGCACACTGTGGAGTGCAAACCAGCCTGAACCCCCAGAGGGCACTTGGGCAAATGAGAGGCCTGAGCATAGCGGTTCCTGGGCCCCAGTGAGAATGGAAGAAGCAGGAAAGGACCCGCAGAGACCAGCCCCCACCAATTCAAGTGGTGACTCTGATCTTTCTGAATTCATTGTCAATTCAGTCTTAGTTGGATTGGCATAAAGAGAGCGGCTGCTGATCCTTCATCATGTGTATGAATGAAATAGTGAATGAATACAATGGAAGTATTTGGGGCCCTGTTCCATGGAGTGGAGTGCAAATAGGTGGTGTGAATTTCTTACCCGAGCAATTGTATGGATTATTTAGATGCTGAAACACAGCAACTACTGGTTATTTTAGAGAACTGAATCAAGGGGAAAGAAAAAAGAAAGAAAAAAAGGTCAAGATATTCTAACTGGCAAAAATAAAGCCTCAAGAAAAGAATTACGGGGACTAATTGGATTATATTTATTTTAACATCATATTTATGTGTGTTTATAGATATATACATAGTGAGTGTACCTTGTATATCTCAAGAACAGATATAAATTAGTTCTTGTGACGTAGACTCAATAATGTCCCTTTAGACTCGGTTTCTTTTCATAGCAGGCATTAATCACCAATTAAATCTACAAATGACAAAGTTCTACAAGAGTAGGCAATACATTTCATCTCTTATAATACATATCCTGACTCTGTATGATAAAGATTTCTAAAGAATTGCAAATAAGGCTATTAACCCTACAGCTAAATCATAAGTTACGAATATAATTTACTATTCATAGGGCATTCTCTCCCTCTCTAGAGAACCTACAAATATTAAGTTAAACCCTTAATGGTTAGTCACCGAAATTGTAGATGGAATTACAAGTTCTTTTCTATTTTATGGGCCCTCATGGGGAATAGAGAGAGAGATCACTGACTCATTCTCAGTGGGAAATGCATTACTCCTACTCAGGTTTTCTTAAAGCCCCGCGCACTTCGCTAAGTAATGCTTTATCACCGAAATTTCCGACCTTCCTTCTACCCACGTTCAGTGCCCTGTAATTGCACAGAGCTACAAACATTCAGAGAAAATGCTTTTTTGTTGAAATTGCTTAATGTCACTTGATAAATCAGACCTTCCCAAGTCCTCCACGCATCCCTTTTCTGTGAAAGTGGTCCTGCACAAAGCAGACTCTCTCGATAGATAAGGCTATTGCTTTTGCTCATAATTCTAAGAAATAATTTAAATGAACATGAATAGAATTGTGTCCTGAGTTTACAGACCCAATATCCGAACCATTCCTATTTTCATTTATGTAAGAGAAAGAACCGAAAGACCAACAGAATAAGGAAGTGGTTGAGAAGGCACATAAAAATAAAGCTGTAGCAAGTGTTCATACAAATTCAACTAGGACATAATCCAGACGTTAAGATAAAGTTATACAAAGAAAGACGACTCAGAAAAGGGAGGACGACCATCCAAATTTTTTTTTTCAATTAGTAAGAATGTTCATACAGAAATGGTAGAAATGACACTCTCAACCATTGCTGAAGGAAAATGTAAATTTTCGTGACATCTTTGGAATAGAGGATAATATACCAAAACGTATCAATGGTTCTTAACATTTACCCTATATCTCATGAGGCAATTATTCTAGAAAAATACCAAGCTATATGTGAAAGTATATTTATGTTAAAAATATTCATTCTGTATTACTTTTCAGTATTGGAAATAATCCATTTAATCGGGCCCTTATTGAATAAATTATGATTAGTCTGTATAGTAAAATATTACAAACCTTTCAATGATATGAGAAGAATTGTGATGACACAAAATTAACGAAGCTAATATAACGTGGGATGAAAAATCGTAATGCACAATTTTACATACATAATGATTCCAATTATGGATGTGTACACCACACAGATACACAGTAACGAGATACACATGAAACAGGGTTTTTCATCTTGTTCAGTTTTACCCAAGGCCTCAACACTGAGAACAAAGGATTTTTAGGTTCCTTTCATCCTATAACAGAATGACAAAAAAAATAAAAGAGAAATCTGGTCTGCACCCATGATGCCCCTCTCCACCTGGACAGTGACGAGGAGACACGGAAAGGCCTGACATCCGAGCCCTTGGGCACTTCTCCTCCTTGGGGAAGTGGGGAAGGTTGTCTGCCCCACATGGAGCCAAATCAGCGGGACTCAGAGCACAACCACGACACGTGTCAGGTGGTCTGAAGGACAGAGAAGTGCTCCACGCATGCCAGAAAGAGTAAAAGCATCGTGTTGCTCGGAGAAGCGAGACAAGGCTTCTCTGGCAGTGGCCTGCGCTTTCTGAATCTGGGAGAGTGAGAAGAAATAAAAAAATAAAATACCCAACGACCTGAAGGACCAGTTGGATAGGAGAGATGAAGCCAAGAGAAGAAGCAGATATGACTAGGTCTGTGGAAGAACTCAAGGGTGGACCGGTTAGTGGCCAACTGGAAGAGGGATGCGATGGCAGACTGTCACTTGAGCATCTAATGACCAGGATCATCCACGGCCTTAAGATCCCTGCCCGTGCCCCGGACTTGTCCTTCTCTTTCTTCTCTTGCTGCCATCTATCTACCCAACCCTGGAAAAGAGAGAGGCAGCCCAGGGATGGGGGAGACGGGGTGCAGGAGGGGCGTGGGCACTGCCGTTCTCACCATGGGTGACAGACTGAACCTTTGATGATCGATGGACTGGATTTCTTAACCACTAAGACTACGGACCTTTTATTAACATCTGATACTAATGAAGACAAATGCTATCGTTGCTAGATTTTAGGTTTGAATCAAGGACAAAACTTGTTCTAGGAAGTAGAGTAAAAAAACATACGTAACTGCTTTCTTTCTCATGTGCAACTTGTTCAATTAACCAGACATCCCAAATTATGAACAGTTTTTTCCTATGGATTTTAGAATTAAGGTGATCTTTATTGTACTTTGTATGTTAATCTTCATTTTAAAGTATTATAGGAGAGCAAGAAATCCAACGTGTTTTTGTCCAAGGATGAGTGTCTTGCAAAGCGAGTGATGGCCAGCGAACCAGAAAGCAGAAAAACGGAAAAGCTGGACCATGGCAGTTGCCTGTGACACACGGGCATGCACTAGTGAATTGTGAGAGAACCCTTTCAGAATGGAAGAAAACAGACTATGAATTTCCAAGAATTAAATAGTGCCCAGTAGTGAAAAAGAATTCGCAGTAAGCACAGCATTTAAGAAACAAGAATGACCAGGAGAGGAAGCAAGAGAAACAATATCATGACTAAGGAGAAGGTGATTAAAATTGCTTTATCTGCATTTTTTATATGGCATATCTTAAATAGACATTCTCTTCAAATATTTTATCAATTTAGATATACTGTCAATAGACTCAATATTGATAAATTGTATGTTATGGATTGAATAAACATATTTAGTTCGTAATTTTAATGGAATTCTGTACATCATTTTTAAATAAGTGAAATATATGAGTTTCTATTCTCAGTCTGTATAAACCCAAGTGTTATACACACAGATACTAACAGTCTAACACGATGGCAAGAAAAAGTTCTATCCCAGCATGAAAACAGCATATTTTTGCCACAGGCACAGTACATTTAGAAATGTTAAGAGTGAGACAATGATAAATGCAATTCTGTTAAACAGGAAGGCAATTTCTAAATGCCTTTCTACGGAAATTTTTTCTTGAAATTGCTATAAATATCACTGGAATTTGTTATTTTGGTGTTATTCTCCAGAAAAACTTTTTCACACCTTAAAACATACAGCTGTAATCATTCCCTAGTGAATAATGGCACAAGGTCAGCTTCATACCATCTAAAATTGAGATAACTAATTATCTAACTTTTAATTAAATTTACTTCAACCTGTCTATATGAGGTAAAGGTCATCTTCAGCCTAAAATTCAGTAAAATAGCTTCCTCTGAGTTTATTCATCAGTAATAAATGTTAGCTTCTAGTAACCACCATGTAATGAAGTATTTTAGCTGATGCCTCCATAAATAAAATTATTTTTAGAATTTTCACTTCAAATTATGAAAGCAGAGGAATGTCATTACATTGTTGCATATGTAGTTCAAAAATATGTATTTCGTTACATATGTAGTTGAGATGGACCCATGTGATCACAGACTTGTAAAATAATAAAAGTTGAAAAGATTTGCTTGACCTCCCATATCTAACTCCTCCTGTTTCTGTGAATCTGGACACTAATTTGGCATGAATATTCTTTTTTAAAGGCAATAAATGTATCTAATTCTCTTCTCTAGCACATATTAACACAGTTTTCATTTTCTAGTATATTTTTAAATTTTTATTTTAAAAATAGGTTTATTTTAATTTTATATGGATAATACTGGCAAATAGGTTCCGTTTTTTTATTGTTGTTATTATTAGGCTCAGTTCATACAACGTGAGTAATTTAGCCGTGTAGCTGCATCAAATCATTTGGTCCATTAAGACCCGGCTTAAGCTGCCAAGTGACATTTTTTCTGCATAATGTTGTTTGGTATCTGCATTGATCAAATTAACTGGTCACTTGCCAAATGACCACTTCCATTTGGCATATAAGACAAAGATGGGAGTGAGAGAATGATTTACTAAGTGTCTGGAATTTACTAAATATCTGTATAGATATCCATCCAAATTATATAAATTATACTAAAATATGACTTAATCACCCATTAGGACACCTCTCAAATTAATGGATACTTCCAATTATAGAAAAAAAAACTACTAAAAATAGAAATTTAATATAAACACACGATCAGATGATAAAAGCACTTTTAAAACTGTTTAAGGTGAAAAGATTTGTGGTTTGTGATACTAACAGGATGAACATGAATACATTTTAAAATTTCTATCTACTGCATAGTTATTTACAATTGTGAAAGAAAATAGACATGTATTAGACACACCATTTACAAAATTAAAAAATCTGTTATTAAATTGTTGCTTTGATATTTCCTTAGGTTCTTAGTCATTTATGTTTATGAGTGTACCCCTTTGTACACAAAAACTTCATTCTTAGTTTGAAATATAAACTGTGATACAGGGTTATAATTACCAACTTTGAGCATAAATCAACATATTTTAACACCTAAAGACTTAGCCTATTTTTATCTCTCCTTTCATCTTCATTCTCTGATCCTCATTAATCTGGGATCAGAGATAATAATCATTTTAAAAATAAGGCTGAAAATTATCTTCTACATTTGTTTCAATGTTTAGTATATTTTTCTTTTGTTGGAAATAGCATAATTATTCCTCTAGTCAATATGGAGACACAATATTAGTAATTATTAGCCTGATACCATAGTAAATAAATTGCAAATAGATTTTTTTTAAAACGACCATTAAAGGTTGTCACCATCTTTCTGAGAGTTCTGTAGGCAATCAGGTGGGAATAATGTAACAAAAGGATGAATTCATAACAGTAATATTAATGCCAGTGAACACTTATTCAACATTTAATTCTGTGTTTATGTCATATTATTTGTTTTACGGTCTGACTCCTAGGCTTGCCTGTTAAGCCCCATTATGCTTGCTTCCGGAAGTGGACTAATTCAGAAATTTGCATAGGCAGGGAATGGCCTCATTCTGATATTTGCTGATATTTGCAGACGTCACTACCTGCAAGATTATGGCTTTCACTATTTCTGTGTACACTGATCTAAACAAACCAAAGATTGACAGATTGCAAGAACAGGTACTTTCACGAGACAGACAAATGACAAGCACCCCGCCACAATGCCCATGCTGAATTTTACATTATTTCTAAGAGTTTAATTGTATCTGTATTTTCATGCAAAATCAGTAAGTTCCAAAGGTTAGAGCTAATTGTAATAGAATCTAAAGAAATCCATGTTACATAAATGTACTAATTTATATAAAATCAAATCATAATTCTTCAAAAACTAATCAAATACATTAAGATGTTAGTATAAATAGTGTCTTACTTATTCTCACATCCAGAGTAAATTAGGCTGTTCATGTAATGATAAAATTGCATTTTCTAAACTAGTCAACAAATATTTGAAATGAAAATAAGCTTTTTAACTGTATATGAAAGCAAAGTAAGTATAAATTGATAAATTCTAAATTACTGTTTTCATTACTATTTGGACATTATTCATTAATCCATCTTATACAATACTAAATTTAAAAAAAAAAACCTGAATTCCTCTCAATATAAGCCCAAAAGGCATTCAATTCAAAATAAAAATTTATTCTAAAACATAAAAATTCAACAAATTAGAATAAGCAGGATATTCATAGACTCACAGTCTCCAAAATAAATCAATCATTGTTGTCATAATCCTCATCATGATGTTTGTTAAAACATTATACCATGCCTATAAAATCAGGAAAAAGCCTAGGGTGTTTATTTTTAACTCTATTTTTTAGTGTTGCTATTTAAATTTTGGATAAAAGTTTAAAAGTTATGAATATTAAAAATATGAAGATAAAATCAGCATTTTTTACATAGTAATATAAACAATAGAACACCAAGGTTATAAACAGTAAAATCTGAACACACATTAGGGTCTATTGGTTGGTTATATGTTCCAAAATAAATTAAAAAAAAAAACATAAAACAGCATTTCTTACAGTCCAGAATTGACCTGAGATTAATTATTAATTAATTAATATTAGCCAAAAAAAAGTATAAAATATCCAAGAATAAACTGAATAGGAAATTTATAGGAAGTATATCAAGAAAACAAAAACTTTCTAAAAGGGGGAAAAAAGACCCGAATAGTGTCAACAGGTATCAGCGATGAATAGAACCAGTCTCTAAAACGCACAAATCTAACGCCATCCACATCAAAGGGATCACAATGGGATTCTCTTTAGGAATATAGAACAATAACTCAGAAAATTACCTACCAATATGCATATGACACAGGAGTCAAGAAAATTTGTAAAAGAAATATACTGCACTCCTCGCTTTGTGAATTAAAACATAGCAAAGTAACAGTATTAACACCAGGTGGTGTTACAGAAGCGAGTTCAAAAAAGGCAAAAACCCAGAAATATGTCTAAATAGTTATAGGATTTATGAGTTAGTTTTCCATTGTCAATGAAAGTAAATCAATACTATTTTGAAGAGACAATGTTGGCAATGCAAATATTATTAAAATGTGCCCAACTTTTTACCCAGAGATTGCAAAAGTAGTAATGAGGTATATGCTAAAAAATACCTAAATATCACTTAAGTGGGTTTTAGTTAAATGCATTGCTCTGTACATAGGATAATGTATTCATTAAAATTATTTTGCAGAAAAGTTCAATAATTTTATAAAACATTCTTCTTAATGTTTGAAATATTTTCTATATTTTCCAAAATTTCAATATAAATTCACATCCTTCTTGGTATAAAATCAGACCATTAAGATCTGTTTTTACTATTCTAGACATACTTATCTAGTTTTTTAACATTGACACTTTTTAGATTTGTGAAAATATATTAGATTTTTAGTGGAATTTTGGATTTCATTAGTTGAATAGTTGGTTGTTTCTGTACAGATTATATACAAATTAATAGGACTCTAAATATGAATTACTCGAAATCTAAATCAAACTAAGAGAAAATATTTTAGACTTTTTAAACTTTGGTATCAATTTGGCAATAAAGAGAGAAAGCCATCTTAAATGAAAGCCATCTCAAAAGAAAAAAAATTTTCTACGATGATGTCTCTTCAGAGCAAACTTCACTGTAAGTTACCTGGATTTCTACTGAATGCTATGAACATAAAATTTCAATTATTGCTATATGTGTGAAGAAAAATATCCCAGAGGAGAGAGGAAAATGATCGATTGTGAGAAGTCTGATGAGCCCAAGGTCCCCAGAGGCTGGTGTGCACAGATGTCATATAGAGACATTTTTAAAACTTTAAGACCCACTGCAGTAGATGGCCTGTGCTTTCTCTCTGCACACAGTACATAGTGTTTGTGGAGAGAAGGAACAAATGAAGGAAATCACTCGTAAAATGGCCCAGGACAAGAGTGCAAAGTCTCTGGGCAACTGTTTATAAAATTATATATTAGGTAACAATGATGGGACACTGGAAAGTAGCTCAATGTCAGAAAATATTTCCAAACCACATACTTCAACTTGGAAATGAGCCTGAAATTCACCACGTAGCGTTCTCTGATACAATATCCAAAATGATCCTCCCCCAATAACTTAGAATCGATTAGACTAGCTCCACGAAAACAAAGTTTGCAGGTAAAATCAACTCACCGAGAATTCTCAGACACAATTATGAGCTGCACAATAGCAATCAGCTTCCTTACTCATTATTATTTTCTTGAGACACAAATAATGAGTTAAATATTTAAGAATTGGATGCTTTCCTTTGGCCTATGGAATGCTCATGAGAAAATACTGATTATAAAATTTAGCCATAAGAAGAGGCTTGCAAAACTCCCAGAGTGATCAATCGTGAAAACTCAATTTTATAGCATATTTAAGTGTAAATGGGGTTGATACTGGTGACTAAGGTAGATGCTTCTAATTTTGAGGTCTTCTTTTCCAAACCAATGTTTTTTGTCTGTGAAAGAAAATATGCTCTTTATACAAAAATTAAGGGGCTGAAGGAATCATAATATCATATATTTGTGAAAGCTAGCAATTTATTGTCTCGTTAAACAGTAAATTCGTGTTTAAAGACACTGTATATTTAAAAGTGTATCTAAAACTGGTTTTAAGCATCCTAGATGGATGTCAGATACCACACCTTTGGTTGCTAAGCTTTATATTATCATCGTCTTAGGTCTAAAGCAGAGACTACTGAACACACAAGTGTGTCAGCTCTGGGAAAAGTGTGGGTTAAACCCCAGTGAATTACACCCATACTACAATATTGTGATCACTGTGAAGAAAGCAAAAGTGACTTACTGTTTTGTGGCTGGATCACCCCTCATGCATCCCCTGAAATCGTATCTCACCTTATTTTCTATTTGCTTTGTATCCCGGATTAGACGTGGTCCCAAATGGCCATTATATAAAACACTCTGAAAGAGCTCTGTGGGTGAAACACAGAACTAAACAAAATGCAATCCCTGAACTACTAAACCATTCCATGATGTGTGTGGCCTGGCTATTTAAGGATTAAAGACTGCGTCTACATGGGTAGCCATATGCAAATCAGTAAGTAGCAGCAATGAGTGCATTACCACTAGACCCCCTGCTACCCAGATCTCACTGCAAGGATGTTAGAACTCTGCTGCCTGTAGTGTCGTCCTTTCTAAATGAAGGCATTCCATGACTGGCGAGTTAGTAAATTCTCTATGAAATTCCAAATGCATGTTCTTTTCCCTTGACTACGGTAGATCTTTAGGAGTTATTTGTAACCTTGAAACAAAGAGAAAACATTTTTGTTCAAACAGCTAAGGGAAGTGCATGAACTTGAAAGATAATTGCTTTACAAAGTAGAGCAAAATTGGCCACGCCATTTTTAAATTAAATTTGAATAGAATCATGAAAGAATCCCTAACATTTTCATCATTGATAGCATTTGGTTAAACTGATAGTAACGTATGTTATTAATACCTAATTATTTTCATGTGTGTTTCTGAAACCAAATACCAATTTACTAGAATCTATTAATTTGTTCACAAATATTTATTGTGCACCAATTATGTCAACTCTGTATTAAGGGGTCTAAGAAATAACAAACCTTTTCCCAATAGTTTAGAGCCAGTTGAGATACACGAATTTGAACAGATAGAAATCAAAATAGTAGAAAATCTGGCTTAGTTGCAGGGCGATAATGGAATTCGTAATATCGGTGGAAACACAGAGGGACAGGTATCCCTTGCACTCACAGAAGTGTGTGGACACGCCTCTTTAACAGCATCACCGAGAGCTCAGGGGATGGTGGGGGGCGTTGTGCAGGCAGATCAGAGGGGAAAGGTGGGCAGTGCCCTGGACACCTGCTTCCTGCTGCCAAAAATACCCATCAGATAACTTTCTCCTAGGTTTCTATGGTTAAAAGACTTATATGGAAACTTGAAGCAAGGATAAAGAATAGTCCAGACCCCAAATTTCAATACTGTTTTTGAAGAATTCAGAACGCAATTTTAAAGTCTAGGGTTTGGGGTTTGTTGTTGTTTTTTTAAATCTTTCTAAGCATCATTTTAATATTTCTAGTGACTTTCATCTCGTGATTAAGGAAGTACTTTACATGCATGTTGTAATACCTTAGCCTGGGGTTATAAACATTAATTTTATCAAGTATATTGGCAGGAAACAACAGACAGACATTGAAGGGGCTAGAAAAAAAGGAGAGAGGGAAAGATAGAAGGAGAGGGAGAGGGAAAAAAACTGTTTTATAGCAGGTGATCATATATATTTTAATTGGAGCAGTCAAATGTCAATGTATTGATTTCTTTCTCTGCAGAAGTATTTGTAGATGCATCTATGTGAATATAACTCACTAGATAATGGCTGGCAGGGTGGGGGAGGGGCAGGGACCTGTATGAATGTGTGAAGGAGGGAAATAAAGAAGCAGAACCAAATGTAAACCTGCAAAGTAACAGCAAGCGGTGGGTAATCGGTTCCACAGAGCCACGGTGAGATGGAGCGAGGGTTCGGAAGATGCTTTTGCAAGCACGCGCTCCACACTGCGTGCCAGTAACAGAAAGAGGCCTGGGAAAACTGGAGCTAACCAAAATGAGTTTGATTAAAAGCTCGTTAGGAGTAAATCTTGATAGTTTTTCAGTAGGAGTTCTTACTGAAAGCAGTGTTCTCTCTGAAAGCAGTGTTTTTCTATTGCAGGTACTCAATTCACATTGTTCTTCTTGACATTGCTACCCTGATGAGCAAATAGTTGTTTTCAGTTATATATATGTCATATATGTAAACTGAAATATATATATTTCAATAAATAAATAAATAAATATAGATATATATAGATATGGATACAGATATAGATATATATAGTTTACTTGTTCCTTGAGTCAAATTAGAAGACTCATATTCATAGCAAAACATTTTTCAATGTAGCGCCTATCATCTAGGATACAAGTATCGCCCTAGGTAACTACCACCAAAATTACTATAGATTCCACAGTGCTGTACTAACTAACTGATGTGTTTCATGTTAAACAATTTTATTAAGAATAAGGCATCTCACATTCAGAAAATAATAATATCAATACATTATTAATTACTTATGTGCTAGAGGCTGTTCTACGTTACTAACAAAATGAAATCATCAAATTCTCGAAACAATCCTGCTACAGTGACGTCACCATTTTACAGATGAGGAAACTGAGGTAAAAACAAATTAAGTAGTCTCAAGGGCACACTGCAGGTATGTGGGAAAGATGGGATTAGAAAATGGGCAGGAAATATAAAAGTAAATGAGACAATTAGAATGATGCATACATATACAATTTTAAAAAGTATAATAGGTAATGCTCGAAGCATATCATTTCCCCAAGTTTGGCATTGTGACAGAAGTGTCAGTTGTTTTTCTAACAAGGTATGGACAAATGTTTTTAAAGAAGAATTATGTAAGACAGAAATCATGAATATTTATGCTACTTCTAATTTATAGTAGAAGTTATTGTTCTTTATATTTTGATTTATTTCATCTAAAAATAAGTTCCTAGCTATATTCTTCCCATAGGCAATAAGTGATATCCAAAGTACTTGAAAAATAAACAAATGCTCTTTAAAGATTTACTACTCATATTGTATCTCTGTTTACTACTGAAATACAGTCCATGATTACCATAGCAATAAATATGCTAAATATTTCTCATTTGCTAGTATATTTTATGAAACTTTCTCATTCTGACAGCTTAAAAGGAACCTAAATTTCTCATTCTCAAATTCAATAAGGGAAATAGCCAGGGCTGATGGATTTACATGATGTAAGATTTGCTGAAAAGTAATGAAATTATATTTCAAGGCCATATAATTTGTTCTTACCAGAATAAATATGTATATGTATATATAAGTTACAATTATTTTTACTCTTGGTTAACTAATTTTATAACCACTAATAATGAGGGTACTAATATCTTTGATGGTTATATACTTCTCACATTAATAGCTATAAAAAGAAAGACCACCCATCAAAAAAGTCTTATAACATATTGATAATGCACAAAAAATGATTATAAAGTTCTGAGACTAGCTTTTACCAACTTATATGTTGGAAAGAAAAACAAGACCCTAAAAAACACCACCAAAAAAAGTGAATTTTGTGGCACATATTATAGAGGTGAACGCTGGCATTAACCAGCACCTAAAACACCTGAAATCTGATTAGATTAACACAATCTCATGCTCTCACACTCCAAAGACCTAACAAAAGAAAAAGCTCGCTCATCTCTAGACATTAAAAAAAAAAAAGTTATTGTGCTATGCAACTTTATAGCCCAGCTCTCAGCAAAAGACTTTGAGGTATATAAAATGTCAAGAAAACAATCTAGAGAGATAAAGCAATCATCAGCCCTGACTCAGCCATGACAGCTTTTGGCCCCATCAGACAGGGGTCACCAGTAGACTAGCGCAATCACGGAAAGAATCACGAAACTGAAGACAGGTCATGGGAAATTAACCAAACCGAAGCAGTAAAAGAAAGTGGAAAAACAGCACAGAGTAACCAAGAACTATAAGAAAGTATCAAACGGTATAAAAACACATCAAAATGTCAACGGAGACCATGTGAGGGCAGTACCGAGGGACGCCTCCACCTCTCTGGTGTGATACCAGGAGATGCCCAGTTGGGGTCTGACTCCCTCCCCATGCCCAGCAGTAATGAGGAGCCTCACCCATTGGTGATAACAAAGGCCAAGGGGGGAAATTAGATTGTCACCCAAACTGGAAAGAACCAAGGTGGTGTACCCCTTCACTTTCTGGGGTGATGTCAGATAAGATTCAGTGAGATCCAGAGTCTCATAATAACACCCCAAATGTTCCGATTTCAACAGAAAAATCACTCACTATATCAAGACTCTAAAAGATCTCAAATGAGAAAAAGATAAATCAACAGACATCAGTACTAGGATGACAAAGAGGTTCAATTTATATGACAGAAATTTTAAAGAAATACTCATAGAAAATGCTTCAACACTTACAAACACTTGATACACATAGAAAAACTCTCAGTAAAAAAAAAGAAAGTCTCAATAAAATAAAATATATAATCAAATAGAAATTTTAGAAGTGAAAAGTAAAATAACCAAACATTTTTAAAAAATGGATGGATGTCTCAAGAGCAGAAGAGAGGAAACAGAGAAGGGAAATCATCATACTGAAGGTCAAATAGAAATTTCTCAGTGAATAACAGAAAATTGGCAGGAAAAAAAAAAGAACAGAACCTCTGAGACTCAGGGAACTAGTATAAAATGTCTAACATTCATCTCACTGGAGCCCTGGATAAGAGGAGAAAGACATCAGGCCTAAAACAGTGAACAGTCATAAACGTACAGATGCAAGAAGATGAGCAAAACTATGATACACTCAAAGCGATTCATGCCAGGACACAACATAGTGAAACTCCTGGAAACTACAAACAAAATCTTAAAAGCAGCCAGAGTTCATGACCCCTTTTACCTGTAGGGGAAAAACAATTCAAATGACAGCAGGTACCTCAAAAGAAACCATTAATTCTGATAGGACATGGCTAAATATTTTTCCAGTCTCTAGGGGAAAAAAAAGAATTGTCAGTCCAGAATTCTAGGTCAAGCAAAATTATCCTTCAGGAAAGAAGTGGAAATGAAGACATTCTCAGATGAAAGAAAACTGAGAATTTGTTACCAGAGGACATATGCTACAAGAACGACTAAAGAAATGTCTCTAAAAAGATGATGAAAGAAGGAATCTTAGAACATGAAGAAAAAAATAAAAGGTATGAGTGTAAATATCAGAGACTTTCCTTCTCCTCTTGAGTTTCCTAAATTATGTTTGATATTTGAGCAAAAGTTTTACTACTTTCTGATGAAGTTCTCAAGGTGTGTAGAGAAAATATTTAAAACAGTTCTATTATAAATGCAGGAAAGTCGAGATGTAAAAGAGGTTTTTCTATCACTTGAACTGATTAAATGGTGACACCAGTAGCCTATGTTCTGGATACATTTCTCGAGAGGTGCCAAATTGTTCTCTAAATGAGGTAGCTCCCGTATCTCTAAATTCTCATGCTTGTACCATTCATTTTTTAGTGTTTGCTAATCTAGTAAGTGTGGAAAGGTATTGAATAGTCATTTGAATATGCAGATCTCATATGACTTCGAAGTCAGGCATCTTTTCGTGTGCTCGTTGGTTTCCTCTCATGCAGATGCCTGCTCAGTAACCTGCTTCCCAAAACAGAGTGAAAGGCGTTCTCGCCTGGGTGTGTACGAATGCACGGCTGGCTGTCGCATCTGAAAAGGAAGTCTGGGATCATTGAGAATGTGTACAAAGTTCACGTATCCCTGACATCGATCTCTGTGCCTCGAGCTGGAGTTTACAGCTATGTTCATTTCGCCCACAGAAAATTGTTTGGCGGAGGATTTGTGTCCTCCCAAATTCATACATTGAAGCCCTAACCTGCAACATTCTGGTTTTTGGAGGTGAGGCCTTTGGGTGGGAATTAGTGTTCAATTAGGTCATTAAAGTGGGGGCTTCATGATGGAAGAAGAGGCCTTTTAGGAAAAGAAAGTCATAGGCTCATTCTCCCTCCAAACCATTTTAATGTTCTCCTTAGACACCGTTTCTCTACTTTTACAACTTCTTGCCTCCCAGATACCCTCCATGGCCTCCTGACTTGTTTAAGTCACAGGGCTCCCTTCAAACCAGCCAGGCATGGCCAGTCTCAGACCAGACGGGGTCAGTGGGTGGACAAATCCTTCCCCTGCTGGACTTCAGGCTCCCTGAGGATAAGGCTGAGTCCCATTCACTGCCAGTCCCTACACTGCTCAAGTGTAGAGCCTTATGGACACAGGTAGTCAAACATGTAACAATATAGGGACCCCTATGGATAAAGGAGGGAATCCATGAAGCAATGCCTTGAAAAATAGACTAGATTCTCCCTTGTAATAGGATAGGACATCATAAAATATCTTTGGGGGAAAAAATAAAACTGCTGAGGCCAGTGTGTGGCACTCCTTGGGAGCAAGCGTAGAAACTGCCACCATGTGTGTGCTTGAATTACTGATGGTGAAATAGAAACTTAAGTGATCGATATCAGACACAGCCATGAGGAAAACAACAGGATTTGAATTGCATTCCTATTTACTTGACTCTAAGCTCCCTGAAGGCAATGGTTTTGTACATACAATGCCTAGCCCAGGACCTAAATATGAAGTGGTCAATATATAATTATTGAACATTGACTGAGAGCTTGAACAGATTGACTGGAAGTTGGATAAAAATAACAAATCAACAAAAATGCAATTTCTGAACATAGGCAACAATATCAATTTATGGTGTCATAATAACTAATATTTTGAGTATAGAATAAAGGAAAATATTCCTACCACCAAAAATCATGGTTTATCTGGAAATAAAGAGTGGATGCTGCTGTTTTGAGGTGTTCGTGAGTCACCAAGGTCAGTGATTCCTTGGCAAGTTGGAGGTGAGCACGCAAGAGCCAAATGCACAGATGAGTAAATTGCCCGTGTAGAATTTAGAGCTAAATTCAAGAGACCCCAGAGAGTACACGGAGCAAAGCTTTGCTTTTCAAAAACCGCATCACAAAACTAAGGAAACATATTGCCTCGACATAATTAAAAGAAACTAAAGTAAAAACAAATCAAAGGATGAAATATATTTTAGAATATATTAGGAGATATCGCCATTCCTAGGATGACATTTCTAAATACCAATTTGGAAGAGTAAGAAGTAATTCCCCAGGATACATTAGCAAAAACATCTAGTGAGAAAAATGTTTATAAGACATATACTCAATATACAAAAATAGTATCTGCAGTGAAATGCTCAGATCTTATATCTTATGAAATTAAAAAATAAATTTATGGAGTCCAGCAGAGTATGAATATATAAAAGCAGGTACAATTCTATTAAGATCCATAAAGTGGTACATTAGTTGGTATCAAATTATACCCTTGTAGAGAACTTGAATTATGGTAGTATTGCTACAAAAATGCTATTTTATATGCATGCACATAACCACAGGCACAGAATATTCAATATGAAAAAAAAAAAAGCTGCAATACAATTTGTAGAATGAGAAAGTATAAGATGAATGCAAAGCCTCCTTTTTCATTTCAAATAATTTTGGTGGCGGAATGGCTTGATTATTTTATAGATACGTCCTAACTTTTTATAATAAATAATACCATAAACTTTCCTGTAAATTTAATTATATACTAAGAAAGTACTTCGTAAAAGAATATTACTGTAAATTCATTTTAAAGAAATGTAATGTTTTGTCTTCCTAAAGTATGAAAATTTTATAATAGAAAACATTTTATAAGAGAAAATTCTCATAATACATTCTCATAAAACATTTTATAAGAGAAAATTCTCATAATTTCATATCTAATTTTATTTGAAAATATACATTTACCATTGTTTCTATGTTAATGTAAATAATTCTGTATATAAAACAATTTTGTATGAAAAATCACTTATTTCATACTTTGAAAGTTCCGAGAAAATACAATTTGCATATATCACATATGTCTACGTGTGACAATTTAACACATCCCTTTTAAGTTAACATTAAAATACATTTGTTTTATAGCAATCAGGTAGTAATGCATTTGTTTGTTTTCTAATATTTCAAACCCAGATCAAAACTTTTGCATCTTAAAAGGCAATGGAATATCTGTTATTGGGCTTAGGTGAGTGAGGTGAAGTTTGCAAAAGGAAAATGGTGTGTCATCGTGTTCTGCTCCACAAATGGCCTTTGCTCCTGTGATGAGTGGCGGGTGAGGGACAGTGTCAAGGAGAAAATCCAAAATCAGACTATTCTACCAAGACACACTATTCATTACCAAAGGCCCCAGCAACTTAATTAACATTTTATTCTGAAGATGTTCAAGAATTCAGTGAAATACATGAGAACATTTCCCATTTACATAAAATCTTTAAAATTACCAAAAAAAAAAACCCTAAGTAAATAAAACTCTTATTATTTATTATATTTTTTAAAAAGTGTTGGGGACAGAGACATGGAAGGGACACTTAATTCCTAAGTAAGTAGCCAACTGGAATCCATGTATCTACAGGAAATTCATACAAACAGCCTATTGTATAAAATAAACTGCTAACTGATAATACGCAACACAAACGTACAGTTTTTCTGTTACTAATAGGAAAATCTGACTTTACTGAGTCCTGACATTAAGAACATTTCTCATTGAGTTTAACATATTACTCTCCACTATTCTTGACACACTCACATCTTCTCAAGTAGTTATGAGAGCATTACAGATCTAGAATTCACACCTCCGGACCAGTATGACAGTATGGAAAATGTTCAATGCATTTAACTCTCTTATTTTAACAACAGCTAAAATTTACTGAGAATTATTTTCCCACAGAAATAAATGTCCTATTCTCAAATGAGAGAGACTCATTCTAACCTGCCAATATGGGGAGAGTATACAGTAGTTAAAATGCAGGCTTCTTATGAGATTTCAGAAGACAAACTGTCCTTCTCTGCTGGGAAGCTAATGGTTTGCCTTCAGCGCAAAGAGGCGCCATCACTCAGTCTTTTTAGTTACATAAAATATAGGAGAAAGTTTATACTGCTATTTCCAGCATAGACGGGGCAGAAAACAGCAGAACAAATGGAGAGAACTGATAGAAATGAAGAGGTAAAAACAGAGGGAATGCTCTTGACAACTAGAAAAATAATGACTGTATTTAAGTATTTCAGATTATTAAATACACTTTATAGACTTTCCTACACGTGCTTTAAAATGGAAAGAAATCACCTCTCTGCCACTCTGTGCATTCTTCTAAATGGACAGGTTTTCACCCATTGTGTTCTCCCAGAGGTAAACAAACCTCTGTGTGGCTGTCCAAACACTCCCCGTTAAGAAAGCTCATTTTAAAATGATGTTCATTTAAAAAAATTAAAAGTAGCAACGTGTACTTTAAAAATAGGTGTGAGTCGACATGTGTTTTACACACAAGGGACTTTTCTAATTCTGAATTCAAAGGCCTGTGCTAGCGGCACCGCTTTCCCGATGAAAAAGAAGGAATGGGATGCGTTTATTTGTCCTTGCGGGAGGAGTCTCCTCTGACATCAACATAAACTGACCTCAAGGGGAGACTGCAATTAATTCTATGCGGCAACAATGATCCCCTCACCATGACAGAAACATTTTGGTCACTAATACGAAAATCTCTATAAGTTATAAAGGCTTTTTGCTTTCATCAGCGACATTTGGGAATGGTGAGATTTAGCACTGTGGTTACCACGGTAAGGCAGATGGTAAGTAGAGCATAAAAAAATGTGGAAGAAATTTAAATTTCTGAATTCTTTAATCAGAAGTCAGTTCCAGCGATTTACATGTCATCCTCACGGAAATGGCCAGATTGTTTTCCGTGCCCGATCTCCAACAGGGACATGAAGATGCAGAATCCTAATAAATTTCAGCAGGAAAGACTTCATTCAAATTATTGTCCTTTGAGTGAGTGCTGCTGGCAAAGGTTATTTAATGTCTCAATCTCAAGTTTTCCCTTTGTAAATCAGACTGCTAACAAAGTTTCTGCAGGTTTGCTATAGATCCTAAATATTAAATTACATAAAGATGCAAAACATTGAGCACAAAATAAAGAAAATAATGGATGTCTAAAAATGGGATTCACCATTCTTCCCTGTAAATATTTTTGTATAACCAACACGTAAATATGAATGTGTTATAGCCATGCCTACAAAAGAAATAATATTTAGATTTTAATTTTTTAAAACTAAACACAAATGCATACACCATTTGAAATGGAATCTATTTAATCATGCTTAGTGCTATAGATATTGTCTAGTACATTGCCATTAGTTTTTAGATAAATGAAAAAAATACAACAAAATTGTGAGCGTAGCTGCATTCTTTATTTGAACAGCTGGCAAGCTATGTCCAGAGATCAGTGTCTTCTGTGGAGGTTGTGTCATTGCTATAAAGCAGCATATCATGTGGCCTCTATTACTGGTGTGATTGTACTCAAGGTTGGATGTTTTCACACAGAGGAAGTTCATAAGTGATGCTGCAAATATTCGAGGGAAGAATGCCAAAGACGAAGCGATGGAATCATAAATCGGACATGAAAGGAAGAAGCAAGTCAATGAAAATCACATGAGGAGTTTAATGCCATGTAAATAGATTCAAATAATGCTCCAGAAATTATCAAATTAGTCTAAAAGTCAGGTTGCTCTTTAAAGCTGCATGAAAGCTCCAGCGATAATGGTGGGAGAGAGTCACAGGGAAGTAAAATTTCTTCAGATGACATCTGGTATTCTGACTCTCTGCGTATAATCACGAGTGTTTCTGAGGAAGCACTCATTATTTATTCATTTAACTAATTCCACAGTAGCAAATAAAGGTATATAAAACAGGGTTTTTAGACAAAAATAATGAGTCCAATAAGGCTAAGCAAAGCATAAAATAGATCCCCAAATAAGCTAATTACTTCATTCTGTTTCTTTCTTACAACAGGAAAATTGGTCATTTAGACAAAAATCAATTCCTAAATTTAAACGTGACTCCCCTTTTGTAAAGACTATTACTCAGTAAATGGAATTTTCCTTCTGTATAAAGTGATACATAAATATAATGGCCTCTCGTGTGACATTTATTGTGTCCACTAAATATTTACTTTGAACTCATGTGGTTTTTCGTTTAATTGTTTAATATAATGTTAGATTCCTTTAAATATATGAAAGCTACAAAGCTTATAGTGAAATGAATACCCATGAGTCAACAGCCTTAAGAACTAGATTATCTATTATTACATCTAGCTGGGTTTTTGTCCCATCTCCCATCTGTCTGCCTGCTCCCCAAAGTAAACACTAACTTGAACTTGATCATCGTTCACATGTTTCAACACTAACTGTCTCATGCAGAGATTACACATTCCTAACAACATTTATGTAGTTTGGATTTGTAGTTGTCTTTGATATTAGTAAGAACAGAATCATCCTGGATATGGTACTCTACCACTTCACTCGGTATCATGTTTCTAAGATTCACTGATGTTGCCACATACATCTCTAGTTTATTCGTTTTCATTCCTCTAAACTATCCCACTGGGTGTATCGAAATTTATTCTTCCACAATGTTTTGCAGGCATTTGAGTTGTTTTTGTGATTTGCTACTTCGTACAGTCCTTCCGCGTCTTCAGTCTACAGCTGAGAAAGAGTGTTGCTGTGATCACATGCCCAAGGCTGGAGTGGCTGACTGACAAGCAATGCAAACTCAAACAAGATGACGCAGAATTATCCCAAAGTGGTCACACCGATTTAGCTTCCGACTTAACGGTTTTTGTTGACACAAATTCTTGATGGCACTTGGCAAAAATTCTAACGCTTGATTGTGACAAGTAGTGATGATGCTCTTTCTCACTGGGGCTGACTAAGGGCTTAAAAATTGCCCATTCCTTACCCACTGATCTTTAACTTGAGCACACTTTAGTCCAGCTTCTCTCCTCACTACAGGCGTGTCACCAAGTTTGAGCAAACTCAAGCACTAAGTGGGAAGAACATCCTTCCAATCCCTTAACAGCTCATTTTGAGAACATTGCTTCCTCCCTGATTCCTTTATCCCAAACAGATATCCACTCCATACTCTATGTGTGCTCATTCTTGCCAATGTTTTAACTGGAAGTACACTGATAAGTGCTTATACATTATACATTAAACGTATAAAATGTTCAACTCCACCAACTGAGTTGTAAAAAAGAGAGGAAAACACTTGAACTTAAAAATTGCTCTGGAAAAAAATTTAGTCTGCGTTGACGGTTGACATTTCTTAATAATGGAATCAAGTTGTTAAGGTTGACAATCCGTTTTATGTGTCAATGCACTTAATGCTAAGGTGAATTTGAGTGAAGCAAATTTAAGCAGAATGATACTGAGTCCCTCTTTTTTCTTATATTTGGTTAATTTCTACAGTTAGGAAAAAAGTCCATATTTAATATCTTTATAAGAAATGTTCAGGTCAAAATCAATTTTTCAAAAGATGAGCTAAAATTATAACCCAAGTTTATATACAAAAACAAAAAATTAGAGGGAAGAAGAAGGTTTACAAATGGACATATTTGTTTAATACTCTTGCAATTTAAAATTAAAATATGGATATACTAACAAGGCCACACATGGGGTGAATTTTTCATGCTTACCGAATGAACTTATCACTATATTATTAGGCTTCAGGAATAGAAAATAAAAATTAATCCAAGACTTCTCAGATTATATTTAAAATGATTTGGTATAATGGATCCAACACTTCTCTAAAATGTAAATTAAACTATAAAATCCTTCATATTTGTAAAACGTAATTTCAACATATTTTGATTTATTAAATTGTCAAAATTTTGAATAGTGAAGTTAATTGTGAGTAATCCCATTTTAAAGAGGGCCATAAAATTTGTCATCTCTGAAGTTACATACTTGGCACAAATCACTTCATAAGTCATGAAGAAGAATGAAAATTTGCCTGTCTCCTAATCCACACCATGTATTATATAGGATAACATGGAAGGATGTTTTTAAAGTTCACATAGGTCTTTGGATTCCTATGGAAAGTAAATTGAATGATAGGAATCAATATCTTCCTCTGACCAAAAACCAGAACTCCAGTAAATTTGTAAAGAAATTTATGTGTGTACACTCAACATTGTTCTACATGAATAGAAAAAAAAAAAACTGTCAGTTTTATGGGGGTAAAAAAGAGAAAACATTAAGTATTTGTTTTAGAAGTATCTAATCTTTCCAAAACAGGTAAGGAGACTTAGAATCATCCTCGTTCTAAAATTTTTACACTTTACCAGTGAAATACGTATGTTTTGAGTGACATTCAATAAGTAGATAAATGAAAAATCTGGGGTCTGTTTATCAATTTACATTTCTCAGTCCTCATCAGCTATCAAGTAGTAAACTGCTTCCCCAACACCCTATCTGAATTCTCATCTCTGCTTTTTTTTATATGTTGTAAGTTCTTTTTCTTCCCAGCATCTGTGTTTATGTAAATTCTATTCATTCCCATAGGATGGCTAAAATTGCAACCTCAGCAGAATCTTACATCTACTCTTTATGCCATTCCTACCATGTTTGAATCCTATGCAATCACTTCATCTAAGAATACCTTGAATAATTTAACCGTCTCCCACATACATGTGCATTTCTAGTACTAAGTGTCCCTTCATTTAATTGATGATGTTTTCAATTATACATTTTACTATATGAAAGTACATAAATAACTTGAACTAACTTATGTTTTATGTCTAAAAATTTCAAAATAAAAAATTAACATACTCCTAAAAAGGCAAGTTTATACTTAGGTATGAATGCATCTCTTCTGTAATAACTTAACAAACCTAGAATTTGTTGGCTATTTGTAAACATAAGAAGTTTAAGTGTTTTTTCAGAATGTGAACAGGCTGCAAGTTGGGAGTTATTTTTTTACATTCAATACACTTTTTAAAAAAAGAATAACATATAAAATGGAGGGCTTGGTTTCTGATGGAAGAAAGAGTCTTCTGTTACTATACCAAGATGCAAAGAGGCAGAAATAAGTACAGTCGCATAAACTTGGGAGATGAGAAGATTACAAACTTAAGGGATTCCGTCTCCTCTGGGGAAGATAAAATACCTTGCACTTGTTCTTCAAATAAATAAGCATGCTCCAGCCCCACGGTAACAGTACCTTTTGCTTCCGCCACATAAAACCTCCCTACCTGTTGCCCGTGTGGACCACTCCCTCCCTCCTCCATCCATCCATCCACATCTGTGCCAGAAGCCTTCCCTACCAACCTATCCAGAAGTCATAGTAGTCATTTTTCTGTCTCTCATAACTTGGTTTAGTTTTCGCTAACCTCATCACCACCTAGCACAATGAATATGGGCCACAGTCTGTGTGACGATGGACTCTGTGTTTTGTTCAGTTATACCTAGCGCCCAGAACCACCAGTGCCTGGCCTATCGGTGCTCAACAACTGATGAAAAAAGCATGTCGATTCTGCCAATGGTAGTGAGGAGGCAGAGAGGCGAAGGCAGGGTAGCACATCAGAGGTGAAAGATGAGAACTGGAAAGGTGTGAGAGTAAGGCAGTGTGACCAGAGGCCTGAGACAGTCCGAGGACCCATGTGAGGGCTCCTGGTGACATACCAATCATGACTTTATGGTAATATCATTTCCCATTCTTAATTTCTCCTTATATATTTCAATTATTTGGCTCAGCATGGGAAAGGCCATCCATTGAAGCAGAATATAATACAATACAGCATGTGCTGGATAGCAAATAAAATAAAAAGGTGATATTGAACAATAAGGCTTCAACAAAGCTTGTCGAAAGGTACGTGCTGCCTTCAAGGAAGCGATTATTTGCTTTAATACAACAGAGGGAAGGGACTGGTATTCTAGATCTGAGAGGGGGAAATAGACAGGTGCAAAGCAATTACCCTGTGTAGCAACAGCGTGTTTCCATTGTAATTCTAATTTATTTTCATTGTTGTTAAAACAAATGTGCTAAGTTCTTTCACTCTGTCATGACAGTTCAGAAATCCCATCTACCCCCCAACCCCCCTTCTACAAAGGCTAATTAATCAAAATAACTTAAAACATGCCAAGCTCCCCTTCTTGAAGAATGGTAAAACAAAAAATATATGTGTGGAGTAGGGGGCAGGGAGAATTTGTAGAGGAAAGGCTGAAACATGCAATTTATCTATTACTTAAAAGGAAACCACTTCAGTCAATATATCACTCAATTTCCTGAATTTCATATGAACAATAGGTAACTGAAATGAACGCAGCAAGAAAACTACTAGCCAGTACAAAATAAGAAGACACCACCACCTCTTTCCGGCTATTTCCTTATTTTTAAGACGAAGGGTTAACTAGAAGCTCCCTAAGATAATGATGGTGCACATGTGGCCATTATGTTTGGGGCCCTATAATTAAGTCACCGGGGATACTGCAACTATGAGCTCAAATTCTAGTCAAAAACTCTCAATCTTTTTACTTTGGTCATTCTATGACTTGATCACCTATATTAAGAAATGTAAGTGATAGGAAACTAATTAGATGAGATAGCTGTTCTAGAAACTGAAGGCCATTCATGCTTCTCTTCCTCTAAGGCAAAGCCAGAATAGATCACTCCAAGTTCATGGAGAAATACATACTTCAGTCCACATGAAAAATATCACACCCATGCTCACTGCTTATCCCGAATTCTTTTGAAAGTTAATGTTAAAGCATTTTCATACTATGTCTACCAGAATACTGTGATTTTGTCCTGGAATATACATTATAGATCCAATGCTTCATTCTCATAAAAATACTGCATCTGTGTACTGTAAAACATTCACTGCTCCGTGATGAATCCATTGAGAATTATTACTGTAATAAGTAATATGCAGACACAAGATTACTAACGCGTGATTCTGGTCACAGAAGAACACAATCTTCATGGAAATGGTATATGAGTAGGCAGTCCAATCTGAAATGGAAATCTTCAGACTAGTATTTATAGTTCAATATGGTTTCTTCAAACTAATTTAACTTAACAACCATTTTGCATTCAGAGCACTGAGCTTTGGCTAAATCACAGCAAATGGGAATCAGAATATTCAACATGTCATTTTGCCATGCCTCGAAAAATCGAATTCTGGTTTTGATCAATTATATGAAAAACGGAGAAAGTACTTAGTACTTAGCTATACACTAAAGTACTTAGCTATACACTAATTTATAATTTATATATATTATTTATAATCTGTAATTGATAGATTGAGGTGAGAGAAAATTATTTCAAACGACTTTCAAATAAAGATGTAAGCTCAACATGTACATATATTTGTGGGTGTGAAGATGTGGATGCATAGTTGTGAACATACATACTTGTCGGTACGTAGAAAATGGGCTAAACTCTACAGGTCTTGTTGAGTGTGTGCGTATGTACAAGACTCATTAATATGCATACACACAGAAGAAAGGCCTAAAAGCAAATTGAACAAGATTAATAGTGTTTTTGTCTAGATGGCAATTCTATGGATGAGCTTCAGTTTGATTTCAGTGTTTTGATTGTTTGCTTGCTATAATTTCAGAACACGAAACATAATACAGCTACAGAAAAGCTACAAGGTATGTAACAGCAATAGATATTTAAGAATACCTAAGCCACTAAACAAACAAAAGAATGAAATATATCAGAGAAGAACAAAATAGGGAAATGGATACACACAAGGTATGTTAGAGAAGCAGAAAATAAAATGATCATTTTCAAGAAACTTATCTTTAAAAATGCTTTTTCACCAAGCGAACTGGATGCAAGTTCAATTGATATCTTAGATCAGGAAATGTAGTGGCATCAGCGATAAGAAGCCACAATGACAATATTAACATTTAAAAGCACTATCCTTGAAGGGCCCTATTATAAGAACAAAGCATATGGGCATGCTCTCCTGGGAATAAACAAGGACAAATTGCTTTACTGCTGTACGAGGGACACCTCGAGGTTACATTGTAACAGCATGCTTCAGTAACCACCACTATTAAAAACAGTTTCCAGTTCCATCATCTACTGGAAATCAACAAACTATAAAACACTCTGCCAACCAGCAAAACAAAGTCAGGTCCAAAAACTAGGTGCCTAACTTTTATAGGAGTATTTCTTAATTGGGTCATTTCAGTTGTAAGAAATTATTTGTTCTATATCATAGATGTGAATGCATAAATGAAGGTTGTTTTTTAAATTGATTTGTTCATAATAAGCTTTGTGACTACGGGCAATTTTCCTAACCTTGCTAGGACTCACAGATTTCACATCTGTGAAATGTGATGCTGATATTGATCTACTGGCTGTTAGTAATATGATTAATAGTAGATGCATGGATCTATATATTGTACTAATTCAATGGCTGGTGCTCAGTATGCTGTTGAATGAATGGCAGCTTTTATTACTATGCATAACTCAGAATGTCTGTTTTGTTCAAATTTTTTGATAAATTCATGTCTTGATGTTACAAAGAAAACCTGACAGTGTAGAAAGAGTCTAGAGCTGCAAAAAATACAGAATAGGTATTGGACAAAAGACTGAAAAGTGACAAAATTGTTTGCATAGGGACATGGCTTATATCTACCCAGCAAAGCAACAGTTAAAGTAGCCAATTAAAAAACTTAATAGTTACTTGGATTCTATCAGAAACTTTATAAGTCAATGAGAAGTAGACCCTTAAAGTTGAAAAGCTAGTGAATTTTATACTATGGGGCACGAAAAAAAAATTGCCCTCACAAAAATCAAGATATCTCCAATGGAAATGAAAATTGCTTTCTGGCTTTAAATTTTTATGTCTACGGAATAATTTCATGCCTACAGAGTTCACCCCACAGTGACTGTACAGTTATTTTAACAAATAGGAAGAGCCCTTTTTCAGGATGAGCTGGCAAGTTTAGGGGTCCATTATGGGAAGAGGCATGATAAGTAATAAGACATTATCCTCGCCTTAAGTAGCCCTCACAGCAGTGGGAGAGAAGGAAATACATAAATGTGTAATGTCCACTTAAAATCAGGACGCATTACATAAAGGAGATACGAGTGCCTTCCTGCCACGAATCGTTCTGTTGAGTATAAAACACTATTCTCTTTGTTCTACTGGATTTGGAAGAAACGGGACAGTTTCCTCTGTGATTCTCCTTTACCTAAACAGCAGTACACATTGCATTTTATGCTTTTTACATCTCATCTAGGATTTCTCAGCAATATTTACGTTTTCCCCTAAGAAGTAAACAAGTCAGTCAATACTGAGCAACTATCTTTCATATTAAATTGGCTTCTCTAACTGTCGGCTTCTATTCATTGTCAACCACTAGAGTTACCAAGGAGTTTTGCCATGTTGTGAATCAAAATAAGAATCAGACAGTATAAGGGGAACTGGCTCCATTAGCACGAACAGACACCTTAAAATTCAGTTCTCATCTGCTGATTATGACACAAAAAGATGTCTGGAAACAGTGAATTTAGACTTAGCTTCACCATCTTTACTCTATCTCTTGGTCCCCATCTTTAATAAATAAGATAAATTCTAATGTAACTGATGAACTAAATATGCTATAATGTGCCTGTCAAATAAATTCTTAGTTATCTGAATACAAATAAACGTGATGTTTTAAATTGGCCTTAACTCTTCAGTTCACCATAGTTATAAAATGAATTTCTTCCTTTGTTTTCCTCACCTTTCCACACCTGCTTTAAAAGTCATATGCTTTCCTAGAGGTTAGCTAATAAGCCTATGTCTCTGAATTTTAATTTTCTATTAAAAATACATTATATATGTAAATATAATATAATCGGTGCTAAGTGTGAGACATGGTAACTGGTGTGATTTGATGTAGAAGAAGATAAAAGATATTTCCTCCAAGTCTCAGAATTTATTTATTGAATATAATACTCTCCAGGAGGAAGAGCTGACTCTCTTAATAGTTGATCTAACTTGAATGAGTTATTAATCCCTTGAAAATAAGGTTCATACTGGGGAAATACTGACCTCTGATATAAGTTTACTTCCGGTGAATTTAGTCACCTGTGCTTTCTGGGTTCTATAAAGGCGGTTCTTTAGCTACTAACGCCAAAGGAATGACAAGTTTTACAATACAATGTAATAAAGTTGCATTGTATACTTTGATTCCAGAGAGAGAGAGAGAGAGAGAGAGAGAGAGAGTCATTATAAAGTTCAGTGTATATTCTGCTTTAAATACTGGCTTATCTACAAAGCTCTTTCTCAGGTGCCTAAATGATATAGTTAAGCTTTTTTCCTAAGTTTTAAAAACAAAATTCTCATGTAATGAGAAATGTGATCGCTCCTAATGAGAATTCATTAGCTTGTATGTCACAAGCTCCTTTTCTTTTTTTAGTTTGCTGGAGCAAATTTATATATAATTAAATTATTAAGCATTTCAGGTAATGAACCATGAAATAATGTGAGCTTTCATAAGATTTTCCCTCTGTGCAATATAATTCATTAAAGTAAATATATAGCCTGAGCATAAAAACAGTTATTTGTAGGGGGTGGAGATGGGGGAAAAAATTTAGCTGTTAAAAAAAAAAAAAGTCAAGTATGACAAGTATCTTTTCTGCTTGTAATACATTTAAAAATTCAAACATTTACCACATTTCCAAGTGACAAATATTTATGGTGATAAAGGCTTAACATCTAAAACTATTTCAAATATCCAATAAATATTCAATAAATCATGATTAAATGTACTTAAGGAAACATTATGCCTTTTTGTAGAATTCTGATTACACTAATTTTTTTCAAATATTTCTAAATACCCTTAGTATCATCTAATATGCTCGAGACTATACTACCTAGAAAATGGAACACTGAAAAAAGTGGTGTTTGAATTTTACCTGGAAAAAAATGGAAACCAAACTTATCAGATTATATTAGAAATAATGTTGTCAATATGAAAAAAAAAAACATTAGAATTGGCAAGCCCATGTGTTCAAATGATTCATTATTACTCACGGGCTCATGTACCTTAATGCAGTGAATTATCTAATTGTGCAACTTAATCACAGAACATTAAGAATCTTCATGTTGAATGCATTGTGTTAATTTCATTTGCGTTTTAATGTTAAAAAGAAAACAAGAAAATAAGATGAGAGTCATTTCACTTAAACAAAAAAGAAAAATAAATGAAAAAATGTATTATTTTAGATACCTACTATCAATAACTTTGTATAACTTCAGCAGTACCTTCTAGCATATGTGTCTTCTATAGTAAAATCAGTTTTTCCTTCCACTAAAAAACTAAAAATAGTTTTGTTTTAGGCATCAAATGGAATCTGTGAGTAAAGATGGCAGCTTCCTGGGTTATAGATCATTGTGGGCACAGCAAGAAATCTGATGACGTGATTTCTTATCAGCAGTAACGAATCGTAGGTGAAAGAACGTTTATCAGGGAACATGTAAAAAAAATTACTTCCTCATGTAAAAAGACTAATTTTAGTTATTATAATTCATAACTAGCTCTCTCTGTCAAATGTTCCTCCAGAACAGTGAGTAGGTAGAAGTGGCATTCTTATGAATTGCGTTTGGCTTGTTTCTGCTTTTTTATGTAATTATTTTAATTCAAAATTAACGGGGTTATAAAACTTTCAGCTAATGACTATCATCTTAATTACATTTACATTGCATTGTAGGAATCCTGACACATGAACATCTATCTACTACAATCCGATACGATTGTAACAAAGTCGGACACTGTATAATATGACAGCAAGTTTTCAAACCAATACTCAGTTCCACTAATGCACCACAGAATATTCTTGAACAATCTAAGGAAATTAAAGCTCTGCCATTAACCATTATATACATACTCATCAAGTATTTTGCCAGAACGCTTCAAATTCATGAATGACCAGCCCCCACATCGAGGCCCTTGTTGATTTGGCTCCAGACCCCATTCAGGTCATCTACTTTCCCAAGAAAATCAAATGTGACCATTTAAAATTCTGCTTAACATGTTTGGGAATATTTTATGGAGAAAATAAAAATTAGGCATTATTATGTTTAAAATTAAGAACACTTAGCCTTCAAAACCTTTGGAAAACAATTATAAATGATACATTTATTTTGACCTATCTTAAAATTTATCTTCAAATTGTGAACAAATTAGCAAAAAGAAACATGAACACTTCCCTTGTTGACAGCCTACGGCTGGGTTAGGGAGTGACAACACAGAGCTGTCTGTGGTCAGCCCAGAATCCCTGGATCCCAGCTGAACTGTCCTCTGACAAACTTAGGGTCTTCCTTCTGCCTCAGTGTTCTCCTTTGTGAAATGTAAACGGTTGAAGACCAGTCTCTTCATGAGAATTTTGTGAGGAGTAAATAAAATATTTCTGAAGTGCTTAACACAGAGTTGAGATAAATCATAATTACTCATCATACACTGGGCAGAAATACAAAATAAAAGATGAATGTGCACTCTTGTTTTCAGCCTAAAATACTAAAATGAATACCCAGTTCAACAATAATACTTAGTACCTGGTCTCAAGATGCCAAGTGCACATTAAACTTATTTCTATTGTCATCCAAGAGTAGAAAGGAGATTTATAACAAGAGGAACTTTTCTGTACTATTTGTCAATAAAGTGGAACAGATTATGAAGTTCATCTAAGGAAGGTTCTCCATTTACTTAACAAGAAGTAAGGCAGAGTGATTTAATAATCTGTATATTTAATGGTGAGGGCAGGTCTAGAAACGAGTTTTCTTATTTCTCAAAACAGTGTTAATTTTTTTCCTCCCCAAACTCCATTACCTCAAATCTAATTTTGAACTAAGCCTTTTTGGAAAAGAATAACATTAGTCTCTAGAAATTTATTTTGAAGATTGTGTTCTATAAAGTGGAATAAAAAAAAAGAAATACTAATTCAATGAATACACTAAAATTGCATATGCCAAGATTGCATTTTAAGGGAGTCTAGGTAATTTTATCTACAATCTTTATCAAATAAGCAATTCAAAACTACATTGTGGCACAAAGAATTTTGTCATTTGGTGACCGTAAAGTACTACTTCTTTGTTCAAAATGACTTGTAGGTCTCCGCAAATTGTTCCGAAAGCAATTTTAAAAAATTCAGAATGTTTATTGATTAGTAATAAGAGCCATCTTATATAAGTTCGTATTTAAATGTCAAAACATACAAAAAGGAGACACAAAAACGCCTAGAAATACTGACAGGTTATGTCATTTCACCACTGGATAAGGAAGAAACCCACAAAAGTGAAGTGGACTCACAAATATTTATAACTGGTTAAAAATCCATTGAGATCTACAAAGCCAGGATCTGAGTTTTCTTGGAAGGAGCTGAGAGATCCAGCTCTTTGGAGGATCAATAACTATTGTGATATCTAAAATTGTTTTCACCCCTAAAACAAACAAACAAACAAACAAAAACCCTATTGCATGGATCGCATGGCCTGTGTTGAGAGTCCACGCCCAGGGGGCATCATGAAATGACAGATTGGAAGGTGTCAGGGTCCCAATTACACGGCTCTATGAGCACAATTTCAATATGTTGAGCCATTACACATTTCGGGTCCAATGTGTTACAGCAGTTTAGTCTGTCCTAAGTAATATGAATGCCTTCAAATGTGTTTCCAGAAAGTACAATATGCTTTCATTGCTCAGCTAAAGAATCCAACAGTTGGCAAAAGTCAGCAGCAAACTGCAAAGGCCCCTACCATACAAAATTTCTCTAGTTTATGCGGTAGTGACCTAGAGATGATATTTCCCTTTCAAAGAGAAACTCTGAGCACAATGCCATCAGGGTATTCGCTCACCCATCCCATCACACAGCTCTCCAAAACAAACACTAGTGGGGTGATGAGAGGCTTAACGACTACCCAGTCTCAATCCCACTGTTCTCAGATTTTCCTTCTAGAAAACTACTAATTTCATAGGATATGCAAAAGCCAGATGTTTCTTACTTTATACCTCGTATAAAGCATAATCAAAATATTCTACGATCCAGATAGTCCACTTTCCTGTTTCCACAAAAACACAGAAGCTTATCGAAATCAAATAAACTTAGAATCCTCCAAGTTCACATTTACATTGATTTTTAAATGTAAGATAAATGTAACATTTTATGGAATTATATAATACAAAAATTATTTTAAAATTTTATATTAAGTGGTATGATATAAACAAAATGAATGCCGCCTGAATACAAATTGCCCTTTGATGTATTTAATTAGGTAATATAAATTCTTACTACTTTCAACAATTAGATGTGTTATTGTTTTCCCCCAATTGTTTTAATATTTCAAAAAGACAGGCAATGGAATGTTCGGGTAAAATTCTGTCAACTAATAAGTTATGTCTTTTTCTAATTGGACGACTCGTGGTAGATTTTTCAATTCATCTATTATGGCTTCACTTCATGAGCGTGAAAAACATACTCAGCTTAAAAGCATGTGTTCTTTAAACTTAAAAGACCAAACTTAACTGAATAAAAGTGATTTCCCAACTATAGAAGTAGTGTCAGATTAAAATAAGCATAAGAACAACCTCTAACCAGGAATTTGTATTATGACTAAGAAAACGGACACTCTCAAAAACAGATGGTAAAACCTACATTAAATACTAAGGTGTCCAAGGTACCGAAATGTAAAAATTTCATTAATCATGCCTCTGAATTAGAGATGTGATGTAAAGTACAATCAGAACTGATGGGTTTGCTAACAGTTGACATGCAATTAACTTTCCAAGTAAATCCCTTGTTCATTTGAAATGAATGTCTGGGTGTCTGTGTGTATACAGTTGCTATCGTGATCTGTTTTCTAGCGAGTTCTTGACATTGTACCATATTACTGTTTGATTTTTAACTAGGCTTTACTAATACAATATCCATAAATGTAACCAAAGAACCATTTGTGAGATATAGAATATTAAGGTAACCATCCAAAATACCGATCGATTCCTGGTGGTTTTCAAAAGCAATCCCTCTGTTAGTGCTAAAATGTTTAACTTTTACGTTTATACAATTTGCCAGTTACATAGGGCAGGCAACTCACATGATGCTGTCACGTAGATTTAAAAAGTTTATCCCCAGCAGACACCGTGAGAAAGACCCAAACCCACGATGTGAGAAACCCAGCACACCCTTAATTTCAGCTACGGCTCGGGGGGCCATCTGTAGAACCCTAACTGCAGACCACATGTGACAGACAAGACCGCGGGTCACTCGTGCATTACTGTTCTAAACGGTGCCATTCACTACTGCTTTCCTTGGGATATGTACTGTTAATAATTCGTCACATTAAAGTAGGGGGAAGGAAGTCAGAGAGATGTGCCTTAACTAGCATCCTGAGAACACCTGTAATAAAACATAACTTATAAAAATATTTATATATCTTGCATACTTATATATCCTGTGATTATCAATCAAAGGATCTGGGTCCTTTGGAAACTGCATTGCCCTGTGTTCACATGTAGATATTTCCAGCAACATCTATGAGTATCAAAATTCAGTCCTACTAACTTCTGGTGGAGGAAAAATAAAACAGCAAAGAAAAAAATGTAAACCAAACAAATAAAAAATACTAATGCTGGTATAGAAGGCAACACAATAAGCATTTGGATTTACAGGACTGTGTAAATTATAGTATACATTTATAGTATAAATTTCTTATTAAAAATAGGGTAGATTTAGTCATTCTAGATATATTACACATGTATACACAGACACACACAGACAGAAAGACACACACATACAATTTGTTCACTTTTAATAGTCAAATTTTGTTCCATATACTCCACCCCTGCTTGGTCTAAAAAAAAGGCTGGACCCAAGAAAATGGTATCAAATGATCAGAAACTCATTCTCTCAAATACCGAGAGACTCTAGAGATGCTTGACGTTTAAAACCTTAAAATCAGATGAAGTCAGTGAAATGGACCCATTAATTTCCCAAACATTTTTAAGCGAGATGCAAAGAATTTAAGTTGAGATACCGACTTAAATGTTGCCATTTTTAATGCTTAGCAGACTCGGAGGGGGGCCCTGGTGTCCCCGCCCTGCTGAGAGCACAGCTCCCGGGCCCCCAGCAGGGGCTGGCATCCAAGCTGCTTTCCTGCCTCAGTAAAACCGACTCAAAGGCAGTCTGTTCGAAAACGCAGAAGGATGAAATTGTTCCCTTTCTTGTAGAAAACTCTTCGCACTGCCTTTCCATCTATTTGATCAAAAGTGACGTTTTTAGTTTTATGAGACACTGAAGGGTGAAATGAAGGTGGCTTTACTAGCTTTGACATCCAGCTGTGTGGAATTCGGAGAGAGAAAAGGCCCCTGTTAGGCCATATTTGCTGCTTGGATTTTGAAAACTTCTGCTCCAAACCAAAAAAAAAAAAAGGACATTTACAGGTGTAAAAATATAGACCTTTCTAACTACTAATCTTTAGGTATGATGATATAAAATACATTTGAATAAAATCTTAAATGCCTCATAGAGCGCACATTTCTAAGTTTCCAGCCGCTGAGCTTTACTGCCGCCATCACCTCCACCGAAACACACGTGTTCTGCCTCTCCATCACGGCCTCCGGCCCTTCACCCCTGTAATTGTAATATTTCTCCACCACTTCTCACTCTTGCGCTTAGAAACCAAGATTCATAATGTAACGACTTTCTTGCCCTCTATTCAAAATCCACCTGCCCAGAAAAAAATATCAGCCCTACCCTTGACCGAAGATGCCTGCATCAGCACCAGTCTGGTCTTCCTCTCATCCCGTCTCACCAGACGAGGCGACACCATCCTGTTGGAGCCAGCGCGTCCATCTGTGCTCAGAAAACCTGAATTCTCGGCCACTTCTTTTCTGCTCCCCCATCACTTCCAACTCTGCCTCTCTACTCATCGGCGTTAAAATGTTTGTTTCTCTGATAACAAAAAACATTTCTCGACTGCCCCATATAACTATCCTGTTATTTCTCACGTGGTGAAATTTCACCATCAAATATCTTAAAAGTCTATAATAGGAAATTCTGTTTCCTCACCTTTCACGCATCTATTTCTGCTTCTGCCTCCCCCATCCCCAGAACCTCTCCAAAAGCTCTAAGACCACCAGCAGCCCCCACGACATTAACTGTCGAAACGGATGTCAAAAAGGCAGTGCCACCTGACGTAACAAGATTTAATAATACGTCATTTGTGGAAATGCTGGCAATCACTATGGCTATGCAAATACTTTCATGTTACCTTTGGTATTCGTGATTTTTAATGTATGTAAAATAATGCTCATTTATTATCTTTTAATCAATTTAAAAATTATGTCTATTATAGTCATTCGGAAAGAATTATATTCGATTTAGCACCTATCACCTTTAAAATTATACCGTTCTTTCAATTTACATTATTAGCTACCAAGATAGAGGCAAAGAAGAAATAGTCAAAAGTTTAAAATCTGTTTTGCTCTAATGTATTTTTATACACAATCATAGTTATTTGATCTCATACTCTGATTCAGCTGGTCCAAAGAAATAAAAGACACTTTAAAAAGCAGAAGCACACAAAATTTTAAATATAGAACCATATTTGATACAACACTTTAGTATTTTTTTAAATGTTTGTATTTCCTGTTAGTTACCTTTCCAGGTTAAATTTAGAAACTTTTTCTGATTCTGATTTAAAAATCTACATAATTACAGTTACTCTTATAATAGTCAATATTTAAGAAAAGATCATAAAATATTTCTGTACTGCCTTTCTCACCCAATGTTTGCAAAAACCATATATACCCATCTTGGCTTTCTTTTTGTCCTAATTTTTCATCCAGTTTTAACAATATTTTGGTGATACAGTATTTTTATCAAAGAAAACATCAGAATTTATAAATGTATTATTAATCAGAACATTTCTGTCTTGAAGGATTTCTTTATAATAAGCAAAGTGTTAAGATGTCAGTATTTTACTCATCTAGTCTTTAAAAAAAAAGTCTCGTAGCATTAGGATAGATAATACATTACCCAAAACAACTGAATTATGAGAACCGACAGGTATCTGTAATGGTGCTCTCGATTTAACCACTCACCAGAGGGTGATAACTGGTACGTACGTTTGTTTATGGACCAGTATTGTATCTTCCAGACACACACTGGCTCAGAGTGATGACTTCCTTCCAACTTTTTAAAAACCAGTGCTGCTCATCTGAATTCGTAATCAAATATGAATGCTGTGACTACAAGATGACCTAATAGATGCTGTGGCCTGGGAAAGCACTGACACATAGTGATGCTCGTAGAACACGGACAGAGAGACGTTATTAACGGCACACAAAGGGAGAAAGCTTCGTGGCCAGGAACGTCAAAGGAGAGAAACCAGATGAGGAAGTGGCTCACCTGGGTGTCCCTCGTCCAGCAGGGGATGTGACAAGAGGGGAGAAAAGTAACCCAAATAGGAAAAAGGCACCTGGAGGAGGCTCATCGTAGGAGAGGGTCAGCGGGACGAGGAGAACGAAGAGCTGCAGCATCGTCCCCTTCCGACTGCCATCCCCCACGCCCCTCCCAGTGGTACTTATGGGTATTCTGACAGGTGTGGCATCGTGATTGTTAAATCAGAAACAAACGAAGACTGGCCTTGAAAATTCCCCAGACCAAACCAATTGAGTCATGCCAAACAACGCTTAAAGGAGCTTATTGTGCAAGGGTCAGCTGACCTGGCCCTCTTCTTGTGTATGCCTCTGGCAATCATGAGCAGAACTTGAACTGTTTGTAAAAACTGATACGAGGTGACCACTGACCGAGGCCCTGTCACTTAAGGGAATTCTAATGTGACCCGTTGCTGTGAGGAGTGGTGACGGATTGCTCACCATGGAATCCGCTTGTGACGATATACTGAGCCTCAGTCCGAGCTGGTCTGACTGTGCCTGGCTCCCAAACTCTTTGCTGCGTGTGTAATAAGCTTGCACTAGTGTCTACGCCGACGATTCATTCACTGGCTTAGCTTCTGCTAAGTCCCCACTGTGTCATCACTTCGAAAAGACACCTTCTAAGCAGGGAATGCAGAGACAAGTGATATGCATCTCAGCATGGGTGAAACCGTGGCTCTTTGGGCCATTGAGAGAGGAGGAGATGATGTAAGTACATCCAGGATAGAGGAATGAGAGGCATGGCCGCTGGGTGCCTGCAATTTGGGGCCCCCCGTTTTGGGCTTGCAGGGGTCCTACATCTTGGCTCCACATTAAAATCTGTTGGGCTGTGGGGGTGGGAAGGAGAGGGGGGTGAGTGGTGTTAAAAATAATGAAACACTGCAACAGGCCGGGCTGATTTAACCAAACTATCTGGGGAGTGCTATCTAAGTATTTCCTAATAACCTCCAAGTGGCTTTAATATAAAACTAGGGCCGAGAACCAAAGGGGATGATACAGTTCTCTGGCTACACGTGGATAAAACGGGAAGACTTTATGGGATGCTTGTCCACAGCAGACAAGAGAACTGTCACTGGGGGAACCTTCGTTCGTCCTTATTTTTCTGGGCTTCCTTCCCGGGTGGCTCAGCGCACTGCGTGGCCTCCTGACCAGCAGCATCCGCGTCACCTGGGAACTTGTTAGAGACGCAAATATCAGGGCCACCTAGACCCACCTAATCAGCAAATCAGTGGTGAGGAGGGGACATAATCTGTGCTTTAACAAGACCTCTAGGTGCTCCTGGCAACTCAAACTTGAGGACTACTGGCATAGGTAAGGTGTTGACACAGCTCGGTTACATGGCTGGGGATCCAGTGGGATCTAAAGTAAGAGAACAACGTGGGGCCAGAGTCAGCTGACCCACCTCTCCTGGGGAAATTTGCTTTCCCATTTGAAAAGCATGAATCTGGTGTGTTTTGATGTTGACCTTTATGAATACCTCCGACCACAGCTGGGGGTCTAAGGACAAACGTGGGTGATGAGTCCGTAGAAATAGATCTGATCAACGTCAGAAGACAGAGAGGAAGCGACTGAACCAGAATGTATGACAAATTCCCGGGAAAAGGACAGTTCGGTCATTTCCCACGTAGGACAGCTCCCTGGTGATGAAGCCCCTACGGCAGAAAACATGGCCCAGAGCAGGCGCCTCGTGGAGGTGGCTCTGGGATGACCAGAGAGTGTCGCTGATGAAGGCCAGCGATCTCTTGTCATAGTTAGTACATTAAAAGCGGTCACTTCAGATGCATATGTCCATTATCACGACTCCATCCACTGCTAATGCAGGCAAAGCAGGTCGCAGTGACTCATTCAAAGACAAAAATCAGAAAACACTAAAAATCAGATCACTACCCAGAGACAAGGACACATTTGATTTTTAAAAATTATTAAATCCGAATTTTCTTTCTCTTTTCCTAAATAGTACATAGAGCCAAAGGACATCATACTAATTATGAAGTATTTACATGGGTAAAAAACACTCCAGCTACATCGTCTCAAATTGTCCCGAATAAACAGGTTTTTTTTTTTTTTTTTAGAGAAACTGAATTAATTCTATCTGGCTTAAGGTAGCATAATTAGTTTTAACCGGATTAAGGTAAAATTGTTCTTGTCATACAGACCCAGCCGGCTAATTATTGCTCCGTATGTTACTGCTGCCCCCACGCCTGCCTCGCCGTGGCCTGGCGGACCTCGCACGTGTCACTGCCTTTCGCCATAATGTCAAGGACATGCTGCTGATGTGTCACCAATCTGCCACCAGCACAGAGGGCATCAGGTTTTCAAGCATCAGTGCAGCAGTTGGGAAATAAATTCCATTCGTGCTATTTATTTAAATTAACTGTGAAGTGTATAAAACATCCTTGAAAATAATTAATAAAAAATTACAATCAACAGGAGATAGTTCTCCCAATCAATGCCCTCCACAAAATTACACACGCACGCTTCAAGAATGCCAAGTCAGAAACAACCTAACGTCATTTACGGTTGTGGCATGAACGGTGTTATAATGTATGTATAATGTGGTGTTGACTTGTGGCTTTCCAAATTTTAAGAGCACAAAAATATCACCTGGCTACTTGTTTTTAAAAACATATGTGTGTTCCTAGTTCCCAAGTTACATGCCTACTAATTCAGAATTTTTATTTTGGGGTACAGATAGAACCATGATCTAACTTTAAGAAACACTGCTCTAGGAGATAAGCAAAGCACATCTATTTTTAAATGTCTTCTCTTCGCCATGTAAATTTCACAGGAGATGCATGGAGTTAAACTGATTTCAGAATAATAGAAAAGAAGCTAAATGTGAAATATGAATGCAATTTGTAATTATTCTTTCTTGATAGATTTTCTATTCATTTGTTCTAAAATAGAACCACCCTCACAGAAGAAAAAAAAAATGAAACTACGTAATAGAAAATTAAATCAAAGTTGGTTCAAAGCAAAGAGATGATTCTTGTTAGCTACTGATGTATTGCCTCTTCCTCTCTTGTTTTGCTAGAATTTACAGAGAATTAGAAAGGCTGCCAAATGCTGTGGGGATTTAAACTCCATTATTTTAAGCATAATAAAATGATAGGGAAACAGAAAGTGATGGCCAGTAGCAGAAAAATAGAAAATGAAAACTCTCTCAATTATGTCAACAGCCATTTTAAATTTAACTGTGTGTGAATTAAAATGAAATAAATCCAGCAAGTGCAAAAAGTCCACTAAGCTATAATAGGAGCCAACAGCTATTTTAGTGAAAATAAATAAATTCCAAAGAAATATTATTGTCCTCATGGACACAATTTAGTGTCTTTATTTAAACCTCAAATTCATGTGGAATTTCAATTAGCCCTGAATATTCAAAATTATATTGAAAAGGAAGAACAAAGTTGGAAGACTCATGTTTCTTGATTTCAAAACTTACTACAAAGGAACTACTCAGAACAATGTGGTATTGGCCTAATGGTAAACACATAGACAAATGGAATAGAATTGATAGTCCAGAAATAAACCTATGCAGCTATGAACAACTGATTTTCAATAAAGGTGGCAAGACCATTCAAAAGGGGAAAAATAGTCTCTTTGATAAATTGTACTGGGCAGCTGGAGGTCCAAATGTAAAATAATGAAGTTGGACCCTTCCACCATATACAAAAATTAGCTCAGAATGGATCAATGATCTAAATATAACAGGTAAAATTTTAAAGTCTTAGAAATAAATGTAGG